>JAUMJJ010000391.1:0-491108 GCA_033556795.1 Tapera naevia
GAGGGGAGGGGGAGAGGGGATGGGGAGGGGGAGAGGGGGAGAGGGGAGGGGGGAGAGGGGAGGGGGAGACGGGGGGGGAGAGGGGAGGGGGGAGGGGAGGAGGGGGAGGGGAGAGGAGAGGGGGGGAGGGGAGGGGGAGAGGGGATGGGGAGGGGGGGGAGAGAGGATGGGGAGAGGGGAGGGGGAGAGGGGAGGGGGAGAGGGGAGGTGGGAGGGGGAGGTGGGGAGGGGGAGGGGGGAGAGGGGGAGGGGGAGAGGGGAGGGGGAGGGGGGGAGAGGGGAGGGGGAGGTGGGAGGGGGAGGGGGGGAGAGGGGAGGGGGAGAGAGGGGAGGGGGAGAGGGGATGGGGAGAGGGAGAGGGGAGGGGGGAAGGGGGGGAGAGAGGGGAGGGGGGAAGGGGGGGAGAGAGGGGAGGGGGAGACGGGGGGGGAGAGGGGATGGGGAGAGGGACGAGGGGAGGAGGTGGGGAGAGGGAAGGGGGGAGGGGGAGGGGGAGAGGGGAGGGGATGGGAGGGGAGAGGGGAGGGGAGGGGAGAGGAGAGGGGGAGAGGGAGGGGGGAGAGGGGAGGGGGAGAGGGAGGGGGAGAGGGGAGAGGGGAGGGGGAGAGGGGATGGGGAGGGGGAGAGGGGAGGGGGAGAGGGGAGGGGAGAGGAGAGGGGGAGAGGGGAGGGGAGAGGGGGAGAGGGGAGGGGGGAGAGGGGAGGGGGAGAGGGGAGGGGAGGGGACAGGGGAGGGGAGGGGAGAGGAGAGGCGGAGAGGGGAGGGGAGAGGAGAGGGGAGGAGGGGATGGGGAGGGGGAGGGGGAGAGGGGAGGGGGAGAGGGGAGGGGGAGAGGGGAGGGAGAGGGGGGAGAGGGGAGGGGGAGGGGGAGAGGGGAGGGGGAGAGAGGAGGGGGACGGGATGGGATGGGATGGGGAGAGGGGATGGGGACGGGGATGGGACGGGGATGGGATGGGGACGGGGATGGGGACGGGGACACCCCGGGATCGCAGTGCGGTGGGAGGGGGTCTGGAGGGGATGGGGACACCCCCGGGATCGCGGTGCGGGGAGGAGGGGCGGAGGAGGTTGTCTGGAGGGGATGGGGACACCCCGGGATCGCCCGGTGCGGGGCAGTCACTGAACACCGGGTGTGCCCGTTGGCCCTGCCCCGGGTTCTCGTTTCTTAACCTCACGCCGCAAAGTGCCACATCCACTCGTGGTTTGAGCCCCAAGTCCCGAAGTGCCACTTTTACTCATTGTTCGAATCCCTCCAAGGATGGAGACTCCGCCGCTGCCCGAGGCCGCCTGTTCCAATGCTTCACCGCTCTTGCAGTAAAGAAAGTTGTCCAAATACCGCAGTCTGAACCTGCCCTGGCACCACTTGAGGGCATTTCCTCTCATCCCATCCGTTGTCACCTCGGAGAAGAGACCGGCACCCACCTGGCTACAGCCTCTTTTCAGGAAGCTGTAGAGAGCGAATTCACATGTAATGAGGGGCTCAAACCACAATATTCAAGGTGTGGCTTCACCAGCACTGAGTACAGCCTCCTTCCCTCCCTGCCTGCCTCTTTTTCTCCTTCCTTCCCTCTCTTCCTGCCTCCCAGTCCTGAGCCTTCGTACCCAGCTGGGAGGAGGAGGATGACAAGGAGGAGAGGCATGGTGCTGCAGGGAGGTGTCATGGAAAGGTTGGAAAAGACCCCCAAGATCATCCAGTCCAAACATTAACACAACACCAACGTGCCCTCGCTGTTCTCATCAGACCCCGTCTGTGTCCAGTTACGGAATCCCCAACACAAGAAGGACGTGGAACTCCTAGAACAGTTGATGCTCAGAGGGCTGGAGCCCCTCTGCTCTGAGGACAGGTTGAGAGAGTTGGGGTTGTTCAGCCTGGAGACGAGAAGGCTCCAGGCAGACTTTAGAGCAGCCTCCCAGTACCGGAGGGGGGCTACAGGAAAGCTGGGGAGGAACTTCTTACAAAGCCCTGTAGTGACAGGACGAGGAGGAAGGGCTTTAAATTGGAAGTGGGAAGATTTAGATTAGACGTTAGGAAGAAATTCTTCATGATGAGAGTGGTGAGGCCCTGGCACAGGTTGCCCAGGTAAGCTGTGGCTGCCCCATCCCTGGAGATGCTCAAGGCCAGGTTGGATGGGGCTTTGAGCCCCCTGATCCAGTGGGACGTGTCCCTGCCCATGGAAGGGGGTTGGAACTGGAATGGACTTTAAGGTCCCTTCCGACCCAAACCATTCCATGATTCTCTGTCACTAATTGCCACATCTACACGCTTTTTGAAAACCTCCGGGAATGGGCACTTCAACACTGCCCTGGGCAGCCTGTTACAACACTGCACTGCTCTTTCACTAAAGAAATTTGTCCAAACATCCAATCTAAACCTGCCCTGGTGCAACTTGCGGCCGTTTTCTCATTTGTTATTTGGGAGAAGTGACTGGCTCCCACCTTGCTGCAGTCTCCTTTCAGGGAGTTGTAGAGAGTGATTTTTTTTGTGTAGTGAGGGGCTCAAAACACAATAGTGAAGGTGCAACCTCACCAGCACTGAGTACAGTGCCCTCCCATACCTCTCTGCCTCTTCTCCTCCCTCCTTACCTCCCTCCCTGCCTGCCAGTCGGCCCTGCACCTGCACACCCAGCTGGGAGGAGGAGGATGGCAAGAAGGAGGGACTGTGGGAAGTTGTCATGGGATCATGGAATCACTAAAGGTGGAAAAGACTGCTAACATCATCCAGTCCAACCATCAACACAACACCAACATGTCGATTAACCTTGTTCCAAAGTGCCATAACTACTCATTTTTTAAACCCCTTGTCACAAAGTTCCACATACACACATTTTCTGAACACCTCCAGGAATGGATACTCCACCACTTCCCTAGACAGCTTGTTCCACTGCTTCACCACTCTTTCAGTAAAGAAATTTGTCCAAATATCAAATCTGAACCTGCCATGGCATAACTTAAAGGCATTTCCTCTCGTTTGATCACTTGTGACTTGGGAGAGGAGACCAGCATAATTCCACTGATCTTGCTACAATCTCCTCTCAGAGAGTTGTAGAGAGTGATTTCTCATGACATGAGGGGCTCAAAACTGAACACAATATTCAGCTTCTCTTTGCAGCTTCTCCAGCATTGAGTACAGCCTCCTTCCCTCCCTCCCTGCCTCCAGCACCGTCCCTGCATGCCCAGTCCCACCAGAGGACATGGGCATGCCTGCGTGGGTCGGGGGGACCCCACAGAGGGGATTCCCTCCGAAAAGGAAACAAGCAATAAACTGGGGCAAATGGCAAGGAGGAGGGACAGGGCGGGTGGGTGCTGCTGCCATCCTTCAGGGAGGTGTCGTGGAATCCTGGAATCAGGAAAAGACTGCTGAGATCATCCAGTCCAACCATCAGCCCATTACCACTGTGTCCACTAAACCATGTCCCAAAGTGTCACATCTGCACACCTTTTTTAACAGCTCCAGGAATGGGGACTCCATCACTGCCCTGGGCAACCTCTGCAAGTGCTTCACCACTCTTTCAGTAAAGCACTTTTTCCTGCTATCCAGTCTAAACCTCCCCTGGTGCCATTGCAGGCCATTTTCTCTCATCCTATCAGTTGTTATTTGGGAGAAGACTTCAACACACACCTCCCTACAGCCTCCTATCAAGGATCTGTAGAGAGAGATAAGATCTCTCCTCAGCCTCCTCTGGGCTAAACAATTCCAGGCTCCTCAGCCACTCCCAATAAACCCCTCTGTTCCAGACCCTTCCCCAGCTCCGTTGCCCTTCTCTGGATGCACTCCAGCCCCTCTGTGGCTTTCTTATGCTGAGGGACCCAAAACTGAACGCGGAATTCAAGGTGCAGCCTCACCAGCACTGAATACAGTGGCACAATCCCTTCCCTGCCTCTGCTGGCCACACCATTTTTGATACAAGCCAGAAAATCGTGTTATGTTGGCGGTTTTTGGCTGGGGAGAGAGCCAACCTCTGACTTGGAACAGTGGGGCAGAATCCTGCAGGATGTGAGGGGATCAGCCGTCAGGTCAGCACCTTCGGGCCTGGCTGCTGACACACAGGGCAGCTGAGCTCCTCACTGGGGTGGTTTCCTCAGAGAAATCCACTCAAAAACACCCTTTCCTTTGAGTTTTGTTTGAAAAGACATGATATTATAGCAATAACAGTAAAAAAAAATGCATCCAGGACTCTACAAGATACTGTTTATCCTCTAAAAGTTGTGACCCCATTGCTACTGAAAAGGTATTTACCCTACACTTTCCTGAAATTGTCCTTTTTTTTCTTTGCCTTTTGTTACTCAAATCTGCAAGCTCTCAAACCCCCAAGCCAATATTTGCCATTAATAATTCTGCTAAATTAAGTGGATTTACTTAGCACAGCAGGCTCACCTTCCTTCTGTGATCGAGAAGACATCGTGTGACAAACATTACCGGGCAGTACAACATGCAGGTATCTTCTGATTTTATTTTTTTTCCCCCTAGCGTTAAAGAGCTGACAAATAGCAGCACGTTGACACTTGTACGTCTCTCAAGAGTTCTCAGAAGGCATCTAAACATTCAGGTTTTCAAAGCTTTGCGTTACCTGAAAGTATTATGTGAATTTTTCCTGAGGCCACTAAAACAAACTGCTACTCCCACTTTCACAGCTCTCCAGCCAACCTCTTTTTTATCTGCTGAAATGGTTTCTTATCTAGCCTTCTAAAGGCAAAATTTGCTTCTAGTTACACCGCTAAGATCAGTGGAATTATGCTGGGTTTGTGCCCAGTGTCAGTGAAAGGAGAAGCTGGCTCTAGCCCTGGATTTGTAGCATTGTAATGCGTTCATTCCCTGACATTTTCCTGTTTAAGAGATTGCAGTTTCAGCTGCACTGGTTTACAACTTGGATTTGCATTACCACGCTTAAGTATTATAAATGTAATTTTAAATTGTGTTGTAGCCTGCTGTCCTGGTGGGTTTCTCTTTGCTTTCTCTGGCAGATTTCTAAATAGAATGATTTTAACACAGCATTGTTGCTGCTGTAGAAGTGGTATACCTAAATACAGAAATCTAGAGTAAATATTCAGAGGGTTCCCTTGATGAGGCAGGCTTTGCCTAGTGCCTTCCTCAGCAACAGCATGTGTATGGCTGTGTGGGGACTGGGACAGCTGTGCTAAGGATTTTATGCAGGAGAGGGTGATGTGGAGGTGGCACTCCTTCAGGGGATTTAGTTAGGGGAGAGCACTTTTAAATTTGGCAAGGATTCCACGCAAGAGCTTCTAGATAAGGTCAGCCAAGTTGTCGCATCACTGCCCCTGACACACTGTTTATATTCACTTTGCTGGCAAAGTTGTCTGTCCCAGGTGGTTTGGTGCTGCAGGTAGTGCACATCACCCTGAATGTCCTCTTTCTTAAGGCTTGCAAGGTGGCTTCCATTATACAAGCCTTCACAGGGCTTCATTTACATTGATATATTTGGGTGGAGAAACGATTCTAATGGTGTTTTTCTTGATACTTCTTGTGCATTTCCAAGTATGTCCTTTTCCTGAAATCCCTGGTATAAATGATGCTAGGACAGTTAGTCCTTCACCCCTGCTGTGTGGATGGTGTCAGGCTAGGTTCTCCAAAAAGTCTATTCTCAGGTTCCCTGGAGTCAGTTTGTAGATCTGGGAATGTACATGATTTTTCCCCTGCTCGCTGTTGCATCAGATATTCCTTACCCTTGCTCCAGTATTGAAATCTCAGAGCGTAGGTAGGTGATGATTTTTCTGAACTAGTTCAGAGATCAGCCTGTAGAGGGCCAAAACTGGGTCTGACGCGTAAAGGGACAGTGTTGCAGGTTTGTTAGTGCTACAGTTATATCTACCGGTTCACTTGTTGATTTATGGCGGTTGAATTTCTTTGCACAGGATTGTGCCTGTGCTTGTGAGTAAAACGGAGTGCTCCAGGCACGTGAACGCGCTTGTCCGCAGAGCCCGGGGCGTAGCGACCTTTTCTGGGGTGCCTTGGAGCCACCAGCTCGGCAGCAGAGGGGCAGCAGGCGCCCTTCCCAGCGGGAAGTCTGCGTGGAAAACGAGAGAGCTCTCCTGTGGAGCTGCGTGCCTGTCTGCCAGCTGGCTGCAGGGCCTGTGTGCATCCACAGGGATGCTTAATTCACCAGTGTGGAGTAGCTTCAGCCCTAATTGCCATGTTTTTATTAATAATGATGGGTGTCTTCCGTAGATCCAGTTCATACTGCAAAGACAGTACATGAAGAGCAGCTGAAGGCACTTGGTCTGCTCAGCCTGGAGAAGAGGATTCTGAGGGGAGACCTCATTGTGGTCTACAACTTCCTCAACAAGGGGAGGAGGAGGAGCAGGCACTGATCTCTTCTCTCTGGTGACCAGTGATAGGACCTGAGGTAATGGTAGGAGGATGCCCAGGGAAGGGTTAGACTGGACAGTGGGATATCTTCACCCAGAGGGCGGTGAAGCACTGGAACAGCTCCCCAGAGAACCAGTCACAGCGCCAAGCCTGACAACATCCAAGAAGCATTTGGACAACACCCTCAAATTGTGTGAATTTTTGGGTTGTCCAGGGACAGGAGATGAGCTCGATGATCGTTGTGGGTCCCTTCCAACTCAGGACAGTCTATGATTCAATATTTCCATGACTTTGGAAATTGGAAGTTGCACCTTCCGGTGGAGTAGCAGGTGAACTACAGTGGCATTGAGGCCTTTGAACTATGTGACTAAATCATGCACCCTGTTTTATGTAGAAAACTTGTGCCGTACCCCTCATGCACAGCCTGGCCTAATATAGGATACTGCAGGAATGGGGACAGAGGTGAGATGTTCCCAGCGGCGGAATTTGTGATTAAGAACTCAAAATGGTTTTCAGGCTGGGTCTGTCACTGATTTGCATGGCTTTGGGCAAGTCATTTGATCAAGCTCACGATTTCTCTCCATTGGTAAAGTAAGGAGTTATTTCACAGATGAGCCACAGGTTTAATTAGGTTTTGTACAAAATTTAAAAACTGCGTTAATGCTTATTAATAACTGTATTATTGCTTATTAAATACATGGAAAGCCATGTATTTATTTATGGAGAAGGTGTTGCTTGGATCAGGGATACAAGCACCTTGTAACCTTAACTTTCACTCCTTGTTTCAGCATAAAATCTGCTTCTGTCTTCTACCTGAGTGCTATTTATTTCCACTTTTCCAAAGGTGGTTTCCTATCTCAAGAATAAATAGCAACAGGCGAATTTTCAATCGTTCTATTACAGTGTGGAGAAATAAGAAGGCAATATTCCTGTAGTGAAGAAATGAGAATTCTCCAACTATTCCAGTTCTTCCCCTTGTACTCCTGTGGCTATATAATAAACCAACTGAGTGCTAATTCTTTGTACCTGCTTGGCTGTTACAACCCACGGGAGGCCTTGTATTGCTGAGGAGATGGAAAGAGGGGCAGAGTCTGGTCAAGAACACAAATATTGGTGTTTTTATTTCCTATAACTTACACTCTTCCCTTTCTATGATTATATTGTCTTTTGTTTTTATCAAATAAAACTGTGTTCCCAGAAAAATAATCATACAGTGATCATTAAACCATCATCATCACTCCCTGTATATTTAATTTTGGATATATACTGTCGATTCTCCAATACTCATGGCAGAAATTAGAATCTTTCGTTTGCATTGAATGTTTTATGATATTGAATCTCTGAATAGGTCATTAATGATAAGCTATTTTAAAAATATTTCCCTTCATTTCAAACAGTTTTCAAATGTTATTTTTGTTTAATGACTTCCTGATTGTTACTGATTTTCAAGAACTATTTTGTCACATGAGAAATGATCTCAAACTCCTAAGTCTTCTTAAAAACTTTTCCCCTGCTCATTTTGTTCTTGTGTAATTTGGTGCATGTTTAAGCTGCAGATGAATTAATCCCAAGTAAAAGACTATATCCCCATACTAATAGAAATTTTATCCTGTCTTAAGAATCAGTGTGTATATGACTTTAAAATTCATAAAGAAACTATCTTCATTTTTGTGCAAAAACATATATGAAAAACTACCTCGAAGTAGTCATTTTTATCAGCGGTATTGCACATTGGTTTCTTTTGTCTGCCTTCCAAAGTGGCTGCAGAAGCTTTTGTGTAGCTGCCTGTGATTGTCCACTTTCTCTTTTCCATTTTAGAACAGCACCATTACTTCAGTTCAGGCTGCACCTGGAAAAGAAGTATTTTTTTCCCTCTAATTTTGCATATTTAATGGGTTTGCTGGTGTAAACACACGTGTGCTGCATCAGTGCCTTTTCATGAGCCCTCAGTGCATGCAGCAAATCTTTTTGCTTTCAGAAATAAATTGATATTACAGCTCCATACTCGGTCTCAGTGCAACACATCTTTGAGTTGGAAGTCTAATGTTAGAACATTGAGGCTCAAAATCTTTTCTTAACTGGTAAAGCTTGTTTCTTGCAGATCTGAGTCTGGCCATACTTCATCCCAGTCGTTCCAGTCGTGAACATCGAGGGAAAATACTTTCCCCACTCTTAAGATTTGTACATCCTGGCAGATTTGCTCAGAACCTGTTCTGTTGCAGTTTTATGAGAATTAGAAAGCGCACAGTTTCTGTGCCATCCCATTTAAATGTTGTGAGCAGGTTACTGGTTTAATCAGAGTACTGATTTGACTGTTGACTTTGAAAACATCCATGTCTTTTGTTTGAGTGTAGTACACTGATGTCAGTACACATCTTGCTCTTTATTACCACATTACCTATGAAATTTCAAAACACAGTGTGTTTTGTAATGTATTTTTCAGTTGGGCATTTCTAACTTCAGACCATTTGCTGTCTTCCTGAAATTTAATCTTTTGTGACAAGATGATGGAAACACACTCTATTAATGTGACTGAATATTCATCATAGGTCTTATAGTGTGTCAGCAAGTGGACTGTTCAGAAACAACCATTTTAAGGCAGAGAGCAGCCCTCAGTAGCACTCGTTTGGAGGCATCAGCTGAACCTGGGCCTGTACTAACAGAGAATGAGAAGCTTTTTTTGCCACTGCCCTTTGCCCGGTAAGTCAGTGCCCAGGTTGTTATTTTTTCTTTCAGACCTTTTACAGCAACAAAGCAGACAATGCTTTTTTCCATAATTTCTTAACCAAGTGCTAAGAAAATGTAAAGACAGATGCCATTAAAAGTACATGCAGCATAAGAGAGTGAAAAAAATGAAATTGTGTAGAGCAAAACCAATGAAGTGTTATGTCATAATACTCATGTTGTCCCACTTACTATATTTTCATGTGCCCAAAGACTTTTCTATTATATCTCTGTGTGTCTGAGAAAATGCATATTCACTGATGCCCCTTCCTACAGCTTTTTATGATGTTGCAGAATTTTATTTTTTAGAAAAGCTGCTGGGGTTTGACTTTTGGGTCCATTTTATCCCCTAAGTTTAGGTGTCCTAGTACTTCACGCAAGTGTTCTGTACAAGATGTTTTCAAAATAGACACAGACAATAAAATTTTAATGGTCCTTGCATTTACATAGGCTGAGGGACCTGGGGCTGGAGAAGAGGAGGCTGAGGGGAGAGCTCATCCCTGTCCACAACTGCTTGAAAGGAGGTTGTGGTGAGGTGGGTGTTAGTCTCTTGTCACAACTGACAGGTGACAGGATGAGAGGAAATGACCTCAAGTTGTGCCAGGGGAGGTTCAGTTTAAGCATCAAGAAAAGTTTCTTCACAGAAGGAGTTCTCAGGCCCTGGCAGAGGCTGCCCAGGGGTGTGGTGGAGTCACCATCCCTGGAGGTGTTTAAAAGGCGGGTGGGTGAGTTTCTCAGGGGCACGGTTTAGTAAGGGGACAGAGACAGTTGGACTTGGTGATCTCAGAGGTCTTTTCCAACCAGATGATTCTATGATTCTATGAATTTCTAGTTGTAATGATTCCTTCTCAATAACTAATAGCTTGTACCTGGCAAATACTTTGATGAAGCAGTGTGTTTCAGACATCAGGCCTCTGTTTCAGGCACGTTCAAACCCCTGTGCTCCTGTGCTGGCTTGTACTGTGGTACACAGCCCTGGTCAGTACTAACTTGAATTGTCAGTGTTGTGATTAAATTTACAGTTATAACTGAAAATTCAAGAGCTGATCTAGAGGCTGGATGAAAAAACTGATCAGTAAGTGGAACCCACACTGCAGATCCTGTCTCTGGCATTCCTGAGGAAGGCTGTTCTGAGGAAATTGCCATGTAAAGTGTGTTATAAATGAAAACATGATCAAGAGGTAAGTTTCAGTCACAGAAGAGATCTCATATTAACTTAGCACACTGGGGGAGTGTGATTTTCATATAAAGTTGCATAAGAGCTGTAGTTGCCACAGCATGGGTTCTGCCTGAAAGAGAGCAGCAACTGCAAGGGTGTAACTAGACATGAGGCCCAGAAAATAGGATAACCATGCAAATTTTGCACTTTTCTAAAGGAAATGTTGCGAGAGTCAAATCATAATAATAAACTGAAAAGTACCAAAAAGGCAAAACTAAGAACATTTATTTGCTTTGAAAAACTGCTTGTGATTTTCCATTCCATATGTGATTTTTCATAGGCGTTTTTGTCCTTTTCAGAGTCCTCTTTGACAGATTGGCTGTATTTTTTAGTATATAGTAGTTAATTAAGCAGCACCAGCATTTTTCCTCTTTTCAGAGAGCTAAGGTTTGTGTCCCTGAAAGGCCATGGTAAAACACCCCTTTGACTTCAAAAGCATAGGAACAAGTGCTTACCTGAATGCTCTGTCAAAGTTTCAATTTCATATTATTGCTTATATTTAAATGCAAGAGAAACCTCTCTGTTCATATTTGTCTATATTTATCATTTATGTCTTCACATAACGGAAGTCTGGATTTTTTCTGAGCCTGTAAGTATTGACTCCATTTACAGATACAGTGACGTTAAATTTTAAGCAACATTAGAAGTATTCTCATTTTCTCTAAGCTGATATATTAGTTTTTAAGGTTTTTTTCGTAAGAAAAGACAAAAATCTGAGTGACAAAGGATGAACGACTTCTTTTTTTTTCTATTTCAGATTTAGAAATATTTTGCATGCCATATTTTTCTTTGCTCAGTTCATTACAGCCAAGTTCGATAAGGTTTCTCCGTAATGAATGACCTCAAGCTTATGCAGCATAACTCTGACTGCTGATGGACAAAAATTTACACATTGACAAACATCTTTGTATTTTTGCAGCTGTTTAGGTATCCTTTGGATGTTTATATAGGTGCTTTTACAGGAGCTAGGGAAAGGAAAAAAGTCTGATAAGAATGAACAAACAGGAAAATGTGATTAAACTCATAATACCTACAGAACTTCCTCTGAGACCCGTGATGTAACCTATGCAGGATAATGCCAGCCCTTGTGTGCAGGACTGTTTTTCATTTCAAGCTCAGGCAATTTTTCATGCCTGACACTGTTAAGTTTGATCACACTATTGAGGAATATTTTGTTCTTGGTTGTTGCAGTAAAATAATTTTCCAGTTTTTGGTTATTAGTTGCAATGACTTCATATAAGCCTCCTACCTGTATCTTGTGTTTAAATAAAGAATATTCCTGTCATGATGTAGCTAGCAGGTGTTCCTGCAAGGGAAATCATATACACAACTTATAAAAATCAACATACTACTACATGCATATATTACTCAACAGGCTTATATTCTGCATTGATGGTAAAAACTGATATAATTGCTTAAGAGAAAAATTCAAATGCAAAATTTAAATACAGTATATCTAAATTTAGCTGCAATGTAGGTAACAAATAGACATATATTGGTCTTTTCAAATAATAATTCTATAGTAGAGTTCATAAAATAATAACAGTGGAAATTATTTATGTATTAATTTGAAATTTCACTTAAGTTTCCAGTTACCAAAACATAATAATCAGCTCTTTTTGACCTGTATTTTTAAATTAACCTCTGTATGAATGGTGTCATTGAAAACTGAAAAATGAGTGAAGGAAATACTGTGTCATGTTATAGATGTGAGTTTAGTGATGTACCTGATTTCATGGACACCAGATCCGCATAAACCCAGTAATTTTGTAAAATGTCTGCTCACACGGTACCAACATGGTTTGTGTGTGCACTTACTGGCTGTACAAACCCCATTGTTTGCATGTGAAATGTAATTGCAAAATTGGTACCTGTGTCTGAGGTCATATTTACACATCTAAAGTATCCATTCTGTGTATGAAGATTCCTGTTTCCCCATGTGTGTACTCCCGTGAAACAAGTTCCTTCAAGTATTGCACTGGGATAGTTTAGGTGTCCTGTTCTTCTACTTACAAGTTAGTTCCTATCTGTCCTCTGTCCTAGGATGACTTCCTCAGTTAACAAATATTTATAAATTAGAAAGAAGAGACAAAATGTTTAAATCCAATAATGAAAACTAATCCCGAGCTATTTTTGTTTTAGGATACAAGGACTTAATGGAGACACAGTGTATTAATCTAATTGCAAAAAATAAAGAGATGAAGTGCTGTGGTTGGAGTAATTACCCAGACTCCTATGCTTCTTAGCCTTGTGTTAATCTGAATGTATGCTTTTCAATACTCTTTCCATTACTATTCTATTTATTGCTTGTGATAGTTTTTACTTGTGTCAAAACAATTTATTAAAGATAGTTGTTTTTCTGGTGTTGTCTTTGAAATTAGTTCCACAGTAAGAAACTACCAGCAATGGGAACATAAGTAGTCCTAATATTTAAGGTGTGTTATAACTTGTTCCTGAGTAACCTGAATATAATCAGGCAGGGATTACTCTCCCCAGTTTTAACTAATTGTGGATTACATACTAATAGGTGTTGAACAAGAAATTACTGGGTGTCACCCCGCTATTCTCTTTAAGCCAGAGATAGGTCAGGATGTAACAGTAATAGTGAAATCACTGCTGCAGAGAGGGAAAACCCTCTATGACAACCCTCTGTGGAACAACTCTCCACGAGACACCTCTACAGAGCTGACTCTCCGCTGGGACACCTCCGCCTGGCAAGAACCTCCAGCCTTGCGGAGGGCTCTGTGGAGCTTGGCATGGGTTGGGCTCAGGGGGGACTGGCAGGGTCTGGGGCTCCCCACCGAGAGTCAGCTATGGAGAGATGTCCTGCAGAGAGCTGGCTGCAGAGAGTTGTCCTAGACCCTCACTCCTGAACCTGACTTCTTTAAAAGGGGTACAAGTCTGGTATACATGCTTCAATGTGACATTCTTGATGATTAGGAAGATGGGAGAGTGTCACTAATATTAGTTACACTTGACATTTAAAAGATAAGTTCTGTACACTGTTTCTATTTAAGATTTTCCAAGATGTGCAGGTATATAGATAGTTCATTTGCTGCTTTTGCAACTCCCTTTACAGCCATCACTAACATAGTGCAATTTACAAGGATATCCATTTCCTCATAATTGATTTTTCCATTTGTGTATATGTAGGTCACAGGGTGTAATGTTTAGAGAAGTTCATCAATCACAGAGTATATAATGAGAATACACAAATCTGGGTCTATTCTGAAAATTTTTACCATGTGAACAGGAGCATATGCATAGAATTTATAACAGGAACAGGGTCTAACACAGTAAATATAAAATTAGGGAAGGCTAAATACTGGTATCCTGTTCTGACTAATGAGGAGTTTCAGTCTATATAGTAGGAAGGGGTTTGTGAAACCAGGAGCTGTCTTGAAACACACAAGGAATCAGCACGTCCAGTCCCTGCACCAGGAAAGTGTAGAGACAGTGTGGTGGAACTGTCTCTAACACTGAGCAAGACAGCAGTTTAGAAGCACTTCACAGAGAAGAGGAAGCAGATGATCTCAATATAGTCCAGTGTTGCTGGTTTTTTTTCTTCTGAGACACATCCCTTTCTGAGAAAAGCAGTTTGCAGCAGAAAGCGTGCGGTGAGCTGAGGGCACTTGGTGTTCACACAGGGTCAGCAGAGCGTGCAGAGACACTCACTGAGTCTCTGCTACAGAAGGTTGGGGAGTGGAGGTTTTCTCCAGGGCTTGTGAGACAAGGTCCATCATATTTTCAGCAGAGCTGCAGTAATGCCTCTCTAGGGAGCAAAGGGTTTAATGCAACACAATGGTCAGCAATTCCAGGAGGAGCAAAGTCGGATTGGCAGGTTTTAGGCAGGTTTTAGACAAGGTGAAACTTTCTATGGAGCTGGCAGTAAGTGTGGGTGGTCACTGTTGTGTAGGTGTGATTTGGAGCCTACTGCACCCTCATTTGAAATCTGTTTTTCCCTGTAAAGAAGAAATCTCCATTCAGGAACAAATTAGCTCATGTTATGTCTGCGCAGGGAGACGAAGTGCGCCTCCGCACTGGCAAAGGGTGCTTTTTCACATTTGTGCTTCTGAAGTTTTGTGTGTGAGCTGGGGAATTGTGGACTGACAGATCAGGGTTACCTCCTGCCCTTGGCTGTCTTGCCTTTAGGTGTCTGGCAATTCCATGCCTCAGGCTAAAGCAGATGCTAATTGAAACAGTTACGGGCACATGAGGGATTTGCAGCAGTGCACATGATACTGCTCCAGTCTACAGCTTTAGCTCACATTGCTGTAACTCACATTTCCTCTGGAGAATTTATTCTTGTGGGAATGAGAAGTGATTTGCATTGACATAAATTTGCTTACTTGCAAGTGTGCCAAACTTTCTACAAATTCTGCGTTTGCCTTCCTGATCTGCTTTCTCACCCTTCCAAACACTTTACTGTGCTAACCAGCCAATCCACCTATCAGTACCACCTCTGTTCCCCAGGGAATAGAATAACTGGACAGGTGGATGCCTTACATGACCGTCTTGTCTGAATGCTGGGGTTTGGCCACATTCTGCCTTTTCCTGTCCCACAGTTCTGATATCACCATAGCTAGAAAAAGCACTATTTAATTAGACCTTTACCATGCCTCTTACCTAAGTTAAGATCATGAATTGTATCACAGCCTAGGAAAAAAATCAAATCAATCCTATCAATCAAGTAGAGAAAATATTTGAGAGTAGTACTGTGACAGTAAAGAAGCAAGGTCTCAGATAAATTTCTGTGCCATGCTACAGTGAAAGTGGGGTGCCAGTAAGAAAGTTAAAAACAACCAAGCAATCCTATAAGCAGCCATTTCTTGTGAACATATGATTTATGCTTCTGCGTATCTGTGCCTCCTGCATCTTCCTACGTCCTCACCATCTCTGTTTTTTCCTTCTCTAAACACTGCCTGAGGAGGAGAAAACACAAGACATAGCTGTTTCTGAACCACGTGTGGATTGCTTATTTGAAAACCACATGCGGACTTGAGACCTTTTCTCCTGGTGGGGGAGGGAGGAGAGGGTGCTTCTGGGAGTCTTTTAACCTTAACTTAATTTTCCTAAAAGTTCAGGAAAAGTAATTACTTCTGAGTCTGCTGATGTCTGGGTCACCATTGAGCCATTAGATTCAAGAGCTATTGAAGGAGTCAGATATTTTCATACAGTGTGATCACATATTCTTAGAAAGCAAGGCTGAAAGAAGATTGCCTGAGAAATGACATATGGAATGCAATAGACACTATTATTTGCTGATGTGGTACCTGTGTGTTTTTAAGCATGGGAGGAACTACATCAGTTAATTTCTGTAACTTGTTGAAAAAATCTTATCAGTCAGCAAAATCTTAGTAAGTTTCTTTTTATTAACATCCAATTTATGGTATTTTAATCAACAGAAATCCCCGTCTGTGTTTCTTCAGCTTACTAAAAAAAACATTGTGTCAGTGTTGTGTCACGTAGGGTGTTTCAGAAGTTACCAATTGCTTTGGCTCTCAATTTCTGGAACTCATTGAAAAGCAGCAATCATGCTAACACAAAGTTTGAGCCGTCCACGAGGTGCAAGATACAATATTTCAGCCACAAAAAGCGCGTATCGGAGTGGTAGGAACTGCCTGTCGTCGTCTCCCTTTCCTAAATACATGAGTATGGGTTCCAGCAATCCAGAACATCTATATTTTGTTGACTGATATTAGTTCATTTGAAGGGCCAAGATAGACCCATGTCTGGAAAGAGAGTTGCTCTGCTGTGTCATGAAACCCGTGCCAATAGAGAGAGAAAGTAGGACATGAGAACCACTGTCCTCTTAATTTTATTTTTGTACATTTGCTTGTATTTTTTGGCATATCTTCTTAGCCTTTGTGGAGAGATGTTTGCTTCTTCTGCCATTTCATTGCATGGATTAGCAAAACAATTTCAACATTGTGAATCCTGTAGAATAATGTATTATACCAGTCTCAAAAGAAAAACTACCCTTAACTCTACGCCACACGGTAATTATTCTTTTAATTCAAAGAGCCCCAAAAATCCACATTCATATTTCCTTATCAGAAATGAAGAACAGCACATCTCTAACCAAATGTGTTCCTAGGTAGGGTGGTTTGGACGTGTATTGGAAGAGAGGTAGAAAGGGATGTACCTCCAATATTTTGAAATAAATCAACATGACTAAAAAAATCCCAAACCAACAAGGAAACCAACCAACCCACCATTCCTAAGAGGTTCTGGGAAGACAGCAGTTATACTAACATTCTCCTAAGTCTTTATAGCTATGAAAATTTAATTTTGCAGACTAACACCTTACTGTCCAGGTCTTGAAATCACTGATGTTAACTGACGCTCACTGCCATATTTTGTTTTAAAAAGATAACAGTGGAAGAGAAAATGCTGATAGACCTATTGAAAACGTGTATGAATGTGGAAATCAACTCAGGAATTCAATATATTTCTGAAGTAAGAGATGGAATACAGCAAAAAAAGAAAGAAATGGACAGAAATACAATGAAGGAAAGCATCTCAGTAGCCACAGTTCTGGCAGGGAAGTCATTTACAGTGACTAAAAGGGGCCCCGTGGCCAAGAAAATCCAATACAAAGGCAGTTGATGAACACACTGAACAGGTGCCACCCAAGACCGAGGGGACACACAGATTCCTTTGAGAATCCTTGGCAGGATGATGGTGGCACTAAATTGTAGTTGGAATTAAAGCTTTGCTTTCTTAACAGAATGTTAAGATTAGTATAGCACAGAATTTATGATGCAAATGGCGTGGGATTTCTACCAGCAGAGTCGAAGTGGCACCACTCTTAGGTAACACAATACAGAGCCTATAATAAAACTGATTTTCTGGGCAGTGCTCTGTGCTGTTTCCCTCCCCTGCCCTGTGCTGGGGCCATCAACACCACTGGGATGGCCGGGTGTCTGGGACCTTCAGGGCCAACCCGGGGGGAGAGAAGCCAGCCTGGCGCCCAGGAGCCTGGAGGGAGGGGAAGGAGAAAGCTGCCTGGTTTGTCTACTTGGTGCACAGGACCTTCAGAGCCTGGTAATGAGGGGAAGGGAATGGATCTGTGACCTTTCAGTCTCAGGGAACGGCTGCTTGTCTCATAAAATGCCATCAACTGTGGCAACAGCATCGCTGGGTCGGGAACGGGAGCACCATTCCCAGTGGGAAATACAGTTGTTGGTGGTTACGGTCCATGTGGCCACTCTTCACTATTTTCCTCACTTGAATCCTCCTTAGAATAATGAAATCACAGACTGGGTCAGGCTGGAAGGGACCTTCCAGTTCCAACACCCTTCCGTGGTCAGGGACACCTCCCACTGGAACAAGTGTCTCAAAGCCACATCCAACCTGGTCTTGAACACCTCCAGGGATGGTCTAGGGCCTCTCCTCTCTCACAGGAACACATTTCTTCCTAATCTAGTCTAAATATCCCTTCTTCCAGCTTAAAACCATTCTCCCTTGTCTGATCACTGCACCCCCTATCAAGAGCCTCTCCCTGGCAGTCTGTAGCCCCCCATTCTGTACCAGAAGGCTGTTGGAAGGTCTCTGTGTGCTTACAGTCACATCAGCCTGTAAGGCACACTAACTCTGTAGAAAAACTTCCTATAGAATAAGTGCCATAAATGCCCATCTCAGTGTAATTGAACGTGAATGAAACAACACGCTCATTTTTGAAAGCAGGTGCCCAGACATGCTCCTGGCAGGCTGAGAGAGATCTACCACATAAACCAGCTTCTTAACTCTGCAAAATTTTCTCCTTTGCGTTCCAGATGTCGTGGGGGACTGAGCATGTTCTTGTGTTCAAGACAGGTATTTCTCACCCCCTCCAGACTCCCAATTACACCTACTGTTTGTTTACCCCTCAGTTTCCCAAGAGCCCATCCCTCCATCATCCTGCATCCCTTTTGTGACAGTTAATTCTTTTCTAATCTGATAAGAAGTTTCATCTGGCTGCACTGCTAGAGGACAGACAAAGTCTCCTGGAATAGTAGAAAGATGCCAACACCATTTTGAAAATTTTCTCTAACAAGCCACTCTTTTTCCATTACACTGAACAGATGAGAATGCCTGTAAATTTCATATTACAGGGTTTTTGGTCTAACCTGCAATAATGCTAACGAGACTTATAAGAGTAATCAGACATCAGAACGCACTGAAGAGATGCACCTTAGTATAGATGAGCTCCTATGTAAACTCCTAAAGCAACTCCTGGCATATATGACCTCTGTATGAACACACTGGAGTTTGTACAGGGATTTGGGCAGCTTGTGAATAGAAGGTGGTTTCTGTTAATTGCATGACTGTGACCAGAGGACTGTGCATCTGCAGATTATTGTTGATGAGCAGAATTTGTTAGAAGCCTCACAAAAGGAAACTACCTCTTTAGTGGCTGCACACAATTCTGCTGCAGATTCACGGGAGCAGATCTGTCCATTTCAAATTGCTTCATACCTGTGGGGTGGCAGCAGTGATCAGGGAGTGAGCACTGATAGCTTTGCATCCATAAATGACACACCCTTCTTGTCTGACGTGGGCTAAAATCTGTGCAGATCTTCAGGAAGATGCTTTTTATGATGTTTTTAGAATTTTACATGCAGTTACAGAACAAACAGACTAGCTAGGTTGTGCTAGATATTCCCACACATTTAGCAGGACCAATCATCATGAGATATCCACTCGTGACCTGTGTGTTCTTCAGGGGGAAACCCCTGCATGTGGAAGATGTGACTCTTGACAGCTATTTGCTTGGGCCAGCCAGGATTAACCACTGACATCAATACTCATATTCTCAAATACTCCTCCAAGTGCAGTAGGGCCATCAGTTGAAAAAGCAATGGAGAGAAAAAGAAAGAAGGAAAAATATTAAGGTTTTACTGCACTGAAATAATATAAACTTTTTGCTTCAGTCGATATTGTAATTGACTGTAATGACATATCTGATATATATGTCCATAATCTTTCTCCAACTGTCAAATTCAAAACCAGACAATTAAAATAATTTCCCTCAGCCAGTAATGCAGTTGAATAGATTATTAAGATTTCTTTGCCCTGGATTATCTGATTTAATGCTGAATATGTAAGAAGAATTCACATAATTTTTAAAAAAGCAATGCAATGCTTCAGGTTTATGCACAATTTATTCAATAGAGCTCTTTCAGTGTGCAAAGGAGCTGTTTCAAATAACACACAGACCTCAGCCAAAACTGTTCCTCCAAGTTCTCAGAAGTACAGAAGAGATGTATGAAAAAACAGTCTTGAGTTACGTTCTCAGGTCACAGGTAATTCCACATAACTCCTTCTGCAACAGGAGAAGTAATCGCGGTCAAAGAACCATAATGCAATTCTTAGAATATTTAGTTCCTCAAATTTAGAATTTAGTGTATAAGTTACTTAATGATCAAAAGATTCTTGTAATACTATATATATTTATCAGATATTAATGTGCAGCAAACACAAATATGTGAATTTTAAACATGAACTAATACAAAATTTTATGAGCACAATCACTTTTTAAGAGCTACCGTCACTTTTCAAGTCTTATTTTTCATATACTGCATTTTTTCAGCGATACAATCAATGTTTTGTTCACAGATGTACAAACCAGTGAAGAGCACACTGTGTAGCCTTACCCAGTTCTGTCAGTTTGAAATGTCACCACATTTTGCAAATGTGCCAAAGTGCCAAAGATAGAAGATAAAATTCATGGTAACACAGAAAAGAAACTCAAAGGGGATAATGCCAAATCAGGAAAGAGGTCACCCCAATCATGTACTTGATGTGTGATTAAACTGTAAGTGCTTCCATTTAAATAAATTTCTATGCTGTCTCAGAATTTTTGAGATATAATTTTTTTTTGATTATTCTAAACAATCTTTTAAAAAAATCTGCTCTAGAACTCCACTGCTAGAAATGAAAGGTAAGAGTGGCTGTCTAAGGATAGAGGTGGGATGTGGCATCCAGTGGAACCTGCCCTTACCCATGGCAGGGGGGTTGGAACTGGATGGGCTTTAAGGTCCCTTCCAACCCAAAGCATTCTACGGTTCTGTGATTCTATGATTTCATGATTCTATGATTCAGAGAAGACTGGATAAACTGCTTAAAATCTGTATGCTACCATTAGCAAAAAAACTCCAGATTTTCTATATTTTGGTTGATTAATATCAAAATGGGTTTGGTAGTTGAAACTTAATTCTAGTTTTATTAAAAAAACAATATTTTATGTTTAATCAATGTGAAAGTGGGGATAATTTTTTGAATTAATGTGTTACTGAAATTATTTATTATTTACTAACAGGCACCTGAAATGCATTTTTAGGCACATTTACTAATGGAAACTTGTACTACAGCAAAGGAAGAAGAACAGTCTGTGTAAGTTTCTCTTTAGATCTTTGCTGTACTAGGAATAGGTTTCAACATAGATATCCTGTTGGCTTCAGAATATTTGTACTTTTACAAGAGTGAAGCTCTGCTGAGTTCAGATCAACTCCCACGCAAAGCAGAGGTGCCCCACAGAGAGACCTGACTTAGTTATGAGCAATGTTCTTCTGCTTGTGTGGAGCAGCTCAGTGCCATCCAAAAATGCAAGCTCAGCTCTTGATCCTACATTTGTCCCAGTACACACGACCTTTCTGAGAGAGAATTTGGAATAAACCAGGTGAGGCCCATGAAGGTTTCCTGTTTAGAGGGTGGGCTGGCTGATGACGCATGTCTGACACAACCTTATCCCACACTGTCCATCTATGGTATTAGAGGAAGCTGTCACTGAAGCTACTGTATTAGCTCATTCCTTTATTTGGGAATGCTCTTAAATCAGCTTTGTAATTCTCAGCTAAAAATCAAAGCCTCAGTGATGTTATACATAGCCTTCATTTATCAGTTATGCCATTGAACAAAAGCACTGCTTTTCATTGGAAACCTCAGTAATTTACTGTTTGGTTATCCTTATGTTGTCAGAAAAGTTGGATCTGCTACCCAATATGCAATAAACTAATAACTATGCTTCGTTTTATTCAGGTTTGTGAAAATCCTGGGTGCTTGGAGATTTTCCTGAAATCAAGTGCACCTTAAGGGTTTTGTTGCCTTCATTCAGACAAAAATGTTACACAAGGCCAGGCATTACTCATCAAGCACATAATCGCGTTTCTAATTAGAATTATAATAAGTGTGAAGTCATTCCTTCTTTACATGCTCCAAAGCGGTTCTTTTGGGGTTCCTGGTGGTCATCACCCTAAAAATTACCTGCCAAGTTCATTTGTCAGTCAAACCCCCCAACCTCCTCCCAAAATTTGGCTCAGTATTTCTAAATCACTGGATTGGAACTTCTCAGTTTATTAATTCCAGTTGCCCATTCAAAAGCCATGCTGATAAATAGCATTATTATTATTTCGAAAGGACCAGTTGCCTTACAGCTGAACAAAGTTTAACCAGAAGTACATGCTCGTGCCACACAAAAATTCCAAAAGATAATCATTAACTGATACCCATCTTGTGTAAGTCTCCTGTCTGACAATCCTAAAATGTTTTAAGACACTTACAATGTCGTGGGCTTTTACCAACACTTACTTCTTGGAAGAATGCCTCTCTGTCTTGCTGATGAAAGAATTACTGCTCTTTGCGTTCAGGGCATGGTTATCTTTTCATCTCATGCTCAGATGTGATATTATTCACACAGTTTTAATGGTAATTGTGAAGGTTTTATATTTCAAGGTAAAAGGCTGTGGCTTATACACTTTAATTTGGTTTTACTTCGTATGTAGTACTGGATTATTGTCATTCTATTCGACCAATAAGATCTTTTTCTATAGACAAAGGAGGCATTTGTTCAGACACATCCTTCTTAAAACAACTCTTTGATTGCTAATCAAGCAAGATAGTGATTTTCTTTCCACTGTTGATGTTTAAGGGGTTTTGTTTGGTCTAACTTGTTGCTCTTTAAAGGCAAATAAAAAAAAAGGAAGGGAAAATAAGTGTCCTCTCTTCGCTGTTTGAATTCTTTATGATGTGGATAACATTTTCCCAAGTATGTGTTTTAACCTTAAGTTTTATTTTACAATATCAGATTGAAATATCAGTTCCTTCACAGAAGAGCAAATCTAGCCATTCAGAGTGTGAACTATACCCAGTTAACAACCACAAAAGAAAACCTAATGCTTCTTGTGGAAAACAGAGCGCGCGCTTCTCTGGCTATTTTGAGAGATGAAGCTGAAAGGGAAAAAGCTGACAAGGCAATAAAAAAATGAAACAGTGCCGTAGCATTTAAGAAGGTTGTGTTTATTCTGTTTACAAGAGTGATTATTAGTATTCTAAGCTATGTGTTTATAATTGTTCATTGAAAACATTCCCTTGTTAAAAATTTTACCAGCACATTCTGCAAGTTGGACCAAAGTAATTTTTATATATAAGTCCCAGAAGGAGCAGAGGGGAAACTGTAATGATGATGTAATTAAACAACCCATCTCATAATATGTATGCACAAAACCACCCAAAAGCATGCATTTTGGGGAGCATTGCTCTTAGTTCTTCCAATTTATGACACCTGAGTGCTTACTTTAACAAACTTACTGTCCTCTTACTGTATTTTTTCATATGTGATACAAAGAAATTAACAGTAGTCAATGTTTGGTGCTTTTTCCATCTGCATCACTGTGCAAATATCTCATGCACAATCCTTAGTTACCATATCCAGAGTGTCAGGGTCCTTCATCACGTGCGTTCATGGAATCACAAAATAGCTGAGGTAAAAGGGACCTCTGGAGGTCATCTTGTCCAAGCCCCCTGCTCAAGCAGGGACAGATCCAGTTGCCCAGGACCGTCTTCAGACAACTTTTGAATGTTTTTGAGGGTGGAGTCTCCAGAACCTCCCTGGGCAACCGGTGCCAGTGCTCACAGTGAGAGTGTGTTTCAGTTTGTGCCCATTGCCTCCAGTCCTGTCTCCGAGCGCTGCTGGGAAGAGCCCCACTGCACCTCTGTGCCTCCTCCTTCTAGGACAGGTAGATAACTGCTTCCACCTCCCGCCTCCTCTTCTCCAGGCTAAACTCTTCAGTCCTCAGGCTTTGCTCAGGTGAGGTGCTCCAGCCCCTCAGTCCTCTCAGAGGCCCTTTGCTGGACTCTCTCCAGTATATCCATGTCTCTCTTGTATTTAGGAGCCCAGAACTGGACACAGGACACCAGGGGCGGCTTCACCAGTGCTGGGCAGAGGGCAGGGCTCACATCCCTCAGCCTGCTGGCAACCCTCCTCCTGATGCAGGATGCTGTTGGCCTGCTTTGCTGTAAGGGCACATTCCTGGCTGATGTCCACCAGGATCCCCAGGTAATTTACTACAGAGCTGCTTTCCAGCTCATACAGATGTCCGAGGTCCTGTTCTCAGGTGCAGAACTTTGCACTTGTTGAGCCGTAGGATCTTCCTGTCTGCCTGCTTCTCCAGCCTGTTTAGGTTCCTTCTGGATGGCAGCACAACCACCTGACATGTCAACCTCTCCTGCCAATATCACCCACTCCTCCCAGTTTAATATCATCTCCAAACTGAGGGTGCACTCTGCCCCACCATCCAGATCATTTACAAAGGTGTTAACTCCATTCACGTGTCTTGAGAGTGGACAAACACTGAATTAATGACTTACTACCTCTTCTTATAAAAAGTCATGTATAAAAATGCAACCTCACATGACCACCTCGGCTTTGAGGTTAAAGCAAGATATTTGTATCATAAAAAACTCTATAATAATTCTAGCTTACTATGGTCTTCCTTCGGAGTCCAGTACATCTATAAACTATGAGGCATTAATGCATGACTTTGCTTTTCCAAATCTATGTGCAAGAGAGAATTCAGCAAGTCCTCCATCTGTATCAAGGCTATGAGGTCTAACTCTTGAAAGTGACAAGGATGGAGATTTCACTAAAGAAGGCTGAGAGAGTTGGGGTTGCTCATCCTGGAGAGGAGAAGGCTCTGGGACAGACCTTTTAGCAGCTTCCAGTACTGAAAGGGGTTCCAGGAAAGCTGGGGAGGGGCTCTTGATCACAGAGTGCAGGGACAGGATGAGGGGGAATGGTTTTAAGCTGAAAGAGGGAGGATTTAGACTAGATATAAGGAAGAAAATTTTTACAGTGAGACTTGTGACACATTGGCCCAGGTTGCCCAGGGAGGTGGTGGAGGTCCCATCCCTGAAAACATTCAAGGTCAGGTTGGATTTGGCTCTGAGATGCCTGATTGAGTTCAAGATGCCCTTCCTCTTGCAGGGGTGTTGGACTGGAAGGTCCCTTCCAACTCAAAGCATTCCAATGAGTCTATGATTCTGTCATTCTGTTTCTATTTAGAGGGAAGAACAGTATCTCATCACAACAACCTGTCACTTCCCCTTAAAGTCAGATCTCTCTCACTTTAAGGGCTAATTCCAGACAAAGAAGGAAATATATAACTTTTTGTTGCAGGAGAATGATGATTAAGGTTGAGTTTCAGATTAGGAGGATTTGGGTAGAAATGAGCAAAGCACATCCTCAGTTGTGTCAAATTCCTGGCCAATGCAGCTGCTGAGGGTTAAAAGAGGCAATAAGTGCTGGACAACCAAACTGGTTACCAGTGTGCCTTGGCCTCTGTTGAATGCAGCACCCCTTGTGTGTTGTCAGCGTGCACCTCACTCCCATTCCCATTCCTGGGCAGCTCTGCCTTCTGTCCATTGATCCTCTGGCAGTCCCATTGACAAAAGGAAATATTGAAAACCAGATTCTGCCCACGTGACAGAAGAGTGGGGTCTGTTCTCCCACCGCTGTGACAGCAATTTGGAGAAATGTGTAAAGTACCTCATACACCTTTTTCTTGGCAATAACAGGTGACTTCAGTAGAGCCCTGAGAGCAAATGTAGTGAAGTGTCCTGTGACTGCTGATCGCCTTTCCCCCACACAGAAATAACCACTTCCTTTTGAGAAGTAATTCAGAATATCTGAGTCATTAAGGGCTTGTCTCAGAATGAGATTTCCATCATGTTGCTATTTTTGTGGTTTTCTTACCATGTGAGTTTTCTATACCAGCCTTTTTTTTTTTCCTATTTCAGATTCATGCCATTGCCATCTCTAAAAAATAAAGAATAAATTCTGAAGAAAAATGTGATGTTTTATGAATTATTGTAGATTTTGTTCTCTGTTTTTTTCTCCTCACTATTGTTATCTGACTTACTGGAGTCATATTAGTGATGGAATTGGTACTTTCTGTCCAATGGTTTGAGAGAGGGAGGCTGTTGACTATAATAAAAGTAATTTTAAATAAGCCAAGAAACCTGTTATAAATGTATATTTATATGTATATTTGTATATAAAAAATATATATCTATAAATAGATTTAACTAGCGCTGCTAGTTAAACTTCTTTATTATTAATAATAATATTAATGGTAACAGAAACTGAAAATTAGAGTGGTCGTAGTACCACATTTCATTTCCTCCAGTGTTCTGTCTCTCCCTTCTCCTACAGTGTTTGTAGTGTTTGAGCTGTAATGTCATTTCAAAGACCCAAACCAATTAAACAAACAAGTAATGCAGGCTTTGAATCCTCTCTCTGTATAACTTCTCAGATAACTTTCCATTTAGATATATAATTTCCCCTTCTAGGAAAGTGTTTCACATTTTCTTACCTATCTCAGCTACTTTACATCTGATTCTTATCTCGTCATTTGTTCATTTTCCAATCAAGAAGTGCTCGAGTTTCTTCCTTTCCCTTTGTTATTTCGGAGTTTCTGTGCAAGGTAACATGACAGGAGGAGATTTTTGAAAGCAGAAAGAAGCAGGTAGTTATAGTATTTTTTTAAATACTGTTGCCTAAGGTGTATGATGCATGAGTAGAGACTCAGCTGTTGTGGAGTGTGCACGTAGCTTACTGATCCAGGGTGGGGGTCCTGCAGTGAAGCCTACTAAGTTGAGCCAGAATCTAGAAGGCAGACTGACACCATTCTTAGATCTGAAAGTGATTTTCCAGATTTCTTGTTCATTCACGTCTGTAGCTCTTACTTGGAAGTAGTGCTATTGTCATCTTGTAACTTGTTTTTGACGTGTAAAAAAGCATTTTCCAGCAGACGTAAATCATAATTCTACCTGACCACGCATCTGCTCCTTGATAGCTGAATTCAAAGAAGGGAGAAAGAAAGTGGGTGTTGCATTCAGTGTCTGAAGAAAATGTCTTTTAAAAGACTCCTGAAGGCAGCGGGCCCTGTGGTACACTGCATTAAACACTAAAATGGTCATTTCATTGTGAAATAAACATTTCCTCCTCCATGCAGGGAAAGCCTCATCAATAAATGAAGGTGCATTAATTTCTTCTCACTTTGCTGTCTCCACAGATAGCACTGCATCCCTGAATACAAGGAGTTAACTTCACAGTCGTTTGTTTTTAAATGCTTCAAAATCTGCAGAATTGTGAAAGGGAAGGACTGGGTATTTCCTACCAGCTCCTCTTTTCAGTCTGCTGTTCATTTCACTGTTAATCTCACTGCAATTTTCTTGCAGCTGGAGGCTGCTTGGGTCACTGAAGGGATCATTAAACCCCTTAACAATGGCTTGGTCCCACCACTGAAAAGCTGTGGAGGCAATTTCCAGAGGTATATTACGTCTCCCAGAGCAGATTCCAGGAAGGATCTAGAAGAGTTAAACAGAGCAGCTCCTTTCTTTGTGAGTGAGGCTCATTTAGGAACATTGCATTCTGTTTACTTCTTCATTTATGTTTTCACTTACAAGCCTAAAATGTAGAAATAGTCCAAAATAGGCTGTGAAAGCACAAAGAGCTGATAGAGCTGCTGCACAATGAAAGCATATTTGAATCCCTATGGTGTTCAGAGAGAAGAGAAAAGGCAGCTTGCAGAGAATTTAATTACATTGAGTAAAATTAATCTCTGCATTAACTCCCTGAAATTAACAAAGTACTTTTTTTTGAGCCAAAGAATAATATTTTTACATTTTAGTAAATACGTAACTAGTGATTAGTGCAATGTGAAGCCTGAGATTTTGTATTGATATCAGTTAAGAAATCAATATTTAGTCTTCTCTACAAAGCTGCCTTGCTAGTGGGACCAAATACTCCACACAACTGGAAAACAGTTCTTGCATAGACATTTTTCAAGGTTGTTTAATTGTTCCACTTCTTGCCACTGTCAGGTTAGCAATGTTCAGCTGGTTGTATTCATTTTAATTAGCCATGGATCTGAGATTTCTTATTACAACTCATGAACTAGAGCTTAAGGCCTAAGAACTGTACCTTGGGTTAATTAACATTTCTGAAACTGAGACAAGAAAAGGAGGAACAAAGAAAATAAAGTTCTTACTGTCATTTGTACTGAAATGCTGATATTGTTTACCCTTTTCCTTTGTATTAAATAACCTAGAAGTTCTCCTCTTTTTGTGTTTAGTTATTCCAGGACTGTATGTAGCATCACCTTTTTTCTCATGTAATTCAGTGATGGTATCTCTCTCTTTGTCCCAAATAAAGGAAGTTTTGCTCCTTTTATTCAAATCCTGGTGAGCTGAGCAATGACTTGAGAGTCCATCACATGCCTTCATCGTTTTACCAGCTACTCTCAGCACATTTGGATCTTCAGATCAGATTTGGTGCATGGAACAAAAATATTGTCGTAACTCAAACCTTGAAGCTTTTGTCAGGCCCAACACCAGTCATTATCAGCATTTGCTGCGCAGCAGTTCATGTCTATTGGGTTGACAGACATAATTAGATACATCCCCAGGCTACATGAGAAAATTTCAGTAACAGGTTCTTTTATTAGTCTCCTTTTTATAGGCATAGCATTTTCATCAGCAGTGTGTTCAGGCACAGCAGGCTGATACACATAAAGAGCCTGGCAGCACTGGTTGTTATTTAGAAATGCACTAAGGACATGGGTCCCAGTTCTTATTGATATTACTTCTCTGTTTCATTTTTAGCTCTTAAAACAAAAAGCTACTCTGAATGAATACAGGGAAAAAAGTAAACGTAACCCTCTGGAAAAAATGTGTGCTTTCCTATGTAAGCCTAAGAGCCCAGGTAATAAATTAACCCTGTCACAGACCATTAGATGTGTGGCTCAAAAATACCCAGTGTTTAATTGTGGTGGAAGGATACAGGTAGTGCTGAGAGAAATTGGTGTTCATAACCAAGAGTATTAGCTGGAAAAGGATAAAGATTAGACTGTTCTGTCTTTAAGCATACTGTTTTACTTGAAGAGAGTCCACTAACAACAGTACCATGGAATATATATACCTGGAATATAAGAATTTCCGCTCTGTATTTTTTTGTTTGTCTTCTTGTGATTTCACAGCTCTTACAGAACCTGCAATGTGTTGTACCTAAAGGTGTACTTCTACAGTGTGTTTCTTCCTCTGAAAGTTGTCTTTTATGCAGAAATAAATGTAAAAGGAGTACATTGCATTCGTGTTACTTGGAGTCAGATGAAATCGTCAGCTCAACAAAAAGAGATGTAGATGGGAAGACAACTTGACCGCGTTCTTGCTCATCTCCCTTGGGGCCTTCATTCAGCCACTCCATCTGTTAGGACACTTTGAACTCCTCAAGGCTCTGATTCTCCTTCTGTCTCTTGATTATTTGGGCTGAGTTTCTTCCTATGGGGCTGCCCCTCTTGCTGTCCTTGTGCAACATCTCACACGATGTAGATCAACCTCAATTCTGGCATAAGATAGGATAAGATATGCCACTTTCTCCTTCCCTCAAAGGTGAAACATCCCTGAGGAGAATTGTTTTCTCTACAAACATCCTTCATTTTTTTGGCATAGATGTACCAATCTCTTGTTTATCATTGTTGATACTTTCCCACTTTGTTACAATCTTCTCTTCTCTCTCATCCAATTACATTAGTATTTGAAATCTTACATTTTCTAGGTATATATAATGATAAAATCCAACCTTTGCTTCAGAGAGCAGATATCCATAGAAAAATCATAAAAGTAAACTATGTGTGAAAGGTGGGAGTTTTGATGCAGCATCTGGGACGAACACAGCCAGGACCTTATCAAAAACCAGTGAATGGGAAAGTTAATCCGGCCACTGTGAAACAAATAATGCCACACGTTTTCTTACAAGTTTAATCTGACAATATACTTTTAAATCCTTTAGCATATACTGTACACTTGGGCTTCAGTGACTTAAAATATCTAAAGAGAAACAGATACATAAAGGACATCACAAGAACATCAGCCATGAGAAGTTTGCTGCATGAAAATGAAGTATACTAAAGACACAGATTCTTCTATTATTAATGAAATGGATTTCTTTGAGCAAACACAAGAAAAGGAGTAATAGCAAATTCATGAATTAAATAGTGGCTTAAAAGTAAAAAGTCACACACAACTGCTGCATGTTACACCTTTTCACTAAAGTTTATTCAGCTGGGACTTAAAAGATGGTCCTGGTTCTGAAGACAAGAAATCATTAACGGTCTAAAAGAGTTACCTCATTCTTGTCATAGAGAAAAGTAACACCAACTATGATTGCTTCAGTCTTCAGATATTTTCTTCCCAAAATAATTTGATAATATTTTCTTGCATTGTTCTAATGCCACCTGATTTACTCAGAAATTCTTCTTAAGTTATTTGTGACAGACAGGCTCTTTCCTACCAAAATTTGGTTCATATCAACAGATTATGGTGAAAGTCTTGCTTGGATAAGTTAAGTGGACTGTAGTTCTTTAAATAGCCCAATTATTTTCTTTGAGGTTGCTTGTATTTTTCATACCAAGCAGTACAACAGTGGCACCACTAACAAGCACAATGCTACTATAATCTTTCTTCTTTACGTTCCCTTGTTGAAACACCTGGGAATCACTGCACATTTTTCATTTAGTAGCAAATCCTGGTAAATCCTCTTAGAGTTGTTTATCCATCGTGACCAGCACATCTGGCTGCTGAAGGCTGGGCATGGCAGCTCCAACAGCAGCTCCACGCACACAGACCTGGCTAACAACCTAGCACTCTGTGGCAAGTACAGGGAGGTGTGTATGGCTTTTGCTGGAAGTCAGGGGAAGCATCCCTGTTGTGGTGGGTTGGCTTTTGGATTTTTTAGGCATTCCTTAGCAACAAGGGTCAGAAATTTACGGAAGTATTCCATATCTTCCTTTAACGTAGCACAACATATAAATAAGGCAGAGATAAGAGTTTGCTCTCTTCTCTTCCGGTGAGGTTTGGGAACAGTGGGTCCCTTGCGTTGGTCCTGTCTGGGGCTGAGGCCTTTGGTGACTGTTGTTGTCTGCCCACAAGTGAGGAGAGAGTGCTGGTCCGGGTCTGGCTGTCCTGCTTTTCTCAAGGGAAGTGGTGAGATTTTGCTAGTTCTTTATTTTGTTAGTTACTGGATTTTCCAATTGTGCAGATTTTTTTTGCTGAAGAGCACTAGGCAATGAAAGTCTAAGTGAAACCCAGCCAACAAAGTGGTCAGTCTGTACCAAAGTGACATCAGTTTTACATCCATCTTCCCATGGATGATCTAGATTCCAGATTTTATCTCAAGGTAGTAACTTCCTGCAATAATCCGGACCGGATTACGGAACTGAAATCTGGTTTTGACACAATTTATGTAGAAGCAGTGTAGGTTATCTCCACACATCAGTTGTGGCCTTCTTATATCTGATGCAGACATTGTTGAAACTGATGAAGAGCTGTTCACGGACTTCATAGAAACACAGAATAGTTTGGGTTGGAAGGGACCTCAAAGCCCATCCAGTTCCATCCCCTGCCATGGGCTGGGACACTGGATCAGGGGGCTCCAAGTCCCATCCAAACTGGTCTCAAACACGTCCAGGATGAGGCAGCTACAGCTTTCCTGGGCAACATGCGCCAGAGCCTCCCCATCCTCACAGGAAAAAAATTCTTCCTAATATCTAATCTCAATCTCCCCTCTTTCATTTTAAAACCATTCCCCCTCATCCTGTCCCTGCATGCCTTGATACAGAGCTCTCCCCAGCCTTCTTGTAGGCAAGCCCAGGCAGATGACAGGGGTTGCTCTTCCATTCTCCACCAGTGCTGTAGCCCCATCATAGAAGGCCGTCAAGTTTGTCAGGTATGATTTGCTCTTAGTGAAGCCACATTGCTGTCACCAATCACCTCTTTATTTTCCATATGCCTCAGCAGAATTTACAGGAGGATTTGCTCCCTGATCTCACCAGGCACAGAGATGAGGCTCACTCACCTGTAGTTCCAGGGGTCTTTCTTTTTTGTTTGTTTGTTTGGGTTTTTTTAAATGAGAGTTTCCCCTTTTCCAGTCAGTGGGAAATTTCCAGTTCAGTGGGACTTCAGCAGGCTTTGGATCTTGCCCTCAGCTGGTTGCAGGGGAGCACTTACCACCTAGAGAGGTTTATTATCAGTGTGAAGTACTGGTTCTCTCTGTACCAGACTGGTGAAATCTTCCTTTCATAAGAGCATTGGTCTTTGAGGCGCTGTGTTTTGGGGACTGGAGCTTGCTTCAAACTTCCAGCAAATGAGAAAACATTCCTGTGGGTGAGGGTGAATCAGCTCGTGTGTCTGTGTTAGTCACAGAGGAGCTCTCTGGGTGCAATACAGCCAGATCTTTGCGTTCAGAAAAGAAACCAGTAATAGATATAAAGCAGGTGGGTTTTCCCTAGTTTATTTCTGTAAAGACAGCTGAAATGCTTAATATTTTAAAGAGAACCAAAGCCAAAAACAGGAGCTAACATCCCCATGGGATGGTCATGGCTTAGATGTTGGTGTTAGTGTTGGGTTATAGGTTGGACTCGATGATCTCGGAGGTCCTTTCCAATCTTATGATACTGTGATACTGTGGAATGCAGTCTATTTTCTTTACATTCGTTTCATCATCTTTTAAAACTGAAGTGTTTCTCTTTGCTCTAAGAATGACATGCAGCCCAGGTAACTTCTAGTAATATTGTTAGTTTCAATCTTTCATATTGTTTCATAAAATTCAGGAGTTTAATCTGCTCTTTTAACTTCTTTTTATTTTATATTTACTGGGTGTCTGACTTTGGTTCCTTGAACATATTTAACATGTATGTACACATTGTCTTTGACTTACTCTTCATTCCTTTAACACTTTTCCTTCTTCAGCCTGAGTACTAGCCTAATATATGTCTTATTTATGAATCTTCTGGCTTGTAATTATCCGCCAGTCCTGTAAGCCTTGTGTTATTTTTGTTTACTGTAGAAGTACCAGAATTATTTTCTAGGCTAGCACTGTTAGAAGAGTCATAATGAAAAAAAAAAACCCAAACTTCTTTCTCTGCTGTGAGATTATTCTTCTTTTCAAAATGGTTTATCAATCATTTATCATCTACTTGTCAACCAAACTCTGAATTTTGTAAGAGCTTTATCTGGATAAGGACTGTGGGGTGGCTGGTTTAGATCCCCTTTGGTTTTGTGGCGGTTAATCAGCTGTTTCTGTAACAGAGATTGCCCATTGGGCTTTTTACAGCAGTGCTTCTGGGGCTGGATGGACGTTGCAACTCTCATTGCTCCTCACATAACATATGAAGGCTTGAGTTGGAAGGTCATGGACATCCTTGTGGCCCTGTGCTCTTTAGTTCCTGACAGCTGTGCAGCAAACCTGCATTTTTTCCACCTTATTCAGTGAAGAAATAAGGGGAAGAGGTGGAGAGTATAGGAAAGACCCTGACCTTGATTTACAATGTCATTGGTTTTCAGGGACTGCCAGCGAGAAACATCTTGACATTTAAATTTCTTAACTGAGTGCAGCTGTGCCAAAACAAGTCACAGATTTATCATATTCTTTTACAATAAAGGACAAGTACCTCTGAAATTATCTGCTGTAATCTGCCAGGAAAAAAAATCCACAGGCCCATCAGATGGCAGCTGACCTTTTGGGATTTTTATTCACTGTTAGGGTTAAGTGTTATTTAGCAGTTACTCAGGTGAAGTGTTCTTTCTTTAGGAACTGTTTTCTTTCCTTGATATTTGAGCTATCATTTTCTCTCAGGCTCTGGTTTGAACTGTTTGTTTGTTAACCTCAGGTAATATCTGGCTCCGGCAGTGGTTTCTCTGATGTGAAACCTGTCCTCTAGAGATACCTCTGGAAACATTCCTGAGGCTATCTAACAGCCAACAGCTAAAGATGAATTCTTGCAGATAGCATAGCATTATGCTTCTTAATGAGACACCTACAGTGCTGCCCTATGGGGATTATCCCCCAGTCCTTAACACTTCTCAATGTAACAGCTCTGTTTTTAACTGGCTTCTTCTTACATTTCTTCCTTATAATGTGGTTATAAGAGTAGTTAGAAAAAACAATCAGTGAAATAATGAACTGGTAGATCCAAATGTTTGTTAGAACTTTGTCTTCTCTTCGACAAGATGTTTGCCTTAAGGGTTTCATGACTAACTGATCATTGGGATGGGTCATTAGTCTTTCCAGAAATGCAGACATCTGACAAAGTACACTTTCTTTCCCATGTCAAATCTATTGACCTTTGTTTTACAGCAACTTTTCTAGTAACCACAGATAGAATTTTGTTGTGAAAGTGGAAAAGAAATTAATTATCAAAACCAACACAACACTTTACCTAAGCAAAATTTATCGCACTATGGCCATTTTTTTGCTACTGCTTAGTTGGATGGTACCCAGGCACCCATTAGAGGAGCCTGCTGTTACAACAGGTAGTAATTTGAAACTGTCAATTAGAATATTTAATCCCACCTACCGTTTCCAATATCTCCTGATCAGATTAGAACTGAAAATACAAGTATCTGTTGCAGTAGTCAAGACCTTGTGCCTCTTCTTGTGGTATCAGAAATTAAATTTGTCATTGCTTCTGATGAAAATTGTTCATGTCAAGCACTAAGACCGCTCCTGTGTTAATTCAGAATGGTGAACCCACAGTTAGGCACTGCACCGTCACTTTCTCACTGCAGCCCACGCAAAATGGGGGGGAGAACAGGAAGAGCAAAAGCAAGAACACTCATGAGTTCAAACAGTTTAATAAGTAAAGGAAAAGAGATGACAAAAGCCTGGCAAAACAGGTGGTGCAAAGGCAATCACTCACCAACTCCCACAAGTAGACTTGTGGCCAGACACTGGCCAGGCAGTGGCTCCTGCCCCAGAACTCCCTTCCCTAATGTTTTATTGCTGGTTTGACATCGTATGGCAGAAGCTATCCCTTTGGCTGGCTTGGGGCAGCTGTCCTGGCTGTGTTCCCTCCCAGCCTGCTTGCTGTCAGCCTGACTGGGGAAGAGAGAAAGCCTGGGTGCTGTGCAAGTACCGCTCAGACCCCTGACCTGCTCTCAGTGCTGGTTTAACCACAAATCCAAACACAACACCTTACAGGCTTCTCTGAAAAAAATAATCACAGAACCATAGCATGGTTTGGGTTGAAAGGAATTTTAAAGCCCATCCAGTTCCAACCAGGGACACCTCCCACTGGATCAGGGGGCTTAAGGCCCCATTCAACCTGCCCTTTACACCCCCAGGGATGGGGCAGCCACCACTTCTCTGGGAAAATGTGCCAGGGCCTCCCCATTCCCACAGGAAAACATTTCTTCTCAATCGGTAATCTAAATCTCCCCTTTCACCTGAAAACCCTTCCCCCTCATCCTATCTCTGCACTCCCTTATCAAGAGCCCCTCCCCAGCTTTCCTGGAGCCCCTTTCAGTCCTGGGAGGCTGCTCTAAGGTCTCTGCCAGAGTCTTCTCTTCTCCAGGCTGAACAACCCCAACTCTCCCAGCAGAGGGGCTCCAGCTCTTGGATCATCTTTGCTGCCATCTCTGACTCCATGCCAGCCAAAGCTGATCCAGTCAGTAAAAATCACTGGAAATAGGAAAACCTATGTAGAGCCATACGATGCCTTTTTTTTATGCTACATGTAGTTTAGAAATCTCTCTTTTTTTTTTTTTTAATAACCAAACCTTTCAATCAAGTGAGTACTGTTTAGTGTTGGGCAAGTGCCAGCAATATTTCCTTGTGGAGGTTGTTCTCAACAAATCTATATTTCTTCAATATGAAGTCATTTTCTTAATGCTGTTTGAGTGGAATTAAATCACAAATCAAGTTCATTAATTTTGCAAGATTAATCTTGCAAAACTATTTGTCTGAGATAGATTCATGGTGAGCAAGAAGCAACGTATTCTTTTAAAGAGAAGAGCTTGAAACAAATGTGTCTCCCAAGCACTATACAAATAGTACATAGGGAAACAGTTTTTGTTAAATTTTAATTTATTCAATGTAATGCTAAGTCATAACTTTATGATGTAATTAAATTTAAATTTTGCTCAAGATCAGCACATGGCTGAACTCAGAGTTGGAAGAAGTGTCACAGTATCACAAGGTTGGAAAAGATCTCTGAGATCATCAAGTCCAACCTAAGACCCAACACCAACACCTACTCATCATCTAAACCATGGCACTGAGTAATAACAACATCCTCATTGCTGACCTAGGTTCAATTTATAACTTACAATCTTAAGCTTTTTTTAAAAGCCCTCTGATTTGGCTTTACTAATGTTCCATGCGCACGAGTTTATTCCAGCCAATACTTGTAGAAACTGCTGGTGAATGATCAGTAGCAAGCTCAGGTACAGAGCTCATGTTTATTGAACAGCTTGAACCAGGTCTGCTTCTGCCTGGGAGCTGAGCACGAGGGAAAGAATCACCCTCTGTTCAACGTAACTAAGAGAGGAACATGGTGGGGTGCAGATGTAGACGATTATTCCCCAAGGAACGTGTGGTTAGCTACACGTGGAAGGTGAGCACACGAGTGCTGAACACAGGAATTTTTAAGATCTGGATTCAAGGCAGTAGAAAATAAAGAAAAAAGCAAGTTGAAGCCACTTCAATTCCCCTATATACAATGTGGTGTTTATAACACCAGCACTACTTTTGGATAGAAGAATCTCAAAAGAAAATTCTGGAAATGGGTTTGCTTTTTCCATTGGCAGAGATGTTGGAGGAAAAATAAGCATGTAGGATATTATAGAAAAAATATGTATGTGAATACAAGAATGTTGAATATTTTTTCAAGTCAGGAAAAGGAAATACTAACATGGAATAATCTGGGCAAATTACCACAGAGCAGTGCACTTCAAACTGCAGATACTGTTAATTGCTATTAACCCATAGCTTTTCAGTTATGAACTTACCGTTTCCCTTGGTTGAAGGATTCGGATGTTCTAAATTTGCAGTTTTTATCATCCTCTTTTTTTTTCCACCTGAAGCCCTGTGAAAACCTTAGGAAAAAATGAGAGATTTTTCTGTCCCCCTGTTTTTGTCATCTTACTTTTTGCTGATTCTGAGGATGAAGCCAATATGGTCTTTAACAGAGGGGAAGTTGTAGCTACTTTTTATTTACTGTGAGAACTGACAAAAGTGTCATATATGAAAAATTATTGCAGCGGTATATATCCATGTTTTTTACCCCAATAAGAGCATGACTGTTTGCTCTGCTATTAGATAGCAAACAAGACGGAATTTTCAAGTAATATACATACATAACTACATGTAAATATTCAAAATGTCAATTCTTTCACTTTCAACAAATTTCAATCATTGAGAAATAGATACTTTTTAATACGTGGGTAGAAAAACCTTATCTTTTCCCAATTTACAAAACTGTCTCTAAGAGGCACGAAGATTTGAAATTTGAACTCAGTATAAACAACTGAGACCATTTGGAAACAATTGAATTCAAATTCCTTCACAGGATGCAAAACAAAAATCCACTAGCATTTCTTTTCAGGTTTGTACTCCTCCTAGGTTCCTTTCTGGTATTCCTCTCTTTAAAAAGCTCACAGCTGTTCCTGGCTTAGAAAAATCTGCAGATTTCCTCAGTGTGGTGCTTGTTGCCCTTTCTGGAAAAGTAATGAATTCAGTGAATAAGAGCATAGCTTTTGGCTGTGACTGGTCTCTCACAGCCTGCCTACTGCAGAACGTACTGTGCTGTAAATAAAGGCCTGAACTTGCTTCATGACAACTGTTCTATATCCTTCCCTAGATGGGGGCTTTTAATGCACAAGAACACGTTATGCTGGCTTGGATGTTATTCTCATCACAGTGTCCACAGGTTGATTTTTACAAGACGTTTTCAGAAGAAACAGTAGAGAACTCTAGGATTGCTTCAACACCTTAGGCTCGATGTCTACAGCTTCTGGTGTGCATAAGGCCCAATGGAGAGAAGATGGGTTTAGCATCTCAGAAGTGGAGTTACCCTCCTGCCTGAAGTTCTGTGTTGTTTATGGGTCAGGTTGAACAGCGGAGGGAGCCAGCATTAAATGCAGGACATTGCAAGCTTAATTTCTCAGAAAAGAAAATCTAAATGTGAGACAGTTCATTCTGATTTCAGGCTCATGTAGGTCTCTGTTGAAGCCACAAAATCAAGTTGTGAGATGAGTAAGCAAAGCTAAGGTGGGTGGTGAGGAGAAGAGAATAGAGAAAATAGAAAAAAACCCCCAGCAATATGGAAGACTGCGATTTGGGGCATTTTTAAGACTTCCAGGATTTGTAGGATTTGAGAGACTGGTCAGATTGCCTTTCCACCAGCCAAAGTTAAGGTTTCAGCTGGCGTTGGTTCCCTGGACCTCTGCAAGTAATGCAGAAAACACCATGCGAAGACACAGGAACACAGAAGTGGGAGTATCAGAATGATATCTAGGACTGAGTTGTGTAAAAACCATTCTCCTGCTGCTAAGGGAAGCTCCACTGAGCAGCTTCACTGTTTTCTGTTGAAATGAACCCAAAGGAGCATGACAAGAGTCATACAGAGAAAGAAAGAGACAGGACTGACTAAAACATAAGCACCAATTTCTTCTGCTGAGTCCTAATCGGAAATGGAGGAAAATTCCTCCATTCCCCCTATTTTTATGAGTAACTGAACCGGATAACTAGTTGAAAGAAATCTCAGATTAGCTCTTTGTCATCTGTACTGAAAGTAGATTTTATGTTTGAGTTTTTGTGGGTTTTTTAAAATTTTCCTCTCTCCACTGCATTGAATCACAGTGAGTCACCCAGAGTCTTTGCAATGCTAACACCAAGACATGCTGCAGCAAATCAGACGTGGTATGACAAATACAATTAATCAAAATGGTGCTTACCACTTCTTCTAACCACAGAATGCCTAGCACAGTTTTTAAGCCATGGGATGGCCAGCTGTGTCAGAGGAATTCAGTGATGAGTAAATCACGGCCCTGGATTTTATGTCTTTAAATACCTTTAAGGATCAGTTCTTGCAGTCCATGAAGTTTTTAGCAATTGCTGGTGTCAAGTGACCAAAGAGGTAGCCACGTTTATTAATGTGACCTCCCCAGGTCCCTTCAGCCTACCACACACGTCCATGAAGACTCTCTCCTCTGCTCTGGCTCTTCAGCAACCTATGGAAAGGACTGTCAAGAAGTTGGGCTAGCATCAATCTAAGAAAGTCACAGTTGCAGCTTTATTAGTTTTGACTTATTTTTATGGGGTAATCATCAGTTTATGTTGAAAAAAAATGGCCTTTCATGAATTTCTAGTCAGCTCTGCAATCACTAGCAGCCTCTTCAGTGTCAGTAGCCCTCCAGGTAAATCTACATGTGCAAATGTGAACTTTGGCAAGTACGTATTCTTGTCATAGTGAAGAGGTTTCATCCAGAAGCAAGATGGGCCAAAAGCTGGGATCTGTTCACCTTTGAGGACAGATGATCTGACCTGTGGAACCAACAGGGCCTCTGAATCCATGGTTTGGAGCTAGGCTTCTTGCTCTCCTTCAGCTTCTCCAACATCTCCTGTTAGACAGATGTCTGTAAGTTACACCCAGGTTATCAACCCATCACATCCCCAGGTCAGTGGGGAGGAACAAGGACAAGGGCCATAATGGAATGGCAGGCTCTGAATAAAAGTGACACAGATACACCAGGGCAGAGCCCTCATGTACATCAATGAAAAAGTGGTATCTTTGGGAGAAGAATTGTTTTAATGGGATCAAAGAAACGTGCTTCCAGAGCCAATATGCTCCATATGGATAGTCCCGTTCACCAAGCAGAGCATTGCTTGAAGACTCTCTGGATGAACAAGTTCTGAAGTGAGATAAGCAGGTAGGAAAAGCTCTGAACACGCACTTTATCTGAGCAAACTAGCAAAAATTATCACTGAATCACGAAAATAGTGACAAAATCCCAGCAGATATTTCTTGTATAAGATTAGTTTTTTCATACATGGGCAGTATAGAGAAATTCACACAGGACAAGATCTGGGGAAGTGTTCCAGCCAAGCCTGGATGAAGTCTAAAATCAAGTGGGTTTAGGGTGATGCCGTTAGTGCCTGCTACAAGAGATAGAAATGAGAGATCTCACTTTAGAACAGTAGGGAAAACAATATACTTTTAAGAACATATTTTTGATCTCATCTGTTTTCCAACAGTAGGTTTTGACAGTCTTAGATGTGTTAGTTTGCATTGGTTTATTTGCTCACTTGCATATTCTTTCATGAGAAATTTTGTATATGTACACACATATATATGTGTATGCTTGTGTGTGTGTGTGTGTGTATATACACACAGGCAGGCTTTATTCTATAACTTAATGAACACATAGAGATATTTCAAGGTGATTTTAACCTGCAGGTGTGATCTGGTTGAAGATGTCCTTACTCAGTGCAGGGAGATTGGACTAGATGGCCTTCATAATCCCTTCCAACCCAAACCATTCTATGATTCAACATTTTTATGATTTATCTTACATTAAAATATTCTGACACACAGCACAACAGCATCTATTTTTTTCTCCCTGGACTCTCACACTAACCAACATACAAAATTCCTCTTCTCAAAACATTTTTGGCATTAGTGGATTTAGAAGTTTTGCCTGTATTTTAACTCTTAAACCACAAGTTTTTTCAAAGCAAAAGCAGTTTTCCAAAAATGCAAGACACATTGGTTATTTATTTTCTTAAGAATAAGTGGTCTTCATTAAGAGGAAACACATATTTCTGAGCAGCTGTTGAGATGTTAAGGCAGCTTCAGCTTCTATGGGAGAGCCAACTGAAACCTTATATATGATGAATAACAAAACTGCTTATTTTCTATTTATAGAGGAATTCAGGAAATCTTTAAAAATATGTAAAGACATTTTGTCAACTACGGATTGACAAAATATTCACTCCTTTTGACTTAGAACAAGTACATTTCTGTAAAAGGCTACTTTATCATAAATTAATTGAACTTTGAGTCAAAAAAATAAAAGACTTCAATTTTTCTCTAAAGGATTTTTGTTTTAGCCCAGGAAGTAATTTTCTCAGCAAACACTGACCTATGTCTTTGTTTGAGTGGAGCACGGCCAGATTAAGGAAGAGAGGAGTTAATGTCACCTTTACACACCTGCGGGGACCTGAACATAACATCCATTAGTACCAGTGCAGCAAAGATCTCCTGGAGTACGTTTTGTTTGGCTTAAACTGAAAGAAATCCATTTGTACCTCCAAAACTGTTTTGTAACATAAAACAAATGGAAGCAAATGGGGATCACTGGGAAACTGATCGATTCAAATGAGCACACCACTGCTACCAGGTGTGTACAGACCAGAGGATTACATTCCAGAAGAAATTTTTAATTCCCACTTTAAGTATTGCCCCTTTGACCTTGTTTGGGTTATGTGTCAAACTATTAAGCAGAAAACTCCCCTACCCCATCCCCATCAAGAACATGTAAAAATTGCTCCCAAAGAGTACATGCCATAACCACACCTTAACTGAACTTCCTAGATGTGCCTGGAGTTAGCATCCTCACCTCTGGCATTCAGTCAAAAGAAACCTGCTTCTCTATCCTAGATTTGCTCTGTCTTTTGTGGCCTTTTTTATTTCCTGCAGACAGCAGAATTCCTAACAAAATTGTCCCAACAACATTTTTTTCGCAAAGTTTGTCAGTTATATAGATTCCAAAACCTGTATTCTTTTGCATCCAAAAAAGTATATTTGATGAGAGAAAGTTGTTGTAACAGGCCTTAATTTCATAGTGTTGTCTTCATCAGATTTGCTGGAAATTACTCTAAGTAACTAACCAAAATTTTGCCAGTGTCAGTTTTGACTTCCACCCGCAAAAATTTCTCCTTTTCTGGACAAATCTGTAAGGTGAATAAACAGGCCTTGCAAACCCAAGTCCTAATCCTCATTTCAGTGCTGCTAACCCATTTCTTGGAGTCCAACAGCCCAAATCTGTTGGGTAAAGCCACATTTAGAACATTTTTGCTGTTGAGTAAGTGTCCTGCTCATTCACTGGATTTTACTGCTGTTGCAACAGCAACAATGGAGCCAATAAAACTTTTCTGAATTGGTTATCCTGCTTTACAGTCTGATTTGTTTAAAACACCAAAAAAAAAATGTTAACAGTCTGGGCTAAACAGGGGCGAGGACACAAGTCTCATTTTGTCAATTTGGTTATGAAACTGATGAAACTCAGCAGTGGAGTAGAGAGGCGGATGTGGTAACATCTGAAACTACCTCTGCTAATTGTCTCTCATTACATTGATGAGGCTTTGAGCAACCTGATCCAGTGGAAAGTGACCTTGCCTGTGGCAGGAGTGTTGGAATTGGATGGGTTTTAAGGTCCCTTTCAACTCAAACCATTCTATGTTTCTGTAGTAAATGAGACAGTCCTTGAGCAAAGGCTGACATCGGATCTAGATCTGGAATGTAAGAGTAACTGTAGCCATAAATAAATAAAAAATAATAAATACACCTATTTCATGTCTTCTCTAGACAGAGATATGTCAGTCTAGGCTATGGGCTAACATTCAAATTGGAAAAACTGCAGTAATGTTCACTAATCAGAATTAAAGTTGAGTTACCAAAGACTGAGTTGACTTATCAATTGGCTGAGATTAGTGTTACGTCTAGACACGATGGATAGACTAACACTAGCATAAGCAGTGGCTCTGGGGTTGAACCAAAACTGGCAGGCACTACTAGCTTAAAAGTGACAACAGTGGTTCAGGTTCATGGTAGCAAGCTTTGGCAAGGCAGTAGACCACCCAGGGCTGGCAAAAGGCACCTGGCAAATTGGTTTTGGGGTCCCCATCAGGTGAGCTAGCAGCATCTTTTGTTTCAGAAGATATTCTAAGGTATGTTTAGGATGGGTGCTGCCAGGAATCACACAGCACAGGTACTGGTACCTTAGAAATACACTTCAAAAGAGCTATAACAGTATTTTTACTTATTTACCACATCTCCAAAACTTTAGGCTTCAAATAGAACAAATTGACATTCCCTATCATGTGACTAAGAGCTGCAACATTAACAGCTGTGTATGACAAACCTCTGGAATTCAACAAATGGCTGTAAATATTTATAAAGATACTGAAGAAAGACATTATTTAAATTCTAGATCAGAATCCTTCCAGTCTGACTGAATATATTTTGTATTTAAACTGAAGTAAAAGATAAAAATGTGGTGTAGTAAGAGAAGTTGGATATTCTGAGTGGGTCTGTGAATATCAGGTTGCACAAATTCCCAGAACACATCCTTGACCACTCACCTATCAGCCCAGGCAGGGGCGGCATTGCGAATCGTGAGTCGGAGCCAGCGTGAACAGGCATTGCTAAGAAATGAGAAAGGTTGCACTGTTAAAGCTGAACTGCAAATGGCTGTGAAGGGCTCCAGTCCTCACTTGATTAGCACCTCTTTACAACAGGGGATATGCTGCTCAATTTCAGTAGTGGAGGATAAGGCTCTTTGGTGTCTTGAAGGCAAACCCATGCACAATTGGTGTCTGGATATTCTGGCTCACAGCAGAATTTTCTGTTATCTAACAGTGGTCTCGGCACTGGTCTTTACACAATTTGTCTGCTTCCAGGATGGGATCTTACAGAAAGATGAAATCAGCAGAATCAGACCACTGGAATAAGCCTCAGTCTGTGAGAGAAGGGTGCTGTAAGACTCTTCCTGACTGATTGTCTCTTACCTCTTCTATTGTTGTCAGTTGTAACACATTCAAGGTATTTATTGTGTTTTCCTGTATCTTTAAATAACAGTGATGTTCATTCATTAGCTATTTCAAAACATATGTCTCTTTTGGAGCAATTCCAGCCCAGAAACATCATTCATAGCAGGCGTGGGATTGTGAGTGGGGCTTCAAACAAAGAACCATTTCATCACACAGGAAAGCAATGCTTCCAAACGACACAAGTGAGACTCATTGATTTCAATGTTTTTCAGTCTCAGAGTTGCTCATTTGACTTGTGACTGGTATTGAATCATCCTGTGGTTTGAGGTTTGGGGGAATTTTGAAGAAAACAAATGTGTGCTGTGACCAAAGCTATTCAGCAAATTTGGTCCAAATTAATGAATATTTTCCATCAACCTGAATCAGCAGATTGTGCTGAGCACTGAAAGAGCAGTAGTGAGATACAAAACATTACTAAGACAGTTCTTCCATCGAGCAACAGCTCTTCTGAACTAAGAAGGCAAGGCTAGTACAGATGGTTTTATCTTTCAAATCTGTTAGTCTAAGAGTGACCAAGGTCTGAGAGCAGGTTGCTCTCTCAAGGTAAATTAAATGCACAGCAGTGAAAGCCTTTGGAGACCTCACATCAGGAAAGGCTGTGACACAATACAATGCACACTTCCAGAGTGCAGTAACATAGAAGCTTTCACCTAGAAATACACTTCAACAGGAAACACAGAGGAGTTTTTACTGGGTTTTGTACAGCAACAACACATCAGTAATGAGGAGCACATCAATAATTGCCTATATTACTTCCTTTTCAATGGAAGTTCTGTCAAAGTCAATGCATAATTTGGATAGTTGCAAGTCTGCTAATCTTTTGCCACTTTGAAGATTTTTTTTCCCCTTGACTAGGAGGTAAAATATTAGCAGCAACTTCTGAAGCAACCACAGAAAGTGTGTATAAAAGTATTCTTAACATCAAGTATAAAGCCTTCTGTGGGGGTGGTTCACCACTTCCTTTGGGTGCCATGGAGGAAGTTATTTAGCAGAGAAGATAAAAACAAGAGCTGAGTACAAATTAATTAGACACTAGAGATGGCTCTGGATCTGGATTTTTTTGCCATTTTGTACAGAAGAATGATATTGTCCATTGCTTGTGTTGCATATGTAAGACGCCCCATATTTATTATTGTTAATTGTAGATTATTTCTTTCTCTGCAGTATAATTTTGTTTTTATGACATGCAATGATGATTTAGTTTCAACTTAAGACTCATAAATTTCAGCAGAAATGTGGTTTTTCAGAAGACTCTCCAAACAGGAGTAAGTCCTATAAATCTTTGCAAAAGACACATTTACAATGATTATTTCCCCAAAATCCCTTTGTAAATATTTGCTTTGCTTTACTCCCCAAAAAACATCAGAACTTAGAATTCCAAGCATTAATGTCTTTAGTATCTTTTTTTGTTCTTTTCATACTAGTGTATTTCCATTCCATGCTAGAAGTATAATTGAGAACCACAGCTGGAGAGATATTGAAATAGTATTCTTTTCCAGGCAAAACCCAAAACATAATGCTTATCTTGAAGGCAATTTCTGATTGCACAATTTTCCAATCCAGTCACTCAACTAAAGTGAATATTGACTGTACAGGTTCTCTTATCAAGAATACACTCAAGTCCTATCAAAAAAGGGGTGAGATAAACACACTTTGGAGAAGAAACATTAATTCTGGTCTTTGAGATACGAATACTGGAGAAATCAATATCCTAACACACTAGTCTGAATCCTTCTGAAATCAATGTCCTAATGTACAGGTCTGAATCCCTTTGAAAGGACAAACCAATGCCTCCAGCTCAGCAAACAGCTCGTGCTCCACTGTTTAGCCTCTCTGACTCCTCTGGAGATAAGGCATAGCTGAGATAAAATTTATGTAGAAAAGTCCCCTGCAGCTGGAGAAAGTGAATTACCAGGTGCTACCTGTAGGCAGCTGTAAAGTTAAAGGTTCTGCTGTAAAGTTAAAGGACGACAGAGTCTGACCTAATCATTAACCCGCTCTGAGCCAGAGCAATCTGCAGTCCTCACAAAGACATGTGACAGTAGTCAGTACTGTCCATGTTAAACGTGTGCCTGGGAAAGGCATCAGTGTGTGTTAGGGGCTGCCCTTGGCTTCACTTGTCTTTGTCAAGCATCAGCTCAAGCACAGAAACACATCTGTCATTGCAGCATTCGGCCACAAAGATGGCCCAGATGACGCTTCCATAGGGAAGTGGTGGGGAAGAAGTGGGAAGATCCTTTCAAGCCAGTTTATCCAGAAGATACACTGAAAGGTGACATGAAATGGCTAAAAGCCCCAGGAAGGAAAGGTCAGTTTATTACCATTATTTCTATAGAGAATATTTAAACTAAATGGAATTTTGATGCAAGTAGGTGTGAAGCTGAGAGAGCTTTTGCTTCTGGAAGATTTAGGGCAGAATCTGAGTAAGAGCATTACTTACCACCACAGCACACACTTTGAGAAGACAGCTTCAAAGGCCTGAAAACCATTTTTAATTCAGGAATTTTAAGAACGATTTATTTTTTTCTGAAATGAGTTATAGAACCTGAAGGACAGATATAAATTGTTGGTAACACATGTAAATGCTCAGCCCCATGCAGCATTGGTGTAAAATTGCTTCCCATCCAAACTTAAAAATCATTTTCAATTTAAATATTATAATTTACCATTCTGTGACCTTCTGTTGCCTTCATATATGTCTGAATGTACTTTGAATACACATTCATTGGAGGGGAAAAAAAGAAGAGTAATTATTATTTCTGGCACATCTTCTGCGACCACAGTCTTCAGATAAATGTTTAAGGGCAGCCCAAGGCTGCCACCACAATCATCCTAACTAATGAGATGTCCACATTGGAATGGCTAGCTACGAACCAAACCAGACTAAGCTGAACAGGTTTTGAATCTTAATACAAGAGCAGTTGTCCTAACTCCTTATGAAAGTCCAAGAACCTCGCTTCCTCGCACAGAAATCTGTGAATTGGTGTTTCCACCCGATATCTGTTCACAAGATGTCCCTTCTCCTTGAATATTACGTGTTCAGCAGGTGCGTTACAGTTGATGGTGGAATGCACCATACCAGGCACACACTTCTACATCTGAACACTGTGAGAACAGAAAGTCTCAAAAGAGCCACCAGCAATTCGTTCTGAAACACAAACAGCTGAGTCTTAACTACCACAATGTCCCTCCAGATATTATGTGATATTTAAAAGAATCAAACAGAGAACAACAATGACTTTTACCATGAGAGCTGCATAGGAGGCCACTCCAATCATTTCCACCTTTAAATAAGTCACTGGGAAGAAGGAAGATGGCTACAGGGTAGTTTAGGATTGCTCCCCTCTACGTGTTAAGAAGGATTGCAGAATTACAGAACTGCTGTGGCTGGAAGGGACCTGTTCAGCTGTTCCAGCTTTTCATGGGAAAAGGAGCCTAGATGAGATTATCTAGCACCTTGTCTCATCACCTCTTGAAAACGTTGGAGGTATCTCTTCAGTCTTTCCTCACGTGACAGATTCTCCAGCCCTTTGATACTCTACATCCCAGCTTGTATGTGCAAGAAGGAGGCTAAAGGCAGGCTTGATACAAGGCTTGATCCACCCTATAGGGTGGATGAAGGTAGGACAGTTCTTCCAGAGGGACAAATGTTGTTGCTGGTTGCAAACTGGGCATTAAGACACCTTCCCCACAGGCGTTCCATAGACAGAGTTACCAGTCTTTGACAATTACATGTAAGCAAACTGCTCTCTCATTGCCTGCGAAATTACTGAGACAAGCTGTATGAACAACTTGGAAGTTTTCACTTTTCTCCTCAAAATACGTTTCCAGAATTCCTGCCACATGGTTCTAGGAATTTGTTTGGTGTATGGATGTTCACGGGCTGCAGATCTTCAGTACAAATTCATTGAGCGGTGACTTTTAACAGTGTAGGCGCATCCTGGTAGAGATTTCAGAACAGCACCAGGGAAAAAGAAGGAATGTACTTCAAAACTGTGTGCAGAAGACACAACATTCACATCCCAGTTTTTAAAAGCTAAGGAGGTATTTGTGCATCCCTTGCAGATTACTTTATTGCTCCAGAAATACTAGTGGTTTCAACCAATAAATGTAAAAAGTAGTACATTTTAAGAAGAATCTGAAACATGAGAAAGTTAGTAATGCATGAGATAGTTAGGAGAAAGTGAAGCTGCGAAAGATGACTTCAACTAGCAGGCATCAAATGAGACATGAGTTTTCAGAGACATAATTATTTCCAATCATATTTCCTAATACTTGGCAATCGCTTGGCATCTCAACAGACATCAAAGAGTGAAGCTTCAAACTGTATGGTTCAGCATTGCTGTAATACAGGTAGAATTCACTGCCAAATTGAGAGGACCAACTAATTTTTAAGGATGTGACACAGACACAAGCTACAGGCTTGCCTTAAGGCTTGGCAAAACAGTTGTGCCAGTAAGAACATTGAGTACAATTTCGTGCATCCACAAAATAAAACCAACAGGTAACTCACTCCACAAGACCATGTAAGTGGCCCCACCAAGCCAGACCAACGGTTTGGCTGTCCTAGCAAGTACTCACGGAAGACTGAAAGTACAAAACAAAGCACAGAGAGATATGTTTTGTCACTGTCATGGTCTGGTAGCACATGGTAGTGTGCCATTTATGGATCTGCAGAAGATAGGCACTAGGGCTGGTAGGATTACATGCACATCATCTGACTTGAAAGTTTATTGATTTATTTTTCATTAATTTGTCTAATTATGAAGGCATTTTGGACAGCTGGTATTCAGAAAATCTAGAGCTAACAAGGTCTTTGATAAAAAGATGTATTTTTAGAAAACAGTATTTTGCTTCCCCTACACTTTTTTTTTGAACCTTCTTCTTGATAATGTCTGGAACCTTCTGCTCAATGTTGATTACTGCGATATTAGAAATAAACAATAAAAATGGGAAACTAACTTGCAGAAGATAATCCAAGCTGATCAGCTGAGGAAAGGTCTGAAGTGCAAGTCTTGTAAGGAGCGGCTGAGGGAACTGAGGCTGTTTAGTCTGGAGAAGGAGAGTCTGAGGGAAGACCCTCTCACTCTCCACAACTACCTGAAAGAAGGCTGCAATGAGGTGGGAGTTGGTGATTAGATGAAAGGAAACGACCTTAGCTCGTGCCAGGGGAAGTTTAGGTGTGATGTTAGGGAAAATGTCTTTACTGAAAGAGTGGTGAAGCACTGGCAGAGGCTGCCTGGGGCAATGGTGGAGTCTCAATCCCTGGAGGGGTTCAAAAAAACCTGCAGAAGTGACACTTGGGGACATGTTTTAGCGGGGACGGTGGTTTTGGGCTGATGGTTGGACTTGTTGTGCTTAGAGGTCCTTTCCATCATTAATGATTCTATGATTCTATGATTTTATGATTCTATGATTCTATTCTAGGACAGATTTATGAGGTAAAAGTTAAGCTAGTAAAGTCATCATACTGCTGAGAAACACCATGAGAAATACCAAAGATAGGAAGGTTGGAAATAGCTAACAGCTATTATACAATATGGAAAAAAACAGGAATGGAATTTCAGCTGAAATTAAGAACTTTGTCTAGATGTATTTTTGAGGTCAATGGAGGAAATGCAGAAAAAAAGGAAAGCCTGACTGGTGGTATCTCTTTTAGCTGTAGACAAGGAAAGTGATGCAAATCCTGGTTTTTAGAGCTCTGAACACTAATCAGAAAAATATTTCTCCTCTGATTCACCAGTTAACAGCCCTATCCTGGGAAAGGTGGGTTTACTATTTGTAGACTTACTGTTCTGGTGTTACAGTTCCTGACAAACTATATGATAATCATCCAACAAATATTCTCCATTCTCCACATGTGCATTTTCTCTCGTCTGACTTTTTTTTCCTGCTAATCTAAAATATCATCTGTATTTCAGCCTTGAAGATTTGAGTCCATTTGTTGTGATGCAAATGCTTTGTGTCCACAGTCAAAAATCTAACAGCGTCCATTTGGGTCACTTTTCTCAAATAACTTTAGCTGTGTGCAGGAAGACTCTGCAAGCAAGATGTGTATCCAGCTTGGAAGTGTAAGGTTACCAAATGCAAAAGAGAGCGAGGATTTCGTAGGTTGCCAGATAAAGTATTAATTCACTCACCATGGTGATAAAAACCTCAAGCAGTGATAGAGATAGCTACATGGCTTCTTTGTATCTGTCTTCTAGCAGTGAATAAAAGGTAGAAGATACGTAAATTATTCCAGTTTTATTGTGATGTCTGCCATCCAGAAGCACATGGCAGTAAATTGCCCCTCCTGTAACAGTCCCAGAAAAGATAGCATTTGAGGCTATGGTGTCAATCTGAATAATATTATTAGACTTTCCCCTTGTGTTGTAGCTGCACTTTTTACTCTTCAGGTACAAGGACCGTTCACCAAGAAATCCTGGCTCTGGTCTGAGAACCCACAGAATTAGCTATAGCTGACCATTCATAAAAAATTGCTGTAGACCTCGGTGGGCTTTTAACCTGTGTTTCCCTATGGAGCAAGTCTCTTGTTAGAGAAGTACTGAAGTGCCAGAGGGGACTGCCAGGACCCTAAGGGCATTAATCAGCTGATGGCCCTCCCCATCCTGTGCTGGGACCTCCTCCCACCCTGTCACTGGGGCCTCACATCAGCCCAGACCAGGGCCATCACTCTTTGTCCTGAGCCTATGTCCTGTGCCATGGTGATGCTTCTTCCTTGCCCTCGCCATGGACGACTCCAATTAACGTCCTGCCCTGGGACCTGGTGTTCCCCCAGGCAATGCTCATGATGGCTGTGAGACCAGAATGAAACTGGGACTGTCCCCAGTATGAATGTGGCCACCTTTTGAGGGGAGAAGACATCTCAGCCATAAGGACATGAACTATGTGATGCTACACCCCTCCACAGCCAGGAAATGCCTTTGCTGGCATGTGTGTCCATGCAATAAACCAAAACAAGTTTTACTTTCCAACCCAGGTTGGAACTGGTGTTCCCCAAACTGAAAACATCACATAAATTCCTCTGGAGGAAGAACACGGAGGCGAACAGCTGGCAGTTTCAATAGGCTTTTACTTTAATAACTTTAATAACTTTAAAAAAACCCTCTTTATTCTACCACCTGACATCAACTCTTAACAAGTGTGGCAGATGCTGGCTTTACAGTTACTGTGATATTGCACAGTAAGAGTAACATATTCCAGGATATTTATTACTGTTTGTAGTTTTACATTGTTTTCTAAAAGTAGAGCAGCCGGAACAAGCTGAGGTTTAGCAAATCTCATTTATCTGGATATGAGTTCTTGTTCTAACTGGCTGCTCCAGCTGCGTTTCATTTTTAATTACTTTTAATGTTTCTGATGTAGGCCATGCTGTAATGGTCAATTAGTGCTACAAATCCCTTATTCTTCTATTCAGAAATATAGATTTATCATTGTTACAGAATTTCACATCTGAAATGACATTAAAAACTGATTGATGCTTCTGAGTGAAATAATAAGTCTGTTGAAGATGAAGACAAATGGAGCCAAATGTAACAAATGAAAGAGGCTTTAGGTTTATCAAATTTACATCAGTGCCAGAGAACTATCATATCACTGTAGTGAGGAATGGCATTTTTCTATGGCCAGATACCAGGCTGTTTCTGGCTCAGGTGCTTTTAAAGTATCGCACTCTAAAACTTCTTTTCAGTTTCATTTTCCTTCTAAAACACCTTTTCATTCTGAGACTGAAATGCAGTGTCCCACTAAAATCCCTGCCTTTGGCTTGGTTGATTAATCCTTGTCTGCATTGCAACTCTTCGAAATATTTCTCTGTTGTTAACTGTATGGCTGGGCGGAAAGGAAACAGCTGAACTGGAAAAAAGTAAATGCCAACACCAGCAGCTGCAAGAGCAGGACAAACCCACTACGAATACTCCATTTCCACTGATTAATCCTTGCAGATTCCCCTGCACAACAGTGGCTTGAAAGTAGCATTTAAACATCTCATAATCACTAATCCTATGACTGCTGTTCAGGCAGCTGCTCAGGTAGCTTTTGTGTTAGGTAATAAGAGACATTGGTTCTTAATTTATCTCCATTTGGTTATCTTAAAAGCATGCTAGAATGATATCAGTTATATGCTGAAGTTGGTTAAATTCCATCACCCTATACTTCTCCCATTTTGATTCTATGAAGAAAAACATGATTTTCAGAAGTGTGTGTTATAGACTGAGCTACAAGGATATCTTTAAAATGTTTCATAACTCTTCAGGAGGACAATGCTAAAAAAATCAGGGACAAAAACACAATTCCAAGAAACAAAACCAAAGCACAAGAGTCTCAGATGGCAAAGATGTGCAGCAGAACAAGAAACAAGGCCTCTGAAATATTTTATCATCTTGTTTTCACAGTTACGAAGAAGCATAATATTTCCAAACTGCAAGTCCCTTTATTTGAAATGCTTAGAATTTAAGCATTGAGTATTTAATACTGCCTCCTCTTTTCTGTTTGAAAGGTCTAAAGCAAAACCAATGAACACAATTGTGTTTGGCAAATATCTAATTGTCTTTTTGACAGAAAGTACTTCTGCCTTTTTACACTTAACCTTCAAAAATGTCTGCATAGGCGCATAATTTTTTAAATATTATATTGAACGTAGTTTTGTCTCTAATTTACAATTTGTATGACATTGGAAAGCATCATGGGCAATTCCATTACAATGTCTTTGGTTCAACTCCAGTATAAAGATTTTATTTTGGTAATGTTGTGTTCACTGGGAGTCAGTAAGTCACTCAGAATAATTCTAAGGACACACCAGCTGACATCAGGATATTCAATTAATGATGTGGTGAGGGTTTCACCTTCTTTTCCAAAGTTTGCATTTGCTGAAAAAAATGAAACAATCCCACTGAAGTGAGAAGAAACAGAAGACTACAACATGGAGTCCAGTTTTTTGAAAACATGGTCTTTAGCTGGATAGAAACGACAGTCCTCCAGCTTGAATATCAACATAAGTCTTCCCTATTTATTTGCTAAAAGTAAGTAAGCTCCGTAACATATTTTGAGCCATAGAGAACAAATTTTTGTAAGAATGTTGACCGATACTCTTCCTAAACATATTCCAAAATTATTGGTCAGCTGTATGGGTGATGGATCAGTATAGAGTAAGATTAAAAATGTATTTTGAGAAAGTAAGTTACTTGTTGTGAAAGAATTGAAGTCTAACACAGCCTTCTAACCAGCAGTGAGCTTGACTTAAAAGCTGAAACTGAAGGAATGAATTCATTTAGAGACCAGCTGTGTGTTTTTCTTTGGAAAATAGGAAGGTTTCATTTTGGGTTTCCAGGCAAACAGGATCAGACTGAAACCATACTTATGACTTAACAAGTCTGTGATACAAAGCTATTTTTTTAGTCAGGTGTACTTGAATAACCTGTTTTTCTCCTCTAGTACAAGAGAAAATGTCTAGTTTTCATTGATGTGAGAAAGTTAAAAGGAAGTAGAAGCAGAGAAGGGCAACAGAGCTGGGGAAGGGTCTGGAGAACCAGGGTTATGGGGAACAGCTGAGAAACTGGACTGTTTGCTCTGGAGAAGAGGAGGCTGAGGGGAGACCTCATCACTCTCTGCAATTACCTGAAAGGAGGTTGTAGTGAGGTGGGTGCTGGTCTTTTTGCCCAAATTATAATTGGTAAGATGAGAGATTCTGATGGTTCTGATGTGATCTTAAGAATAATTTCTTTCCTGCAAGAGTGGTGAAGCATTGGAAGAGGCTGCCAGGGAAGTGGTGGAGTCTCCATCCCTGGTGGGGTTTAAAAACTGTGTGGAGGTGTCACTTTGCAACATGGTTTAGCAGGCATAGTGGAGTTGGGCTGCCAGTTGGACTTGATGTTAGGGGTCTTTTCCAACCTTAATGATTCTATGATCATATGATTCTGTAATTTTATATGCAATCAGTTTATTAGTACTAAAAATAATATAAAGCCACGAAGAGATGGAACTCTAAAGGAACTTTTCATCAGGCAATTTCTTAGACTTAAACGCTTCAAAGAAATATAATTTAACACCTCTTAAATCCCATTCATAATAAAGCATTGTCAGAAAATAAACTATTTAGATGATCAGACTTTTCCTAAATAATAAAAAAGAAAGAAAAAAAAAAGACTCAGAGTTAAACAGGGGGATTAAATATTCCACAATGAAGAAAAAACACATTTTCAAGAACGAAAGTTTGCAACATATTTTAATATAGAGATGTCTACATATCTTTGCAAGTGGGATTTTTTTATATCTGTAAACTAAAATAACTTCAGTGTTTGGATATAACCCCTTAGAGAATAGTTTCTTTCTTCAGGCCTCACATGCCAAGTGTCATCCATTCATTGTTGTCCTGAATTGTATGTCATAACCTCAAGAGTTGAACCCACAGTGGAAGTCAGAAAATAACCTTCCTCTCTTCATTACAGTTATACTTATTTTACAACAGTAAAAACCAAAATAAAACAAACCCCAATCAAGTAAGAATTGGAATTGGAATTAATTGAATTGGAAGTCTTTTTTATTTTAATAAGACATCCATAAAAACAACCCAAGTTATTATTTCTTATATATATATATATATATAAATTACTCACTACCATGAATCCACAAATTACATTTTTACACCACAGAAACTCTTGCCTTCAAGAGACAAGGAAAGATGCTTATAAAAGCACACCGAAATTCTTCAGTGATTTAAAATAAAGGTATCAGTGAAATACAGATTAGGTATGCCGTTTGTGGATAAAACAGTGAACTCCTACAAGAAATTCAGCTTGTGTGTGAGTCAGTGATTCATGTTAAATTCAGCAAAGACAAGGAATGATAAGTAGGAATTAACTGTGAAAATATCTAAACATTTTGTCACAGGTGATTTACACTCAGTTCTTGAGGTTTATTTGAAAATGACACAAACTATTTGATTTTGTAGTTTTGTAGAATGAAGGTTCTACTTATTTTATTATTCAGATGATTCTTCTTTTTTTTACCATGATCAAATCCAGTAGGTATTAAAGTATTGATGGAAAGTATCACAGAAGGCTATGAAGAAGATGAAGAAGACAAAGAAGAAGAAGACAAAGAAGAAGAAGACAAAGAAGAAGAAGGAGAAGGAGAAGAAGAAGAAGAAAAAGAAGAAGAAGAAGAAGAAGAAGAAGAAGAAGAAGAAGAAGAAGAAGAAGAAGAAGAAAGAAGAAGAAGAAGGAGTCGTGATAATATGATCAACAACAACAATAAAAATAATAGCATTTATTTATTATATTTACTTTCCCAGCAGTTCATGAGCATTTTAAAAAAGAGCTGACAATGTGTACCAAGTCCATATATCCCTGGCAGGATAAACTTTTTTTTTTCAGGCTGGGTGGGGTGAGAGTGCCCTGCACTGAGGTGGGGTGAGTGGCTGACCCAGCTGTCCCTGTGTCCCAGCTGTCCCTGTGTCCCTGTTATCCCGTTATCCCTGTGTCCCTGTGTCCCCGTATCCCTGTGTCCCGGCTGTCCCTGTATCCCTGCTATCCTGCTGTCCCTGTATCCCTGCTATCCCGCTGTCCCTGTGTCCCGGCGGTCCCTGTATCCCCGCTATCCCGCTGTCCCTGTGTCCCGGCGGTCCCTGTATCCCCGCTATCCCGCTGTCCCTGTGTCCCTGTGTCCCGGCTATCCCTGTATCCCTGTATCCCTGCTATCCCGCTGTCCCTGTGTCCCCGTGTCCCGGCTGTCCCTGTATCCCTGTATCCCTGCTATCCCGCTGTCCCTGTGTCCCGGCTGTCCCTGTATCCCCGCTATCCCGCTGTCCCTGTGTCCCTGTGTCCCTGCTATCCCACTGTCCCCGTGTCCCTGTGTCCCGGCTGTCCCTGTATCCCCGCTATCCCGCTGTCCCTGTGTCCCCGTGTCCCGGCTGTCCCTGTATCCTTGTATCCCTGCTATCCCTGTGTCCCTGTGTCCCTGTGTCCCGGCTGTCCCTGTGTCCCTGTGTCCCGGCTGTCCCTGTATCCCTGTATCCCCGCTATCCCGCTTTCCCTGTATCCCTGTGTCCCGGCTGTCCCTGTATCCTTGTATCCCTGCTATCCCGCTGTCCCTGTGTCCCTGTGTCCCGGCTGTCCCTGTATCCCCGCTATCCCGCTGTCCCTGTGTCCCTGTGTCCCGGCTGTCCCTGTATCCCCGTATCCCCGCTGTCCCGCTGTCCCTGCATCCCTGTCTCCCCGCTATCCCGCTGTCCCTGTATCCCTGTACCTCTGTCTCCCTGCTATCCCGCTGTCCCAATATCCCTGTCTCTCTGCTATCCCGCTGTCCTGTATCCCTGTATCCCCGCTATCCCGCTGTCCTGTATCCCTGTCTCCCCGCTATCCCGCTGTCCCTGTATCCCTGTATCCCAGCTATCCCGCTGTCCCTGTGTCCCTGTGTCCCGGCTGTCCCAGTATCCCTGTCTCCCCGCTATCCCGCTGTCCCTGTATCCCTGTCTCCCCGCTATCCCGCTGTCCCAGTATCCCTCTCTCCCAGCTATCCCGCTGTCCCGTATCCCTCTCTCCCCGCTATCCCGCTGTCCCTGTATCCCTCTCTCCCAGCTATCCCGCTGTCCCTGTGTCCCTGTCTCCCCGCTATCCCGCTGTCCCGTATCCCTGTCTCCCAGCTATCCCGCTGTCCCTGTATCCCTCTCTCCCCGCTATCCCGCTGTCCCTGTATCCCTCTCTCCTCGCTATCCCGCTGTCCCGTATCCCTCTCTCCCCGCTATCCCGCTGTCCCAGTATCCCTGTATCCCCGCTATCCCGCTGTCCCAGTATCCCTCTCTCCCAGCTATCCCGCTGTCCCGTATCCCTGTCTCCCCGCTATCCCACTGTCCCTGTATCACTCTCTCCCAGCTATCCCGCTGTCCCAGTATCCCTGTATCCCCGCTATCCCGCTGTCCCGTATCCCTGTCTCCCCGCTATCCCGCTGTCCCTGTCTCCCTGTCTCCTCGCTATCCCGCTGTCCCTGTATCCCTGTCTCCCAGCTATCCCGCTGTCCCTGTATCCCTGTCTCCCCGCTATCCCGCTGTCCCTGTATCCCTCTCTCCCCGCTATCCCGCTGTCCCTGTATCCCTGTCTCCCAGCTATCCCGCTGTCCCGTATCCCTCTCTCCCCGCTATCCCGCTGTCCCTGTATCCCTCTCTCCCAGCTATCCCGCTGTCCCTGTGTCCCTGTCTCCCCGCTATCCCGCTGTCCCGTATCCCTGTCTCCCAGCTATCCCGCTGTCCCTGTATCCCTCTCTCCCCGCTATCCCGCTGTCCCTGTATCCCTCTCTCCCCGCTATCCCGCTGTCCCGTATCCCTCTCTCCCCGCTATCCCGCTGTCCCTGTATCCCTGTATCCCAGCTATCCCGCTGTCCCTGTATCCCTCTCTCCCCGCTATCCCGCTGTCCCTGTATCCCTGTCTCCCCGCTATCCCGCTGTCCCCGTATCCCTCTCTCCCCGCTATCCCGCTGTCCCGTATCCCTGTCTCCCCGCTATCCCGCTGTCCCTGTATCCCTGTCTCCCCGCTATCCCGCTGTCCCGTATCCCTGTCTCCCCGCTATCCCGCTGTCCCTGTATCCCTCTCTCCCCGCTATCCCGCTGTCCCGTATCCCTCTCTCCCCGCTATCCCGCTGTCCCGTATCCCTGTCTCCCCGCTATCCCGCTGTCCCTGTATCCCTCTCTCCCCGCTATCCCGCTGTCCTGTATCCCTGTCTCCCCGCTATCCCGCTGTCCCAGTATCCCTGTCTCCCCGCTATCCCGCTGTCCTTGTATCCCTCTCTCCCCGCTATCCCGCTGTCCCTGTATCCCTGTCTCCCCGCTATCCCGCTGTCCCTGTATCCCTCTCTCCCCGCTATCCCGCTGTCCCTGTCTCCCTGTCTCCCCGCTATCCCGCTGTCCCAGTATCCCTGTATCCCCGCTATCCCGCTGTCCCTGTATCCCTGTCTCCCCGCTATCCCGCTGTCCCGTATCCCTCTCTCCCCGCTATCCCGCTGTCCCGTATCCCTCTCTCCCCGCTATCCCGCTGTCCCGTATCCCTCTCTCCCCGCTATCCCGCTGTCCCGTATCCCTCTCTCCCAGCTATCCCGCTGTCCCTGTCTCCCTGTCTCCCCGCTATCCCGCTGTCCCGTATCCCTCTCTCCCAGCTATCCCGCTGTCCCGTATCCCTCTCTCCCCGCTATCCCGCTGTCCCGTATCCCTGTCTCCCCGCTATCCCGCTGTCCCGTATCCCTGTCTCCCCGCTATCCCGCTGTCCCGTATCCCTGTCTCCCCGCTATCCCGCTGTCCCGTATCCCTCTCTCCCCGCTATCCCGCTGTCCCATCCCGCTGTGCCGGTGCTGCTGGTCTCCACCCGGTGCCGCTGTGCCATCAGGAATCGCCCTCTCCTCCCGCAGTGAGGGAAGGGACCCGGTTTTAGAGATGTAATCGGTGTTTTCCTTCATGTAGAATTTTTTTTCCTGCTGTTTCAGCAGCCGAAAATCGTTTTGGATGCTTAAGAGAAAGAAGTGTTTTAGGCAGAGCTAATTATGACTGCTTATAAGAAAAAAAGGAAAACAACAACTTATGGACCCACAGCCTCTTCTGCTCGTCAGAGATTTAAGACAAGGATCCATTTTTTTAATGTGAAAAGAGCAAATGATGAATTGTGAAACATCAGCCCATCCCAAAGGAAGGGTTTTCTCATGGCAGGGAGCATTTTTCTGAAAGAATTTTAAAGGGGCAACAGGGAAATAGAAACCTTAGTCCTTAAAACAACCTCACAGTCTCCTGCCAGTGATTCCCAGCTGTGTTTGGCACCGGGAGGTACCGTGTTGGCCCCACCAGCAGCAGCATGTGCTGATACCAATGCAAGTATCAGAGCATGAAGGTGAGGGAGAAGCACGACGAGAGCACAGCAGGAGCCATTTCTGTTATTCATAGAATCATTGGTTGGAAAAGACCTTTGAGATCATCAAGTCCAACCATACCTGTCCCCTTACTAAACCATATCCCTGAGCACTTCATCTGCCCTCTAGGGATGGCGAGTCAGCCACCTCCCTGGGTATCCTCTCCCAGGGCCTAAGAACCCTGTGGTTGAAGATATTTTCCTGTTGTCCAATCTAAACCTCCCCTGGCACAATTTGAGGCCATTTCTGCTCATCTTATCATTTGTTACTTGGGTGAGAAGACCAACACCCACCACACCACAACCTCCTTTCAGGCAGTTGTAGACAGTGATGAGGTCTCCCCTCAGCCTCTTCTTCTCCAGGCTGAACAGCCCCAGGTCCCTCAGCCACTCCTCGTAGGACTTGTTCTCCAGCCCCTTCCCCAGCTCTGTTCTCTTCTCTGGACACACTCCATCCCCTCAATGTCCTTCTTGGAGTGAGGGGCCCAGAACCGACCCCAGTGCTCGAGGTGTGGCTTCACCAGAGCCCAGTGCAGGGGCACAATCCCAGCCCTGTTCTGCTGCCCACGCTGTGTCTGACACAGCCCAAGATGCCATTGGCCCTCTTGGCCACCTGGGCCACTGCTGGCTCATGTTCAGCCCCTGTCAACCAACACCCCCAGGTCCTTCTCCTCCAGGCAACTCTCCAGCCACTCTTCCTCAAGCCTGTAACACTGCACGGGGTTGTTGTATCCCAAGCGCAGGACTCAGCATTTGGCCTTCTTGAACCCCATCTCATTGGTCTCAGCCCATGGACCCAGCTTGCCCAGATCCCCCTGTAGAGCCTCCCTTCCTTCAACACTTCTCCCCAGCTTGGTGTCATCTGCAAACTTGCTAAGGGTGCACTCGATCTCTTCATCCAGATCATTGATAAAGATATTGATCAGGACTGGACACAATATTGAGTCCTGTGGACACCACTTGTGACAAGCAAGTATGTGAAATTATCTCAGCATGGCTTTAGATGCAAGCCAACACAGGATACATGCAAAAACATGAAGACCAAATGTATACCTTGAATGATCATAGAATCATAGAATCATTTGGTTGGAAAAGATGTTAGAGACCGTTGAGTCCAACTGTACCTGTCCACTACTAAATCATAACCCTGAGTGCTTATCTACCTGTGTTTTGAATACCTCCAATGCCACCACCTGCCTCAGTAGCTGTTTCAGTGCCTGATAACTCTTTCAGTGAAGAAATTTTTCCTAATGTCTAAACTGAACCTCCCCTAGTGCAATCTGAGTCCATTAAATCATTCCCTAAAATCTCCTTGAGTTTCAATTCAACCTCTCAGAACTGGTAGTTTTGTTTTACACCCAAAAATGACTGCGTTTTCCTGACAAGCCCATGCTTACAGGGACGTGTGAGCTGCAGCTCTCCACCATTAATCCAGTTAAGATCACAAATAAACCTGGTTTTATATGCAAAACTATTTTCTGCATTTTTCTTGAGTGTTATTAGGCTAAATTTCAGTGCTGGATGGAGTGGGGAAAACACTGCATTATTTCATGTGGTGCAGCTGAAGATGAGGGCTACCGAGGTCGTCAGCGATGCTGAAACCTGCACATGTTTTCTAAACAAAGGATAAGCTACCTTTAAAGAGAAAGTACAAGATAGCAATAAACCCAGAAGAAACAAAACGAGGTCTTTTTATTGGCTATGTATTATTGTAGGGAAATGTGTGAAAGCAGGGAAATGACCTTGCTGTTCTTTTCTTCCCCACTTATGGCAACTTTCATCTTCGTCCTTTCTGCCGCTCGACTGGAGGCTGGCAAATGTAACTCCTGTTTACAAGAAGGGTCGGGAGGAGTGTCCGGGCAATTACAGGCCTGTCAGCTTGACTTTGGTACTGGGGAAGGTCATGGAGCAGATCATCCTGAGTGCTGTCACACAGCACATGCAGGACAGTGCAGTGATCAGGCCCAGTCAACATGGGTTTATGAAAGGCAGGTCCTGCCAGACCAACCTGACCTCCTTCTATGATAAGGTTACGCTGCTAATAGACGAGGGAAAGGCTGTGGATGAACATTTGTGAAGCCTTTGACACCGTTTCTCACAGTATTCTGATTGAGAAACTGGCTGTCCTTGGCCTGGACGGGCACAGCCTCTGCTGGCTAAAAAACTGACTGGATGGCCAGGCCCAGAGGGTGGTGGGGAATGGAGTTAAATCCAGTTGGAGGCTGGTCACGAGTGGTGTTCCCCAGGGTTCAGTGCTGGGTCCAGTCCTGGTCAATATCTTTATCAATGATCTGGATGAAGGGATTGAGTGCACCCTTAGCAAGTTTGCAGATGACACCAAGCTGGGTGGCAGTGTTGATCTGCTGGAAGGAAGGGAGGCTCTGCAGAGGGATCTGGACAGGCTGGATCCATGGGCTGAGACCAATGGGATGGGGTTCAAGAAGGCCAAATGCTGAGTCCTGCGCTTGGGACACAACAACCCCGTGCAGTGTTACAGGCTTGGGAAAGAATGCCTGGAGAGCTGCCTGGAGGAGAAGGACCTGGAGGTGTTGGTTAACAGGGGCTGAACATGAGCCAGCAGTGGCCCAGGGGGCCAAGAGGGCCAATGGTATCTTGCCCTGTATCAAAACCAGTGTGGCCAGCAGGAGAAGGGAGGTTATTTTACCTCTGTACTCAGCACTGGTGAGGCAACACCTCAAGTACTGGGTTCAGTTCTGAGCCCCTCAGTATAAGAAGGACATTGACATGTTGGAGCGTGTCCAGAGAGGGGCAATGAGGCTGGGAAGGGGCTAAAGAACAAGTCCTACGAGGAACGGCTGAGGGAACTGGGGTTTTTAATTTGGAGATGAGGAGATTGAGGGGAGACCTCATCACTGTCTACGGCTGCCTGAAAGGGGGCTGTGGGAGAGCGAGTGTTGATATCTTCTCTCAAGTGACTGGTGATGGGACAAGGGGAAATGGCCATAAGTTGTGCCAGGGGAGGTTCAGACTTGATATTAGGAAAAATTTCTTTACTGAAAGGGTGGTCAGGCACTGGAACAGCTGTCCAGGGAGGGGGTTGAGTCACCATCCCTGGAGGTATTTGAAAAAAGGATAGATAAGTTTTTGAAGGACATGGTTTAGCGGATGATGGGTGCGGTTGGGCTCGATGATCTCAGAGGTCTTTTCCAACCAGAAGATTCTATGATTCTATGATTCTTGTGTCTGATACTTTCTGTTGATAGTCCCTCTGTTCTTCTCTCCTTTCTCCAACATAATACTGCTCTCTGCTTCTGGGACTTGTGCATCATTATGCTTCACTGTTCCTGCTTTTCCCCTGCAAATCCTCTCGCATGGCTTTTACTTTGCTGAAGTTGAAGTTACAGCTGTCTTACAGTTCTAGCTCATGTCCCCACTGTGGGGAAGCAAAGAGATTCATTTGAACACCAAGAAGTTTGCACACTGCTGTCTTCTGAGTCCAGGTTTCCAGCATTTCTGTTGGCTCAGAAGTCAATAAAACTGGCTGTGTTGTGGTCAAAGGGAGAACCAATCTTCTTGGGTCATTCCCAAGCAGCCCGAGCAAGATTTGTCTTCCTGAAAACCCTGGTTCTGTTTCTCACTTTCGTCCTTGCCATGCCAAGTTTGGTGTCTCGGTTTCCCAATCCATGCAGGTTTTGCTTCTACTGCTGTCTCTTCTCTACACCAGAGTATGTGTATCCCTGGATCCCTCCTGCCTGCCTTTGTCAGTGTTCAGATCAAACAGCTTAAAGGTCGTGGAGACTATCAGGTGAGATTGAGTCCACAGGAAAATTTCTGTTTCCCATAATTTCCAACAACTTTCCACATTCTATTCTCAAGCAGCTGCAAGCAATTGGAGAAGGATAGGTCTGTCACACCCCAAACAACAAAGGTTATTTTCAACTGTGTTGTGTCTGTGTGAAAAAACATTGCCCATCTTGAGCCCTCTGGGAGGGTTAGTCTAGGATTCAAGAAGAGGGCATGGGCACATCGCATTATACTAAGGACACACAAGATGTAGTCAGATCTGGAAACATCTGCCCACCATGCTGCATCCCCTGCTCAATCAGGATGGTGCTTCTGCCATTGTCCTCACCACTGGTCTTCATCCAACAAGCTGCCATGTGGTATTCCACACAGTCCTTCCTCTTTGAACATGTTAACATTTAAAGCGTTATATTCCTTCAAATAAATGGTTGCCATAGGTTTTCCACACAGTCTTAAAAATACATATTTATTGTGCTTTCTTATTTGTGGCAATCCATTTTTGACTCTTTTTATCAAAAAGAGTTCTCATACAAAATAAACACGATGGTAAAACCTCCCAAATGTTCATAGAATCACAGAATCATAAGACTGGAAAAGACCTCTGAGATCGAGTCCAGCTGTCCCTGTTGCCTTCCTAAACCATATCCCTAAGGAACTCATCTACCCACCTTCACCTCCAGGGATGGCAACTCAACCACCTCTCTGGGCAGCCCCAGGGAGTTGAAGTGTTTGTGGAGATTTCCTCATCACTCTTAACTTTGTTTATTCATATATTATCCTTTTTTTTAATAAGAAATGAGGGTGGTGTTATTTGACACTGGAGTACTAAAGTTTTTCAACCTGTTTATCTCCTGACTGAAGTGCTGGAAGTTGTATGATGCAGAAGGTATGTGGGTATGGCATCATTCTTGATAAATTTATTTTGACTACTTTTTTAACTCATTTGGTCTAAATTGATAAGATTTCACTGAAAACAGTGAAACTGCATCAACATATGTCACCCAAAAAATTTTCTGCATAAAAATGTACTAAAAATTTAGAAATATTAATAGACATTAGCAGAAGTAGGGATCTGTGTACAGTACATGTGTACTTGTAACACATACTTTTTTTTTGAGACATTCAAGTGGTTTGTTGTATGGGAATGTATCTGGCATTGTACTTTTTAAAAAAACTTAATCTAGCCTTCATTTAAATACACTTATCTCACTTTGTACTTCAAAAGTGCACAATGACTGACTAAAAGATAGTTTCAATATGGAGATTTATTGTTATTTTTGAAGATAATAAAATAAAATTTTAATTCTAATAAAAATATTTTTGAGGAGCAAAAGAGTAAGGTACATTTACCAGCCAAATGTGTTTTTCTCTTTGCTCTTACAGGTTCCCTTTAATTTTTAAACAAAATGACACCTGTGAAACTGAACGTATTTCTTCGGAAGATATTTATGACACACAGTTTCCAAAACCTCATCTCAGATTATTTTTGTATGAATCTAAGTTTTGTCACCTGTATTCTAAGAATCTTTATTTTGTTGTGTAGTAAGATGCACACGTGTCACATGTGACAAATAAAAGTAAAAACCAAAATTTTTTGCAACAGACTAGTTTGGAATGATTGCAGGAAGAATGATTTCAAACCCTTTCCTGAATGATTAACAAAAAGTCTCAAGCAGCTGACTTAAGGCTAGTGGATTCTGATAGCAAAGTCTAGTGTATAATTTTATTCTGGTAGATAAAAAATCAATTTTATTTGTGGTACTTTAACACTACTGTTAACTGAATTTTAGCCATGCTAATGAGATGTGAGAAGACATAATTATTGGAATAAAATCTACTTACAGCAATATTGAAGGCAACTGAGATGAAGGCAATAATTGGCACATAATTGTTGTGTGTGTCTTTGGACCCTGGAACTGTTGAAAAGTTAGAATTCTGATTAAAGGATAATTAATTCTTTTAGAGCAAAAAGGATTTTGTATTCAGCTAGCAAATCTTATCTTTAATTAAATAGCCTAATTAAGAGAAACTGAATACTCCATAACCTATGAAAAGAGAGTTAGCAAATGATTTCTTAATTTCAACAGCAAGAAGCATGATAATTAGCTGAGACATTGATACATTACATACTAGAAATAATGGTTGTGTCTAATCAGAATGAGTTCTTCCCCATATATTTCAATTCAATCAAAGTGAAGCATCCTCAACGTAATTATCAATACTGACACGTTACAATTGTGGAATGAAGAATAAGGGACCAAATTAATTAATCATATTAATGAATCTTTAATTTCTCTTATATCCTGTTGGTCTTTTGAGAAGGAAATGATTCCGTAACACTGCAAGGAATAAACTGTGCTTTTATTAGTACTTTCACCTCTTCTCTGCAAAGACAGGGTTTTCATCAGTTTTCCTGCACCATCCCCTTTACTGTTCTCTTGCTCATTTAACAAGCAAACATGGAAGGCTAATATTGATGCAAATATTGGCAACATTTTAGTATCGTCCTCTCATGTAGAACTTTAGTTTGGGATGGGCCGGACCTTAAAGTTCATCTGGTTCCAGCCCCCCTTCCATAGGCAGAGACACCTTTCACTGGATCAGGTTGCTCATAGACCCACCCAACCAGGCCTTGAACACCTCCATGCCCCAAAGTGAAAGCCTACACAATTTTTTAACCTCTCCAGGGGTGGAGACTCCACCATTTCCCAGGCAGCATCTTCCAGTATGTCACCACTCTTTCAGTAAAGAAATTTTTCCTAATATCCAATCTAAACCTCTCCTGGCAGAACTGGAGGCGAATTCCTCTCATCCTATCACTTGTCACTTGGAAGAGAAGACCAACACCCGCCTCACTACAACCTCCTTTCATGTAGTTGTAGACAGTGATGAGGTCTCCACTTCTCCAGCTTAAACAGCTCCAGGTCGCTCAGCTGCTCCTCCTAACATTGCTTCTCCAGACCATTCCCCAGCTTTGTTGCTCTTCCTTGGCCGCACTCCAGCCCCTCAATGTCTTTCTTGTAGTGAGGAGCACAAAACTGAACACAGGATTTGAGCTGTGGCCTCAGCAATGCTGGCTGCAGGGGGGAACGATCCCTTCCCTTCTCCTGCTGGCCACATAATTTCTGATCCAAGCCAGGATGCTGTTGTCCTGGCTGGCCACCTGGGCACACTGCTGGCTCATGTTTAGGCAGTGTTGACCAGCACCCTCAAGTCCTTTTCCACCAGTCAACTTTCCAGCTTTTCCACCAGTCAACTTTCCAGTGTTTTCAAAGCGTTGTGTTTCCATTTAGTTTTATATCTGTTAAAGAAAAGGTCATCATAGGGACACAAGGAATTGAAGAGTTGCAAGTGGTCCCAGCAGATGTATTTTCTTCTGACACGAGCATTACATCACTTGGGCAAATTAGAACTGGATTACTCTTGTTTCAGAGGCAGCGATTTAGGAAAAGAAATAAGAAACATAAAGAAATTATGAGAAAAAAAAAAAAGTACTTCTGCCATGTGCCTGGGCCTGGTGAGTTTTCACCCATATTTCTTTTTCATTGAACGTTTTGTATCATCTCAGATTTCTTAAATGCAGCATGATTTTTTTTCATTTATGTATTTACATTCATATTTTGAATTGTGTACCTTTACATATTGCTGAATTTGCCAGTTTGTCCAGTTCCTCTGTGTTCCACAGAACAGGTTGGTGTCTGGCAGTCACCATGCAGAGCTTCTCCTTCACTGATGACCTCCAGCCCTTTCAAATCAAATGTGCCTGCTTCTGTCTCAAGTTCTTTGGCAATATTACAATTGAATTTGCTAGAGACTCCTCCTACAGTTAAGGTTTGTATTTTAAAAAAACATTACCAACTACTCAAACCAAAATCCTATAAACTTGGCTTAAAAGAAAACCCCTGAATTATTTCACACAAACAATGCTGGGTTCAAATTGTGGACTCTATTTTCAGTATGCATGTGTTTAGTGTATAGACAATCCTTTTGGAACCAGTGCATTTGGAACAGACTTTGAAGAGGGAATGTTTAAGAATGTTTAATTCTAAGGTAGTTGCAGTGCAGACGATATCCTGTAAGCTTAGTGACATACACTTGTTATTGTGGCATGGAACAGTCAGTTAAAATTGGACTTTTCAATGTACTCAGACATTCAGTTCCGTTTTTTTTTTTTTTTTGGAAGCACTAAAAGTCGGATACAAAACCACAAATGTGGATGAAACACAGATTACACCTGCACATTTATTTCACTCAGTGGGGAAAAAGAATGGGAAGGTGATCAGGAACCCTTAGTCAAACAGAGGGTGAAAAGCTGACGGTGTTGAGTCAGAGATCACATATGCTAACGTTAAGAGAATTTGATGATATGAAGAAATTTTGCTGAGGTCAAAAAATAAAGTTATAGTACACAGGATCAGATTAGAAGGGGAGGAAATCAATGTGAAGGAAGAGACACAATTAATAAAAAACTGATTCAAATGTTACTTTTGCAGAGAGTTTCATAAAAACAATAAAGATATTAAAGCCCCAAACCCAGCACTTTGCTGAAAAGAACTGGTTTTATAGAAACATTTCATGATAATAGAGCACATTGGGCAGGATATGTCAGCTCAGGGAAAGCTTGAGAAAGGTTATCAAATAAAAAGCATGCGTCAAAAGGCAAAACATTGAAGAAGAGTGCAAACCAATAATCAGACCCACTTGCTCCAAAATGACCTTCTGGAGCTGCTCTAAGAAAGCCTTGATCTCTGCATCTCAGAGGCCGTATCATAAGATACGCAGCTAAATCCTGACTGTCCTTATCCAAACCAGTACAAAAAGCCAGCAGCATCACAGCAGGGGCTTCTCTTCCAGGCACTTGATTTGAACTAAGAAATCTTTCATTTATTCATAGTAAGCTAGTTCTAAGCTCAAATACAACCTGGCCCACCAGTAACTCGTGTCCAGCACACAAGGGACTGCACAAGGCCTTTACTCACACAGTAGTGTGACTTTCTCTGGGTACAAAATCATGCTGAGGAACAAAATTTGACGAAAATTTTGCACCCACAAAGGGGAAACAAAATAATTTCAGCCATGGAGTATGGGAGATAAGGCAAGTGCTCTCAGTCTTTGAGTCACCCAGGGAACCACCTTGAATGTCTTCTGGATTTTGAAGGAATCCTGGTGCTGCAAGCTACAGTCCTCTAACTCCATGGGGAAATGGTGGATATTTGTAGGTGTCAGCATCGCAGCCAAAGCAGAGGCTTGCATCACTTGAAAATTATAAACATGCTGATCAGGATAAAATTAATAGTGTTATAGAATCATAGAATATCCTGAGTTGGACGGGGCCCACAAGGATCATTGAGTCCATCTCCTGCCCCCACACAGGACAATCCCAACATTCACCCTGTGTGTCTGAGGGCTTCAGCCAAATGCTACTTGAATGTTGTCAGGCTGTGACTGCTTCCGTGGGGAGCTTTTCCAGTGCTCCACCACCCTCTAAGCGAAGAACATTTTCCTAACGTCCAACCCAAACCTCCCCTGTCAGATCTTTCTGCTATTCCCTCAGGTCCCGTCATTGGTCAGCAGAGAGCTCAGCACCTGCTCCTCCTCCTTCCCTTGTGAGGAAGCTGTAGGCTGTGATGAGGTCTCCCGTCAGTCTCGTCTTCTCCAGTGACCAAGTCACTTCAGCCATTTCCCCTCTAAGCCCTTCATCAACCTCATGGCCTCCTCTGGACACTCTCCAGTAGCTTTGGATTTTCTTTATATTCTGGTGCCCAAAACTGTCCCTGGTGCTTGAGGTTGGGCCGACCAGTGCAGAGCAGAGCAGGACAGTCCCCACCCTCAACCAGCTGGCAACGCCATGCTGGGTGCACCTCAGCTTGTCCTCAACCTGAAGAGAGGTGTACTCAAACGATACAGCAGGAGCACGTGAGGGTTTTGTAGTGCTGTCAGTCAAGCACAATAACCAGGTGAGCCGTGTGATCACCCAAAAGGCAAAGGCGTGCGAAGTTGCACATTGGAGGCAGCAAATAACCACAGTGGTGAAAGAATGGTCCCAATGAGCACGAGGGTATAGGAAGTAGCAGGGCATCCTCTCAAATACAGAAGCAGGACAAGTGTCAAGACAAGAGAAATCAAACTAAGCCACACAGCAAGCAGAAAGGATACCCCTCAGCCCTACCTTCCGTTTTTGCAAAACCTGTCACCAGCAAGAACCTGAGAAGCAAAACAACCACAACAGTTTGTTCTGCTTTTTCTCATGAAGGATCTCTCTGGAGGAATGACCAGAGACTCTGCCCATACAGACAGCATTCGTTCTATGGTACTGCATACCCACAGCTCATTTAGAGTATGATTGGGTAAGACTAATACATTAAACACAGGTATTGAGTAGTCTTGTGTTAAGAGCTGCCTATGTCTGCTGTTAATGAATTAATTCAACTCAGTTTCAATCTGGCCTGATTTGCCAGTCTTCTAAACGTGGCATCAAATAAATCTCTGATTCCCTGAGATACAGAAATGCATACATATGATACAAAACCAGCAATAAGTGTAGGTGCAGGCACAGCCATAGGCACAGATATACATGCACAGAGTCTGTTGCAACACTGCATAGGAAAAAGTACCTCGGGAGAGGTGCAGCATCTTCCTGGAAAGCAACAAAGTCTCTATTGACTTACAGAAAAATCAGAAAATTCTAATTTAAGTCAGACAGGTTGAAGAGGATAAACTCTCTCTATTATTGTGACACTTTTAGTAATGTGTTTTATATGGAAAAGACAATTAAAAAATCTACTTCGAAGTCATGATACTTTTCTTGGTTGATTTGATTCTTTCATACTAGATTTCAAGCTACTTGATAGGAAGGAAAACAGCTACTGATTGAAAGAGCAAGCAAGCAGGCAAACCAGCTACTCTACCACACAGGGGCAGTGTTTGAAAGAACAATGGGCTCATGATCTTTGCCCATGTTGTTATTCCTGCTGCTGAGACCAAACCAACATTGATGTTTTGCTTACCAAAATATGAAGGAACAAACAACTGCATGTAAAGGAGAGGATTAGCAAGGAGATCTGAAGAAAAGAGAAAGGCAAAAATGAGGGAAGAGTTTCTTGGAAGGCTGGGAAATGAGCAAAATGGCAACTAGAATACAAAGCAGAGTTTGAGGCAGTGCCCTTAGCTGAGGTGTTTAAAGAAACGTGGCATAGGAAAAGCACAGGTGACACAGGGCAGCAGCAAGCCTCCACCAAACGCCGTAGGCAGAAAAGGACACTTCCCCTCCAAGGACAGAGGTTCCTGCTGTGGCCAGGAGTCACAAGAAAAAAGGTGAAGCTGTGGCAGAACTCCTAAGACTTTGAAAATCTCTGGTGAGTCTGTAGTCCAACATAGTTTCTTTACTGTTTCCACAGTTTGCGTCACATAAAACGGCTGCTTATGGCTTAATTTTTGTTCGCTAAGACCTTATGAACTCAGTTTGAATCATTAGTTTTACTTCCGTTTTACTGAGGTGTAACAGGAGTAGAATCGGTCCATTTGGACTCAGACTTCCCACAGATTTAAAACAAAAGAGACAAAAAAATCCACATCACAATGGAAGTTTAAGCAGCAGCCAGTATTCAAGACAGCATGGTCAATTTAACTGAAAAATTTGAGCTGCAGCTAAAGTCAACCTGCTTTCATGCAACGGCACCATCCCTGACTGTGGCTGTAAACAAAATAAATCCTAAATTTTGCTTAGATTGAAAGATAACATAATTCAAGCTGCATTGTCTGTATTCCTCCGTTTTCCAGCTTTCCTTAGTTTCATGCCTTCTATTCTTGATTCTTTTGCTTTTCAGGATTTGATACCTTCTAGCATCTGACACAAAAATCTACTCCTGCCTTGGGAACCTTCTTCCAATAGCCAGCTCCCTGAGGAAACCCTAATTTTCTTCCCATTTTCCTTCTCCACCAACTATTACCAAACAATCCAGTCCCAAAGGCTCCATTTTCCTTCTGCAAGTCCCTCTGCCCCTTTGAAAGTTGCACAGGGAACAGATCTTCCTTCACTGCAAGGCTTATCCCCTTTGTAACTGTCTTCTCACCACAGGTCCGAGGCTACAGCCCTGAATCTGAGTATTTTCAACATGATTTTTTTTGTAGGCCATTACAAGACAGGCATAGTAAGCATGTAATTCCATACCCACTCTTTGTAATGTCATCTTTCAGACATATTGTGGTTTGAAATCAAGCTAAATTGAGCTTCACTTGTCATTCAAACCAACCAGTGAAGAGCTGTCTTCTTTTGCTGAGATACACCTCTACCATGGATCAGTACAAAGGGACATACAGTGCCAAGCTAAGTGTGAAGCTTGTGAACCTCTTAGGTGAACTCACTTCACAAGAACAGTTTCACCACAAGCTATGTACATCACTCATCTCCATCTACAAAGTTAAATGTGTGTGCTTTGGGGCTTGCCTTCCGAAGAGACTTCTTTAGGTATAAGTAATGAAGCATCTTTTTAAGTCAATAATGGGTCAGCTTCTTCAGCTTATAATGAAATATTTACAAGGTCAGAAGTGACAAGACCCTGGTCTTTCTGTCTACATAAGAAAACTTCTGAGATTTACATGGCTGACAAAGGAAAGATATAAATTCCCTATCACATACATATTTTATCTAAGAAGTACAGTAGCCACTGTAACAACTAATTAGGTGAAATGTTCACCAAAAGTATTCCATCCGCCAATAGTTTAAACAACAGGAGCAGATTACTTCCCTCTCTTTTTTGGTATCATTTGCTCCAGTTCCAGTGTGTGTTATTGGACTTGACACAGGAATCACTTTGTAAGTTTCTGAGGTCTCTTTTAGATGGGAGGCCAGACAAGCTATTCATAATGTCTCCTTCTGGCCCTAAAACCAGTGAATCTACTAAGTTCATGGGCTGGTTTACATCCAGCTCCCAATGTGAATTTGAAGGAAATAAATCTCTAATGGTGCTGCTCCTCGTAAGCCACAAGAATCATTGTAGTATATTCACCACATGGTAGGTAACAATCACAAACTCATCCACTCACATCACTGCAGAAGGAGGTTACTCAAATAACACCTTTAGAAAGGGCTGACTCAGAAAACAGTACATGCTGAATCCCCAACTTAAAAAGGGTGTAGGACTGTTGGAGAGGGTCCAGAGAAGGGCTACGAAGGTCATCAAAGGGATGGAGCATCTCTTCTATAAAGACAGACTGAGAGAGTTAGGATTGTGCAAACTGGAGAAGAGAAGGCTCTGGGGAAGTCTTCCAGTACCTGAAGGGGGCCTAAAAGAAAGCTGGGGAGAGGCTTATTACACAGGCAAGTAGTGATTGGATGAAGGGGAATGTCTTTAAACTGAAAGGGGGGAGATTTAGATTAGACATTGGGAAGAAATTCTTCACAGTGAGGGTGAGGAGGCCCTGGCACAGGTTGCCCAGGGAAGCTGTGGCTGCCCCGTCCCTGGAGATGTTCAAGACCAGGTTGGATGGGCCCTTGAGCTCCCTGATCCAGTGGGAGCTGTCTCTGCCCATGGCAGGGGGGTCGGAACTAGATGATCTCTAAGGTCGTTTCCAACCCAAACAATTCTATGATTCTATTATTCTATGACTCTATGATTCTATTCTAAAATGAAGAAGTGTACACATTAAAAATGGGATGGATGCTGAGAGAAGAGGGAAGAATTTCTTAAGCAAAAGGTATATGTGGGAAAGAAAACAGTATGTTCTTGTTCTCTTCAAATTTGGTGTCAGAAGAGTCAGAAGAGCATGACATGAAGACGGTGTAAACAACTTTCAGGGCTCCTCCAGGACATCACAGCATAGTGTGTGTAGGAGGTGGGGCCCTTCAGGGTGTTTCCTCTTCCACTCCATTATGAACAGGGCTACACTTCAGCATTAACAGATCAGGAACATTTCAGTCCCGAGGAGAGATGAAGTTTCACAATTTATTGCCTAAATATAAGGCAAATACAGTCAGTCTCTAAGAGCAACTTGGATTCCATAGTGACAGAATTTCACAGGTAAAAAGAAACATGGCCAGAACAAGTGTCTGGGCCTTGGGAGAAAACTTTTCTTCTGAGGCTGGTCTGGATAATGAAGCTCTGCTCTACATACTTTTAGCAAAGCCTGTTGTGACAGGACAAGGAATAATGGTTTTAAACTAAGGGAGGAGAGATTTAGACTGGATATAAGGAAAAAAGTTTTTACAATGATTTTGTTGAAACACTGGCCCAGGTTGCCCAAAGGTGGGAGAAGCCCCATCCCTGGAAACAGGGCTCTGAGCAACCTGCTCCAGTGGAAGATGTCCCAGTTTACTGCAGGGGAGTTGGAGTGGATGACTTGTAAAGCTCCTTTCCAATCAAAACCACTCTGTGACTCTGATTCTATGATTCACTGGTGAGGAAACTGGGATCCTTCCTCTAGTCAAGCCAACAATTTTGCAGAAGTTATTCCTATTGCAAATAGCAGGTGAGCGGCACAGTGGCTCTTCCGAGGCGTTCCCATTCCTGCTTTGTGGTGAGGGAACACTGCGAGCGCAGCCGCTCTGCAGCTGCCTCTGAAGGATGTGGATATTCTGTCCCTCACAACACAGACAAGAGGATTAAAGAAGCTGAGAGACTAAGGAGAGCTTCTCATGAGGTAAAGAGTGAAGGACAGAACAGACAAAGACTCAGAAGAGAAGATGATTCTCTCTGTACATTCCAAGATTAATTCTTTTTGCAGCAAAATTATTAATGCAAGCAGTACATTTATAATTATTTGCTCTACTCCTTTTGACAGGTTTCCTAAAAGCTGCTGCCATCATCTTCTAAGAGCTCTGTCTCTCTGCTTAGCATTTACTCAGCATGGTGCAGTGTCTCAGGATGCAATGTGTCTCACTCTTCCCTTGTACCACATCAGTGCTTCTCTTCTTGGCACCAGTGGATGCATTGAATTAGGTAATACACGCCTTCCAGTGAAATTTCATTAACTTGAGAATATTGTAGCAATTTATTATTTGGGCACTGACTGCATTTGGTGAGTAACTCAAATATTATGCCTACCAATAGACTTTTGTCATTTTCTGAATGTTATCAGCTTTTCCAGTCCTCAAACAACAGCCAAGGTATATGCATAGTTTTTGAGGCTTAGAACAGATGCTGGTTGTTGTATGGACCCAACACGACTCGAGGTCTATGTGTCGCTAATACCCCCACAGACACTTTATAGGTTTCAAATCATATTTGTATCCCACACCAGAAGTTTAAAAGGGCATTCATCCAGGCATTTGAGAAGTCAAGCTTGCTTTTTGGTATCAGAAGGTACAAACAAATTGTGGGAACTTTAACAAAGCTTCAGAATAAAGTTGACTAAATGTGTTTTGGATCTATTTGAGGCACACATTTCATTAAGATAAGAAAGATTTTAAAGGTTATTTTGATTTATTTTTTTTTTGTCTGTTTTCATCACCTAGAAGCAACTTTTGTTTTGAAGAAGAAATTTTATGCAAGCCAATTTTGGAAAGACTGTAGAAAACAAAAGGTACATAGGAGAACTCTGTCACTAGCTCTGTAACCAGACCAGTGTAAGTTCTTATTTGCAAACACAACTTTAGAATCTATATTTTATAAGTCAAGATGGTTTATGTGTCTGTCAATGGCATAATATTTTTAATATTTGATAGTTTTTTCCAGTGTGCACAAAATTTCAGTCTTGTGTACCTGGTAGTTCTACGATAGCAATCAAGTTTATATCAGTAAATGTATGGTTACACTGAAACAAGCCTGGCAAAATGTTATACCCAGATACTAACATGAATTTTTTCTATAAAGCCAAGTCTGTTAGCTTTTCATTTGAGTGCTCAGCAAGTGGCAGGTCAGCGAGGGAAATGTATAAGCAGTAAAAGCTTTATCAGATTCAATGATCGAATGAGAGCATGAACTGGATTAAATGATTAACCACCTGCACTGGACTGTTCTGAAGTATTTACTTATGAAGAGAAGGCTACTCTAGTCAGTATTTAATAGCTAATAACTCATAATTTTTTTTACGGCTTTGAAACTGCTGAATGAGGTTTTCTTTCTTTTTTTTTTTCTTTTTGAAGAATTGTTCCAAAGACACATTTTGTTCCATGGCTCTGTATGCGATGATAACCTCATCTGTATAAAGCTGTAGTACTGCTGGTGTGGTGCAAAATCATGGGCATCTGAGGGATAATAGTCCTGAAGGACGTGGGAGCTAAATTATGATCAGATTTAGGACAGAAGATGTTACCAGGCAGAGCAGTAGCAGGAAAAAAGGTCTGAAAATATTTATTATATTGCAATGCTTGTTTCTTGATGATGGTAGAAAAGATTGGTTAATCCTCTTAATTTTATACTTGGGAGTTAGGAAGTAACTTATTATTGTCTAGTCTGGATGTAGGGGAGGGGTCAAAGACAGAAAGGTATTAGGGGAAAAAAACAGGAAAGCTGTTGACCAGAACTAGAGTATCTGCAAATATTATGTCAGTAGTCCAGGTATCAAAAAATATACCCCAGAAAAATGACTAACTAGGCAAAATTATTTATGTAAAGCTCTCTCCTGCAGGAAAAGATGGGGGAACTTTTCTCACTTCATTCAATAACAAGAACTTAACAGAGAAGGTATTGATATTTAACAGGAAATTGGTATAAAGAGGGAAAGACAGACAGATGGCCTAGTGTGCTGAGGAAGCTGAGGATGCCAACAGAAGCGGATCAGGTGTCTTACCAAGGTGTATCATGTTATCTCTCGTGTACCAGACAGGTTCTTCCACAGCAAAGGAAACCCTTGCAGGTGAAAAAGCTGAGCGTCTGCATTTCAGCTGGGGTCCGTGAGCTGTGAGACGGCAGAGCTCGGCAGCCCTGGGGCTGCCCAGGGCCACGGCCAACTGGAGAAGGGAGCCGGTGGAGTACAGTCCAGACCACCACCAGGATGCCTGTCCTTCCCTCCTTCCACAGAACGTGCCTGAACTTGAGGAAGAATATGGATTTGGAAACTAGCAGGCACTCTTGGATTTCTTGAGAAAGAATCCAGACGCTACTCTCTGACTAAATGTACCTACAGGAAGCTCACTCAGCATCTGGGTAACCATCAGAATTAGACTTCAAATGCAGTATCCCATAGAAAGTAACAAACAAAACAGAATGTTTTTTGAGGAATGTGTTTAAAGAGAACCACACAACTTTTAAAATAAAGATACTTTAAAATTCAAGGTAATGCAGGGAAGTTCTGCAGGTTTTTATACAGGAATGAAACAAGGTAAGTCTAGCAGTTTCTCCTATGCTTACAAATTCTGAAGTTCCTGAGATTTACTCTAAATCCTAGACTCTCAACAGCTATTTAAAAAAAAAAACCCACAAAACCAACCCATTATTCCTTCCTGAAGGCAAACTTCCGAAGAAGGGACAATATTAGGCATAGAGCAACTCCCAATCAACCTGCCAGCTGAGTCATAGTTGGGTTTGATCACATATGTGTGATCAAATCATCCTATTCCTTCAGGTTTATTGTTCAAACTGCGACAGAAAACAGAGTTCATTAAGCAGGAGCGGGAAAGTCTCCACTCCTGTTTTTAACAAGTGGAATTTCGTCTGCATTAAAGCTAATCCTATTGCGGAAAATGCTTTGCCTGTCATAAAGTGCGGTTCTGGAACAAAGAAATAATTCAGAGTTCACAAAATTACTTTACGTGAATATTTTTGAAGATGAAAAAGTTGTAACACTAAAATATTTCAGAGTAACTCTTAGGCAATTTTCCGCTTTGAAGTCAGCTTAATATTATTTAGAAATGAAATATATTTTTATATTTTTTAAGTTTAAATTGACATTGAAATGGAAACAAAATACATTTATTTGATTTAAAGGAAATCTTCCTGTAGGCCTGAAATAATTGTATTTTCTGATGTCATTCACCATGGTAATAACTGAACCAGTCAAACTAAACTACACCTCAAAAGAAACTGGTGCCCATTTCATAGGCGCTTGACTATCATCCTATATAGAGGGTGCTGAGCAGTCTGACCCAAATCAGAGAACATTTATGTAAGTAAGCATTTGAGTACTTTGCTACAGTAATGACATAATTGACATGTAACAACAACACATTAATGGCTAGATTTTGACTGCAGATTTGGTTACCAACTTTTCTGAATTCGGATTTAAGATTAAAAACTGTACCTAACTGTATGACATAAGTTAAGGAGCTTCAACTCATTCTTCTCTTTTTCCAGGGTCCTTAGGCAACATGGCACATGTGTAAAATTTGCTGCCAAATATCACTGCAGTTAGAAATGACTGCAGTCTGTCACAATTGTTTTCTAAGACACAATTCTATTCTTTTGGGAGAAAAAAATTTCCATTCCATGGGAAATGGCAATTGCTTTAAACCTGCTTATTACTTAATAATATATATCTCAGTTACTGGATTTATAAATGAAAATACAAAGAATAACTACAGATACAAAGTTTACCTTGCAAAAATTCTTCAACCTCAGACTTACAAGAATTCTGACAGTTTTCTGATTGATTTTTACAAAACAAATACACTTCTGTGAAGACTTCAGGGACTCACGTTCGGAGGCCTGGGCCCATTGTGACTTTCAAAATGCGTTTCCACACCAGTATAGTGTTAGAAGCAGTAGCAACATTGTCCTCTGGAGAAACACAAAGCACAAGAGCCCAGGTGCTATGTTTTGCCCCCTTGTGTATCGTTAGATTAATGGCATCCTTTTTAAATGAGAGAGAAGTTATCCTTTCATTGGTCAAATGCTTTTTTTCAGGGTAATTGATGTATGTCATATGCCAAAACAGCTCTTCCCTAAGCTTCTCAGAAGAGCAAAATTATGTTAATTCTTTCACTTACCCATTTTTGCTGTTCAGCAGATAATTATGGAAATGTAGCCATAAGATGAGTAGCATAGATGTCGCTTTCCAACAGATTTTCAATGTGATATTTTAGGTTCTAAATAGCTCCCTGTAAGTATAGGGTTTGCATCCCCCTTTCATTACCTGTGGATACACCTGCTCTTCTAGGTGTCCAAATTACTTAGAATGGCCCATTTTCTGGATATGCTGGAAATAACGAAGCCTCAGAGAAGAAGCTTCTGTGTCTGTGAAAGAAGATGTGTATTCTAACACAGGAGACTGCCCAGTGTTGGATGAGGATGGCTTCCTCGCCTTCACTGGTCGGGTAGGAGACACTTTCAGATATATCTCAGAGTTAACAGTAAATCCAGAGACCCTGGGAGAAGCCATAGGTACACAGGTCGGAATGACACAGGTCAGAATTGAACCTGAGGAATATCAAATTTGTTTTAACAGAAACATTAAAGATCAAATCAAAGTCCAACAAAATTCGAACCAGCATAGCAGGATTTTTCAAATTTGAATCAAACAGCATTTCTCTTATTTTAAATTTGGGGTCTCAAATAAGATGGCATTAAATCATAAAGGGAAGAAATCTATCTACACTCTTCAGTTAAGAATAACAGCAGTCCACATAAAAAGCAGTGCTCCATCACATATAACCATGTATAGAATAAGAAATTGTTAGCTAATATCTACATTATTTTAAACGTTTTCAGCAGATGGAAAGGAGAAAATATTGCCTCTGTAGAAGTTCCGGAGCTCATTGGTATGATGGATAGAGTCCAAGAAGTTAATATTTACAGTGTAAGCATAAAAAATAAGACATTCCCTACAGTCTAAGAATATAAAATGAAAATAGTAATTTCCTAATTTATCCTTTCTGTCCTTGCAGCAGAATGCATGCTTATATGTAAGGAAATAAATGGTGTCAACTCAGCAGTTTGAGATTTCCAACAGTGCTTTGGCATTTCAGTTTCAATAAAATGCTGTATTTAGTAAACATGGCATGCTGAAATTATGCAATGGATGGCAGAAACATAGGGATGAATTAAAACTTGTAATGTGAGAACTTGCCTTGTATCATAGGTTTTCATCTGAAAAATGGTAGAACAAGGGGCATATTAAAAGATGACATGTCTGAAGACACCTGTCACTATCTTGTAAGGGCAGTCCTAGAAGATATATATTTTTTCATTATTGGAATGTTCCAAATCATATACGGTGCCTCATAAGAATATACAATACCATGCTGAAAAACTGTAGGCAACTAAACTGCAAGATGTGGTGGACAATTGCTCTGCAAACTTATCCGTTAAATGAACAGGTTGAGGAAGATAAACGTTCTTGCGGTGCTCAATACTTGTTCTATGTTTCCTTTGGATGAAGGCAAACAAAGCCTAGTATTAAATTAGTTACATGAAGAAGCATCTGTCAAGAGACAAACTCCTGCTCAGTACTTAGAGATGTGAGACAGAAACGATTTGAAGAAAGAGGATATATAAAAATAAAATGAACAAAATCTGAATGGTTGATCAGCAGATGGCTGTCAAATGCTAGTATGTTCATTTCATAGAATCATAGAATCATAAAGTTGGAAAAGACCTTTGAGATCATCAAGCCCAACTGTACCTGTCCCCTTACTAAACCACGTCCCTAAGAAACTCATCCATCCACTGCCTCCCTGGGCAGCTGGTCCAGTACTTGAGAACATTTTCAGTGAAAAAAATTTTCCCAATATCCAGTCAAAACTTCCCCTGGCGTAACTTGAGGCTATTTTCTCTCATCCCATCACCTGTTATCTGGGAGAAGAGCCCAGCATCCACCTCACCACAGCCTCCTTTCAGGCAGTTTTAGACATGATAAGGTCTCCCCTCAGCCTTCTCCAGGCTGAACAGCCCCAGGTCCCTCAGCCACTCCTCTCAGCACTTATTCTCTAGACCCTTCCCCAGCCTTGTTCCCTTCTCTGGACACACTCCAGCCCCTCAATGTCCTTCTTGGAGTGAGGGGCCCAAACTGACCCCAGTACTCATTGTGTAGCCTCACCAGTGCCCAGTGCAGGGGCACAATCCCTGCCCTGCTCCTGCTGCCCACGCTATGTTTGACACAGGCCAAGATGGCATTTGCCCTCTTGGTCACCTGGGCCACTGCTGGATCATGTTCAGCCACTACCAACCAACACCCCCAGGTCCTTCTCCTCCAGGCAGCTCTCCAGCCACTCTTCCCAAACCTGTAATGCTGCACAGGGTTGTTTTGCCTCAAGTGCAGGACTCTGCCTTTGGCCTTGTTAAACCTCATCCCATTGGTCTCAGCCCATGGATCCAGCCTGTCCAGATCCCTCTGCAGAGCCTCCCTTCCTTCAAGGAAATCAACACTGCCACCCAGCTTGGTGTCATCTGCAACCTTGCTAAAGGTGCACTCGATCCCTTTGTCCAGATCATTAATAAAGATTGAAGAGGACTGGACCCAGCACTGAACCCTGGGGAACACCACTCGTGACTGGCCTCCAGATGGATTTAAATCCATTCCCCACCACCCTCTGGGCCCAGCCATCCAGTCAGTTTTTCACCCAGCAGAGGCTGTGCCCATCCAGGCCAATTTGCTGCTCGTAGTTTACTGAGGCACTTCCCGTTTTTGTCACTGATCTGTCTGTGTCGTAGAGCAAAAACACTCAGCACTGCTTACACAGTCACCAGACTTTATACAGACCAAGTACAGTCTCCTACATGACGGTGTCCATCTCTTGCACCAGACTTTGTGGGAGTGCATTCAGGGTTTTTATTGATTTCATGAGGCTGCTATGGTACCAATGCTAAGACAGAACGAGGTGGGAAGTCATCCCAGCACCCAACTGCCAGCCATCCCTAAGAAAAAGAGGTCAGTGACATTTTTCCAATGGAATAACACCATTGAAAGTAACTGTAAATCTCGCAGGTATCATGTGCCTTATACCAAATGATATCTGAGAGGATAGGGCAGGTATTTCACTGTATCTAAATATTTGCTCTGAATACTAAATCCCTCCAAACATCATACAAAACTCACATCCTCCTGTACTTCTCATGATATATTTCAATTTGTTTTAGACTGTGAAGGAAGAACAGGGAGGGCAGATGTTGTGTTTAAACCTGACCATGTCTTTAATGGAGAAAAAATTTATAAGCATGTTGTGGACTTCCTTCCAAGTTATGCCCAACCACGCTTGTGAGAATCATGGCAAGACAATCAGACAATCAGACGTATTTATCTTCTGTATGCACTGAAAATTGGTGTCTGTGATCAAGGAATGCAGGAAGTAATTTACAAACAGCTTCAAGGATTGAAACACAATGGTAATAATAGTCTGAGTTATTGTTTATATTATTCTTATGAAGTTAAGCAAATATTTGATGAATTAAACTTATTCAGAGGAAGAAAAGAAAAATAATCTACAAATTTAGACAAAAATAAAATTATAAAGGTAGTTTAAATAATTGAGCAGAACTGTTTTTTCATTCTCAGGTTACTGCACTAAGTAAACGTATCCTCAAATGCAGTTGCTATAGGTTATTCTGCCTGTGGTGCCTCAGGAGAGCAGTGTCTTCTTCTGGGAAAAATCTTTGGACAGACCTGTCTTTATGGTTCTATAGATGGAGAAAATCTATATGGAGCTCTAGGGTCTACATGGAACTGATTTAATTTGTTTGCAACTATGTGTTCTCTGACTAAAGATGTTTTTAGCTAATTGAAGGGAGCTTATTAGCAAAGATACTATCGCTACCAATTAATAACGTGCAAATTCTTATGAAAGGAGATAAAACTACATTCATTAAAAAAAAATCATAGAAATCATGTTGTTACTCTAGAAAACATCATGGGAAGGATAATAGGATGAATGCTGAAGTTTTTGAGTGGACACAAAATGAAGTCTCTTCTAAAAAAAAAAATATGTCCTGAGTAAGATTTAATTGTAATTAAGAATGACAGGGAGAAAATGTGAAATTCTCATGCAAGAATGGATTTAAGATAAAAAGTCTTGAAAAAATTTACAGCAGTCCATATGTAGGCTCTTTCTCCTATGGCTTGCAATCACTGTTGTCTGATTTTGTGAAAACCTGCCACGGAGAGCTGTTCTCCTCAGCCTCTGTGCCTGGGCTCTTGAAGAAGAGCCGAGGCCCAGGGACAATGATGCAGAGAACCAGGGTGCTCTGAGACTCTGAGAGAGTAACTTTTTCACCTGACTTTTGCTAACCTCATTTCTTGTTTGCAGAAAGACATTAGGAAGTGGTTTCCAAGAGCATCCAGGGAGTGATTTCAATTTTGCATTGTTTGTGCTCTTTTTCATTTTGAGGGAGTTTTGGTTTGGTTTGGTTTGGTTTCTGTCTCTCAAAACTGATATTTCCATGTAGAAAAAAATGACCTTATAAAATAGCATCAAGGAATATTTAAACATAAAATCTCAGCTATCTATATTCATAATACACATTCAGACTATTTAATAACTGACTGTATTAAGATTTTAATCTTATTGTTGTGCCTTTTTAAATAATTACCAAGACAAATTCATGCTAGCTGTGCAATCTGAAGCAATCCAGCTTGGTAATGATTGAACGCTATTACTGTCTGGCAGCTGTTCAGTGTCTGTGTGAATTGACTTGGTGGTCTAAGCGTGGTTCCTACTGCAAGTGCTGCCAAAAGAGAGAACTAACTGGCAAACTTATTCACAGTCTCAGCTCAGAAGCCAAAGACTAAATGCTGTGGGAGTTGTGGAAATGGAGCAGCAGCGTGAAGAGGAGATCAGGCATGTTACAGAGAGAAAGAAAAGTAAGAACTGAAAAGTGGCTTGTTTTGGCCACAAGAAAATGTTGGCTACATCGACAACACAATACAAGTAATAACCATCTCTGAGAACAGTATGTTTTAAATTTTCCCCTTGGTTTGAGCCACAATTTAAATGAGATTATTTCATATACCACTTCTGCTCTCACACACTGACTCTCATGTGCAGATGAACTCGATCATGAATTTGAATAATTGCTATATAGCAACTGTTCACACAGAAAAACAGCACAGGAGAGCATTTAACATGTTTGTATTTAATGTCTTTAGTGAAGACTAGCAGTAGGAAATCAGAGGAGAGTCAGTACTGTAAAACCAGCCAACTCTTTGCAGAGTCTTACCAAGTGTCTCATAAACTACAGATTTTGTGATCAGATGAGCTAATGAAAGGTAAAGAAAGCACTGATTTTGAAACAGAATCTTGCAACATCACCTGTTGATAGAGAAATTAAGAAGAAATAAAAGCTGCATTTAGATTTAGGTTTCACTGCACCTGTAAATCATGTCATTCTGCCTAAATAAAGACATTCTGTAGTAAAATTGTATGGTCCATTTTAGTCAGTAATCCCATCGTATTTTCACTGATACAGGCTGAAATGGAATATTGCACTTTATTTGAATTACTTCTTTTTTTGGAATGTTATGCAAATTACTGCAACTTTCAAGCATCAGAAAATACATCTGAGGAATGAAATATTTAGTCCAGAAATTATATCTATATTTCATGCATGAACCTGCATGCTCCTATATCTTTGACAAGAGAGATATACAAGAAGATGGTTTCCATTGAAATACATTTATAAAGCATACAAATAAAATTACTCTGCAATATAGAAAGTAATTTCAAATACACTCACACAATTATTTTGTAGTTTCATAGTTTTGTAGATTCATAGATATAATAATGATTTTAAATGATTAATACTGCATCCAGTATAGCAAAATGCTTGCAATAAACTATGTTGCACATTAAATCAAGTGAAATAAATTGCCAGAACAATAATTTAATATCAACTATTAATCATGTTTAACTGTAATATTAGAAGCTTTCAGGTTAATTTTCTATTCATTGGAACCAAGAAACCCTAAAATATACATTTTTTTTTTTTGTAAAATACATTTTAAGTGTATCTTCCTTAATGTATTAAAGATAATCTCTCCTGTAACAGAATGATCATATAAACAGATGACGACATAATACACAGTGCTAGGGGGAGTAATGCTTGGAAGGGTTTGGTGTCATATGGCACCAAAGCATGTTAGTGGAAATATAAAATCAATGGAGGCAAAGTCTTTATAAAGTGTTATGAAAGATGTAATGATCAAGTGCCTACATTCATATTATCACATAATCTTGAAAGCAGCACATCAACTGTTACTTCTCCACAGCAAAGACTGTTTTTACTCTGCTTCAAGGGTCTTTCTGCAGGTCGTAGAATCCTTCAAAACAGCCTTTTGTTTCATAAAAAAATCTTTTATGTGCCACTAAGCCATGGATCACTTGTCATTTTTATAATAATCTGCTGCAAAGTAGTTTAAATGTATTGCATTTTAAAACCAAAATCAACTTAACCAACTGAAAGAAATCATTACAATTGTACTAAGGAGTCACAAAACTAACTTGGAAACTTGTTTTAGAAGTCACGTAGACACTACACATAATTATACTCCACGTGGGTGAAGAGTTAACTGTGAAAGTGCTGTCAGTGCATTCAGTCGTTTCACACACCACAAATTGGTGGCATTTCTGAACATGACTGGCACTTGATTTCCTCTCCAGTGTTTCACCACACAGTTTTACAGAAAAGCAGTACTCTGATTTTTATTCACGGAATGGTTGAGGTTGGAAGGGACCTCTGGAGGTCTTCTGGTCCATTCCCTCTTCCCAAGCAGAGATCTCTAGAGCCAGCTGCTTGGATGGCTTTTGAAGGCCCCCAGGAAGGGAGGCCCCACACCTCCCTGAGCAACCTCTGTCGTGCTTGTTCATACCACTGTAAAGAACTTTTTCCTGACGTTCAGGAAGAACCTCCTCTATATCAGTTTGTGCCCCTTGCCTCTTGTCCTGTCACTGGACACCCCTGGAAATAGCCAACTGCACCTTTTCTTACATCCTGCCTTCAGGTATTTGTACACAGTGATGAGATCCCTCTTGAGCATCTTCTTCTCCAGGATGAACAGTCCCAGCTCACTCAAGCCTTTCCTCATATGAGAGGTGCTCCAGGCCTGTAATGATGTTCACGTTGTGCTGAACTCTCTCCAGTATTTCCAAGTCCCTTTATTCTGAGGAGCCCAGCACTGAACACAATGCTTCAGGTGTGTCCTGAGCAGAGGGATGAGGAGAATAGGAGGATCACCTCCCTTGACCTACTGACAATACAGCCCCTAAAGCAGCCCAGAACGACATTAATACTTAAAACTGCTTTAACGTTAATATTTTATAATAGTAAACATAATGTTAGAGATCTCCCAGAAGCTCAGACAAAAGTCTGGTCACCCATCTGTCTTTGTTCTTACTATTGAGATACAGAACATTGGCCACTTGTTACTTTCTCCTTTCTCACTCACCCTTTTCCTCTGTACATTCAATTCCTTCCAAACATTCATTCTTCAGAAACAGTTAATAAAGAAGAGCACAAGACAGCAATTGTACACCCTGGCAGCACAATTAAAACTCAGTAGCTTATTCACTCTTACATAGTTACAGGAAGCAAATTATATCCCACCTCACTCCATGTAAAAATGTTTAACCTTAATGATTTCTAAAGCATTAGAAAATGTTTTTTTCTGCTCTGAGTACAACGCACAGCGGCCACGACAGTTTGACCTGCACGCAAGCTTGTTCTTTCTGCACGGCTGAAATTCACATTGCTTCCAGGAGAGGAGAGGAGAGGAGAGGGAGAGGGAGACAGCTAGGTATTATAAAACACTTTCATACACCAATAGAAACTGGTAGACTGCTGAGAAGGCTGTGAAATATATGTAGCTGGAAGCTTTTTATAAAAGTTCAGCTCAGATATGCCCTAAGCTATTGGCCGGGGTATTTCCAATAGCTTGTTATGGACTTATTTGAAACTATCATAAACTTTGAAACTCAATAAAGTAACCATGATGGGCATTCACAGGAGATTCTGTATATTCATATGGGCAAAAGGATGTTGTTCTTTTAAGTTGTCTCTTTTTGGGAGATAAATATCAGGAATGCTTTGTTTACAGTGGAATTTCTTTCAAAGGGAAGAAAATCCTTGGTGACTTCTTGGGGCTCCTCCCCACCCTGTGCTTTGTAATTCTTGTTCAAAAACAGGATAAGGTTTATCTCAGGACTAGAAGTGCTCTCCCTACACATCAATAAGGTCCAGGTGACCTGCCAAAATTCAAGATCTGTAAGGTTATTGTGGTAAGGATAGAAACAGATGTCACAGTCCGGTATTTTTCCATGCTCTTTCATCTGCCTTACAGTTCAAAGCCTTTAGTCATCTCTTCCAGTGTTAACCTTTCTTTCATGTTTTTTTTTGTTTTTCCACGATCATGTCACACTTCTGCATCTTGTCTGTTTTGTTGCATTGTTTCTTTCTCATATCAGCAAACACCCAGTTCAAAAGAGTATCAGTAACATCTCTTATTTGTTATTTCAAATTCTGCATGGATGGCTTGCTTTTGTTGTGGAGACAGACATGCATTCAATTTTGAAAATCGTATTGTCTAAGAAACTTACCTCCATAAAAGAAAAACACCAGGGACTGTGCAACAACCTTAAACAAATGACAACAGTTGAAACTCAGTATTTAAACCAGAGAGAAGCCGCTATTACAAAAAACTAACTTAAAATACTATAATAAGATTTTTTTAGTACAGAAAAGCTTTGAAATATATAATTTCTTAACCTATGTCACAGATGGGTGTGAAACAGAAGCGATCTATAGAATAAGAAGACCCTTAAAGAAACTGAGGGATTGAATTTTTCATGTGCGGATCAATATGTTTCTGGCAATAGGAAAAAAAACCCACAAAAGATAAAACAGTCCTCAACACATCAATGATTGCCACAATAAATAGAGAGGGCACAGATTTCTTTATTGAATACTTTTAGCTACAAGGATACCAGCATTTTCTTTTTGGATAATGCGACCCTTTTTTTATGATCTGAAGAAAGCAGGTGATACTTGCATGCTTTTTCCATGCTAGAAGCAGTAAGAAATCACCTCTGGAAAGAAGTTCAGAAAAAAATGCTGAAAATACACTGATATCCTTCACACAACAGAGAGGAATAGGTGTGAGCAAGTTTCAGTCCCAAGTGTTCTGAGCTGTTGATGAGTCCTTGTGCAATAGAGAAACATGAATACAAGACTTCGGTACCTGCTCTTACTGAAATTGGACAGAAGTGAGAAATAAAAGTTCTAAGATGAGGGACTACCCTTCCTTAATTGCAGGAAAGATAGGATAATCCCAAATGGACATAAAGAACAACCTTTCAAAGTAAAGTGTGTGATATTGCTTTATTTCACTATGACTTATATTCAAGAATTGTATTTATACCATCTTCAGAGTTCCTACAGATAAATCAGAATTCTGAGAGGCCTCAAGTCAAGGAGAAAGGAAAGTACTTACAAAAAAGAGTAAGTGTGAATTTCAAACTGTTCCATGTCTCTTAGCATCTAGACTTAAATAAAATACCTCTGAAAAAGTAAAAAAAAAAAAATGGTAATATTTTAAATACCACAATATATTTGCTGTTGGTTAATACTTATTTTAGTGTTTGTTTTGACGTGCAATTATTTGCTTGATTTTACAAAATGAATGATTTTACAAAACTGAATTTAACTCACAAAAATTATTACAAAACCCTTGGAGGAATATATCTAAATCAAACAATGATGGCATACTGTATTCTAAATAACTATGAAATAACTATATAAAGAAATATGATTACAACATAGTCCCTATTACTTTTTGTATATTCCTATTTTATATATTCCTATTACCTTTTATTTATATACTCCCATTATCTATCATTTTATATACTCCTGTTACTGTATATTGATATAGGCATTAATCCTTCATATAGGAATTATAAAATTTCCCAAAAGTGACTCTCTAAAAGAAACAGTTCTTCCAGAATAAATAAATTAAGTTCAATTTTTGTCTTGTCTGTTATCATAACAACAATTACCTTATGAAGTTATGGGCCCATTTAATAACAGATATTTGTACTGTATATTTATATTTTATATTGCCTGCACCTTAAATCTCATTCTTTCCTGCATTTGGTGGTAGTTGTAGCTCTTGAAGTAAAATAACTGCCAGTGTAGGCTGCTTCTTGCTCTAAGACACATTAAGTACTACAGCGTAAAACTAAACTTTAATAAATGGAATCAGAAGAATCAGGGTTTAAAAATTCCTACATTTAAAAAAATACCGCTATTTACTTGTACAAAGTAGGTGATATAAAATCTTCACCTATTTTCACTCTGTATGTATGTTTATTTTTTTAACACGTTTTTCTTTCTGTTAATTGACACTTAAATACTAGCTATACGTATGAAATTTATGCGAATCACAATATAGGGAATTCTTATCCAAAATTCTCTGTCTTGTTACTTCAGGTCATAATGAAAAAGAAAGCCAAAGCCAAATCCATCGGACTGATCTTATATTTTAAAAATCGGGAAAATAAGAAGATATTAATGAAGGAAAATGGTAATATCAATAAATCAGAAATCTCACAGTTTCACAGTATCATAAGTTTGGAAAGAACCTCTGAGATCATCGAGTCCAACCTATAAGCCAACACTAACACCAACACTAACACCATCCCATCATCTAAACCATGGCACTCATCCACCTTACTCCAAAAATGAGAAATACATGGTATTGACAAGGACGTGGCAAAAATGAACAGATGTAGAGAATCTTAACACAAACATAATTTCTGTTCTAAAAGACTCTAAACATTTTATAGCATGTTTTGGGGCCTGGGCCTTTTTTTTGAGAACGAAGAGAAACAACAATAGGGCAAAGGTATTAAGGGCTTGCAGAGACAGAGACGCTTATGCAGCCTTGCAGCGGGGTTTGTGAGGGAGCTGAGAGGAACCAAGATGCTTGGGACACTGCTCCTGAGCGTCAGAGACAGTAAGTGAACATGTGGTGTCTGCCTGCTGAGAGGAAAAGTGGAAAATGGATATTGTGGAGTAACAGGCCTTTATAGGAATTATTTTCTATCATCAGCCCTATTAAACAGCTTTTATGCAGATACAGCAATACTTGGCAATTTTGACTGACTATACCTTTAAAAAATTGCTATGTTTAAAGGTAAAAGAACTCTTGATTGTGGAACCTTTAACAGTGAAGTCTACTAAATGGTTGTACTCCTACCTAGAATACACAATTTTTCTCAATATAATTTTTCTGATCTTTTTTGAAACTTCAAGGAGATGTCATGAATTCTACTAAAAATTAGCTATGTCAGCTTTTCTCAAAATACTGACGTACCCAGTAATTTCTAAGTATGGCATTTTCCAAGCATGAAAATTAAGCAATTTTGTTATTAAATACATACAAATAAATATGGAGTAACCAATCATGTACACTCAACACTCACTCAAAAAAGGATTTTTAGCAACTTCCAGATGGAACTTTTATCACTTTCCAAGCTAAGGGCTCCAAATGAGTATTAAGGCTCAAAACTCCTTCAGAAAATCTGATATGAACAAAGATTGCATTTCTGAAATACACAGGCATAGAAAAGACTTCAGAACTTCAGAAAAATCAAATAATCAGTATGAAAGCTAAGATAGCTACAGGTGGCACGACCATAGAGATGGGGTGTTGCTTCTCTCCTTAAGCATCACTGCTCTCTCTCGACCCCGAGAGAGCACAGAGCCTACACCCAGCCTGTGGGAGGCGATAACTACTGAGGGACAGGGCACAGGAGGGAGACTAAGGACTGCCACGTCTCTGGTTCCTCTCTCCTTCCTACTGCCCCTTCCCCAATGTCTGTCTTCATCTTTCCTCCAGCCCACTATCAGAAGAAGATTATGGCAAAAAAATCCAACCCTTGCTGTTACATTGGGGTGAAAGGTCTTCGCTAAATTTCTTAAAGAGACCGTACGTGAGAGCAGTGGCTTTTGCCGTGCTGTCAGGGAAGACTGATGCAGCGAATTTCCCCAATGGCAAACTCTTCTGCAGTCCGTGACAAGCTAATCAGGCATAAAATTTCCTTCCTTGGCATTCTGTAGCTACTGCAAAAGCAACTCTTCAGCTCATTTCCCCAAGCTGTTATTTTTCAGCTCTCGTGGTTTATAGACAGATGGAAATACAAGAAGACATGCTACCCACAAATCACTCCATTCAGACTATGTGGGCTGGTCGTAGAATCATGGAATGGTTTAAGTTGGAAGCAACCTTAAACCTCATCTAGTTCCACCCCCCCTGCCATGGGCAGGGACACCTTCCACTGGATCAGGGGGCTCAAAGCCCCATCCAACCTGACCTTGAACACCCCCAAGGATAGGGCAGCCATGACTTGTCTGGGCAACCTGTTCATCTTTGAACATCTTTGAATATCTTTGTATTGTCATCTGATCTTCCAAAAACTTCCAGAATTGATTTTGCTTTCCGTAAGTGGAGCTGACTACCTCACATTAAAGCAATTTTCAGTTCTATCAACACAGTGGCACCTGAGTGGACAGTGTGCTATCCAAGAAAACATAAAATGGGATTTCTTCAGCATGTGTACTTCACTGACTACTAACACTCATGCTGCAAGGGGATTGTTAACACTGTTCAGACAGGGCAATTAAGCTGTGATTAGCCAAGAGGCCACTTATTAAGTGGTTAATGGACTAGTGTACAATGCAGGTTACTGATGTTCATTACAGTAAGTCCTTTTAAAAAGAAATTGGCCTGAGCGCACAGACAGATTCTTGAAAATTGCTTTTTCACCACCCTGGCATGAAAGTTAAATTTTGCAACAAGATCATTCATATAGATATAAAAAGTTATTAAACTGCATTGAGCTGAAGTTCTTGGCAAGAAAATCCCTTTCAGAAACAAACGCATAGTTATCTGCTCACGTAATGCTGATTTTTTGTAAGTGTCTATACTTGCCTTTTTGTTACCGCTTTCTTTTATTGCCAGGCTACCATTTGAAGATGCCTACATATTTACCTCCTCATTTTTAAGACAACCACTTAATAATAAAGACACACCCCAGGCAGTTAGAAACTAAGATAATGGCCAATTTTTCTGAAATGTTCATGGGTTACAGCTTAGAAACACCATAAAATGACACATACAAAAAATATTTTCTGTGCTGTAGAACTGACATTATCAAATAAATGCAAAGTGAAGGACATTAAAATGTTCGTTTGTCATCTTGTATTTCCTCATTAACTTCATGAGACTTATCAGTCAAGGTGGTTGAATATGACAGATCTCACCTACATTTCATATGATAAGTTACCTGTTAACATAAAGGGTTTTTTTTCATAAACACTTCTCAGAAAACTGCTAAAGACAGGAGGCTCCAGATGGTGTCAGAGGGCATTGCAGCTTCTCAGAAGTCCCAAGCAGTGCCACAATGAGCAAATGTCATTAACTTGCCTTAATGGCCCTGAACAACAGACACCTGGAATTTTCTACCCTCCACTCAAAGGCCCCAGGAGCTCTATTTAATCTTCGGCCTGGCCAGCCACTCCTGTCTGAACTGTGTTGTCCTGTCCTGTGGATAGACCTTGCTGTATCCTTGTCTCTGGCACTACCTCTGGCTCATCCCTACTCTCCCTACTGGGGCGACCCCACCTTGAGCACTGGGGGCAATTTTGGGCACCACTGTATAAAAAGGATCTAAACCTAATGGAGAGTGTCCAGAGGAGGGCAAAAGCCGGTAAAGGATTTAGAAGGGAAGCCATATGAGAAGAGATTAAAGGCACTTGGTCTGTTTGGCCTGGAGAAGAGTAAAATGAGGGCAGAACTCCTCGTGTTCTGCAGCTTCCTCACAAGGAGAGGAGGAGGAGTAGGCACTGAGCTCTTCTCTCTGGTGACCAATGATAGGACTTGAGGGAATGGCAGGAAGATGAGCCAGGGGTAGGTTAGGTTGGACATTAGGAAAAGGTTCTTCAGCCAGCAGGTGGTGGAGCACTGGAACAACTGCCCAGGGAAGCAGCCACGGCACCAAGCGTGGCAATGTTACAGAATAATTTGGTCAAGGCCCTCAGACACACGGTGTGAATGTTGGGGTTGTCCTGTGCAGGGACAGGAGTTGAAGTCAATGATCCGTGTGGGTCCCTTTGAGCTCAGGACATTCTATGATTATACAATCCTATGATCTGTCTGGATTCGCTGGATGGACCCTTGATCTGCTTCATCCCTGTGCCTTATCTGGAACTGCTGACAGATCCTATGTTGAAGGATCCTGAACCTGTTCAAGTGCACTCTGGTCAGGGAGGGCACTGCTGTCTGTATTATGGGCATTACCAGCTCCTGTTTTGTTCTGGTTTGAGGAGTAGCCCTGCTGTTGCCACTTGGTGACACTGACTGTGAAATGGAGCCGCAGCAACAAGTGGGAGTTTTCAGTCATCTCTTTGAGTAAACTGTCTGGTGAAAGGGGAAGGAATACCAGGAAAAGTGGGGAGCACAAAGAGCGCGTCAAACATTGCTTCAAGTAGCCCTGAAATTCATGTGCCAGAAAGTGTTATTAGCTGTAAAAAAACATCAACCCAACACAGGAGACTTAATGCATGAACAATTTGCTTTACAATCTCATTTATCAGGTTCTAGGTAGAAGATGCTTGAGTAATGAGTCTCTTGCACAACAAAATGCCTGTGGTTTCAGGATTCAGAAGTAATGGCCCAAACGTGCAGAGAAATACAAGTACCTGTAACTTTATGCAAATTAAATTCTTTTATCCCTTGCCTTCTGTAAGTTGGTTATTGGGCTTTCGAGAGAGTTGTTTCCCTTCCTCATGCTCATACAACAGAAAAGGAGCACATGAGGAGAGAACTAAGAAAAAAGCAAAAAAGGTTTGCTACAGAATTTAAGGAAATTAGTATTTTAGCATACAGCCCGGCTATGCCCAATGATAAAGCCTTTCTTAAAGTAGTGTTCCATATAGAAGGCACAACTTTTAAAAACATAGGAACGGATTCAGAGATGGGAGTACAAGTACATGGAAGTACTGCTAGAGGGAAGAGGCCACAATAATGAACTGTAATATCAGGTCACATTGATAATACAATCTTCAGAGTCATCAGGAAAAACTTCTAATGCAATCAATGTACAAAATAATGAAAGCACAAACAAGGGACAGATGTTCTCTGGCACAGTCTTTAACTCTGTGATGGAAACATGAAAGCTTAGAAAACAGAGGCAAGTTGAAAACCATCTTAGGCATGCCCGAAGGCACAGAAGGCAAAACACCCAGCTGTAATCCTTTGAAGGATGATTCTGGCGGTCCTTTCACCTAGAAATTTAACAGGATGATAAAAAGACAAAATACTTCAACTGGAAGCTATTCAAAACACCCCCATTTATAAAGACTTTTTTATTATTATTTTCTTTTCAATTAACATACCCACAAGGCAGATGCAAACAGAATGGAAACGGTAGGCATGTAGAGCAGAGATTATTTTTTACAGTCAATTTGTTGTATTTACTCATTGTTGCAGTTTTGCTCGGGTGTCGTGCCTCAGATGTGTTCCATGCTGTTTTGACCCAGACCCACATGCCATAAAACTTCCCTGGCAATCACTAGAAGACTTTCTGCTGCACTCCTATGTTATCCTATTCTAAGTCAAGATAAGATTAAATAGAAGCATGTTTTTATTCTTTGACATGTCTTAAAAAATGAATTGGAATATGGTGCTCTGCATTGATAGAACGATTACAAGAACAACCAGAAATTCAGGCATGGAATGCCTATACGTTAGGTACTTTCAAATCACCTATAGCTTAAGTCAAGTTAAACTAGCAGTCAATAAAATACCTATTTAAACAATCTGAAAACTGTGACTCTTCGTACTGGAAGAAGACTGTTCTCCTCTCTGTTCACTTCATGTGTTGTCTGGGTTTTCCCCACAGTTTAAAGACTTAGTCTTTTGTGCATACCTTACATCTCAGACTGCACCAGAATATTGATTCTAAAGGATTTGTATTCAAATTCAAATCTTCACCTGACTCGCATTTAAGAGTTGCTTTTGATCGTTCTCCACAAATGATTAGCTGTCTTCAAGAGTCAAGTAAAGTAAGTGTCCCTTTGACAGGTCAGTGCCATTTCATGTACTAGATTGGCAAAGCAGGAGCTGTGTAATGAGCAAAATCAAAAATATTGGTTTGTGTCTATCTAAAATCATTGAATTTCATCTCAAATTTATAAACTGGCAATTAATCAAGTTTTTTATTTAAAAGAACCCCATCAAACAAAATAGGTGTGGTTTATATTTGCACATTGGTCTCAGATCTTAATTAAGCTTCTGGATGACAGTGAGACTGAACCCAAACTCTGCCTTTGAATGACGTTATAGCTATAGCTATTCATTGGCATAATATATTATAGGCAAATGGCTCCTGGTATGAACACAATATCATGAATTCAGGCAAAAACACAGCTCTACCCACCGAGCTTATTCAAAGTAAATAAACAGATAGCAACAAAGAGGGTTTCTTTTAGGAATCTGCTACTTTAATAGAAAAGCATTCTGTTCATAAAATTACACCTACCAGAGTTTATATTTCTTTACCTCCTTGAAAGGCTGACACAAGTCACAGTGTTGACCTGCTGTAATGAATGAGGTGAGACTTTTCACGTAATGCGAGTATTTTAAATGAAGATCCCCACAGAACTACAGAACCAAGAAGTTCTTCAAATTATAATTTTCCATTTCCTACAGATTTGAGTCCTAAGTGTTTTCCAGTGATCAAGAAATTCCAGAACGTCTTTCCTCTTCCACCACACCTTTAGTCTGTACCTCCTCAAGTTCCTGAAATAGCCCTAATAAGACTACAACACTCATTCTGCAAATCTCTATGTGTTATTATTAGCCAAGAGTTAGTTTTGTGCGGCTGTGTGCCATCCATTCCTGGTTTTCTTATTATTTGTCTAGTTTTAGATTTAAAATTTTAGAGTTTACTAGACAGATAAACAGTGGAAATTGTTAGACACAATTATTTAGATAAAAATATCTTACTTTAATGGGGATGTAGTCGAATAGTGGGATGTGAAGCTCTGGGAACTGCATTTTCAAGGAATGTTCGTATTTGTACAAACTTTCTAGATTATATTTTTCTATTCTTTAAAAACATAGAAAAAAATTCAACAGATACTAAGAAAGAACTCAGCGGTGGCAAAAAACCTGCAAAACAATCTTCAGACTGTAAACCGGTTTTCTTCCTTTTCCATACTACAGCATTGTCTGACAATCTAAAAGATAGTAGTCTATTTTTAAGTCATAGACATTAATTTCTTCTAGGAATTTCTATTTCACCTTTTTCTGATGTAAAATTCAAATCCTTTATTACAGAAGAAAAGTCACTACTTTAAACTTTAATAAAAAATTGAAATAAACAGCCGGCACCTCAAAGAAACCTTCATACATATAAAATACCTTATTAAAAACAACATTTTTTCTCCCAAAAAATTGAAATCTTTCACTTTGTTGGTGCTTATGCTACTAAAATAGCACAAGCTACTTCCCTTAGGAATATTAGCCGGGTTCAGAGTTAATGTAAATATACATGTACCAGTATATTGTCTTATCTGGATATTAAAAGGTATAATGTGTCAAAATGATAAAAGCAGAACTACATGTTCTTTACAGTAAAGAAGAATTTCAGTATTTTTTGTATATTTTCTTGCTATATTAAGATGTTTCAGGGAAATGTTTTAGTTTTATCTAATCACATTTTCCAAAAATAAATTTTTCTTCAATTTGAGTTCCACCAGAAGAAAATTAAACTCCTTTATATTTAATTATTGGGTCATACCATACTCTAGGGCATCAAAATTTTTTCCTTTGAAGGGAAATTGAGCAGAATAATTACAGCATACTAAATAATTAAGGGCTCAGTGGCCGTGATATGAGTTTATGAATTCTACATCACATCAAGAGTAAAACTTATTTCAGCTCATGACGTGTAACAAGAAGCAGATTACTGGGAAAGTTTTTTGCTATGCTTTTGGGGGTTTATTTACTCAAAAATAAATATCACTACATTTAAAACTTAAGAGTTTTTAGAGGTTTTTTAGAGTTAACTTTTGAAATAGCCTTAAAAGCTTTCTTTACAATAAGAATTTACCTCTTGCAGGTATGTGTTCTGTTAGTAATTTGAATCTTATAACAACATTCAGTTTTCCCAGACAACTATTTGTTTATTCAATGCACACAGCAGCTTGTATTTACTCGACAACTGTTCAGTAGCTCGTGTAACACTCAGGCCCATACATGCAGAAAATTTTATTGTCACTGCTGATATTAACTAATTAACATGAATTAATTTTATGAATTTGTTCGTGAGCCTTTCAAATACTATGCTATTTGCTTTAAAAACTGTGTAGTGAAGCTGAGACCTTCTGGATAGTGAAGCAATTCAACTCATCCCAAATCAGACATTAGCATTTGGTCAGACAAGTAGCTCTAAATTCCCTTTCTCTTACTCAATTTTCTTTGGGGCAAGCTCCCACTATAACTGCTGCTCACATGCAGACACCCATCTACCTCACAAATACCTATGAGCTGAGAGTGACTTACAAAAATAGTCAAATGCTTCTGATAACTTTTAAGGGTTCAATTTTTCACCACTCCACTTAGCATAGCATAAAAGCACTGCTCCCCATGTCTTATACTTGTTTGAGTACTCATCAAATCAAGAGTCTAAAAGGGTGCTAAAGTCTAAGGTTGGGCACACAGCTTGTTTAATTCACCCAGTCTGGAGAAGGCATAAGTGATTAATCCAGTATCACAGGAATTCTGGCACAGGCAGGGATGAAATCCAATTCTAGTATTGCATCACCTGAATTCTGTGACTCTTTCACTGTCCTCCAAAATTTCTTGGCCCGGCTTATTCCTTTCTATGACACAGTTGTGAGGAACAGGGACAATTCAGAGATCACAAATCCCCAAAACTGCTTTGAAACTAAGCATTTCAAAGTATCAGAGTCTTTACATTAGGATCTTGCTCATCATTTCTGGTTTGGGGATTAGCAGCACTAGTGACACTGAAAACACAAAATTTTTCTGTTTTCTCACGACCATTATCTTTCATGATGTGCTAATCATCAGTCACCTTAGTAAATGCAATCTCCTGCTCACTTGCCTGTCTGATTTTCGTCTCAGAGCACAGTACATTTACAATAGATTTCTCTCATCGACAGGCCATTCTGTATTTATCTTTCTCTTGTGCTCTATCAATTACCCTCCACCTGTTGCTCCTCCTTTCACTCTCACCAGTATACCCAGAGATTTCAGAAATCTGACTTCTTGAACACTTTGTTCCTATTTCCTGTCATGACTGCACTGCACCACAGAGTGCCTCCCCTTCTGCACTCTCTCCCTTTTTCAATGCAATCCTTGCAAACAAGAGCATCTCTCAGCCTCTCTCCACCTTCTTTCAAATCAAGTCCAAACACTTTCCTTAAAGTTCACAGAGTGTTCATCACATTTATGTAGCAGTTAGCAACGCCAAACTCCAGACAAACAAATAACTGTACAGTGAGGTTTTTTTACATTACTTTAAGCACAGGTGAATGTAGCATTTGATTTACTTATTTATTTAAAAAAAACCAAAAAAAATACTAAAACTCTAAACTAATTTACTAAATACTAAAAAAAATACTAAAAAATACTAGCCCATTAAGTTAACTTCACCTAAGAAAAAGAAGCTAAAATTCTACTTCCTTATAAAACTTTCTTCTGGAAGAAGTGATGTTCACCAGCTGAAAAACTGAATACCTCTTTTTTCCTGTAAATGTGCACCTATCCAGGACAGAACACATATACATACCTCCATTGCACCTTAAAATTAAGGAACACTACCACATCAATAAAAAATATAAGCCTACTGCCACGATCTCCTTTTAAAGAGCCAAGAAATCTACTTGTTTTGCGTGACTTAATTTGCTTGAATTTGTTTCCAGTGTAGGTCCAGACAGTACTCATACAATCTTTTCTTGCTTTTGTAACAGGGCTCTAAAAGAGGCAAAGGAGATGCTTAGACATAAAGGGGAAGACTTGGGCAGAAGAGGGGAGGAAGATGACAGGACTTTCTTGCTGAGGTGACCCACATTAGCTAAGAAACCCACAAAGTCAGATAAAACAATATTTACAGGAAAAATGCCGTATTTCAGAATAAGTTATAAGTTTTGTGAGGACAACTATGAACAAATTTAGGCCATTTGCTTTAAAGAATGAAGTGTTTGAACCATAACTGTAACATGTATTTCCAATGTTTAAACATTTTAAATTGCCAGATGCAAATTGCTTCTGCCCTAGAAAGAAATGCTGTATAGTATAGGATGGTTTACAGGATGAAAGTGAGTGATATTCAGAGCAGGAAAGAAAATAAAAGAAGGGGGGAAGGGAGAAAATAATAAAATGTTAGAAGATGTTGATTTGTAGCAAAGGAGAACGGCTGGGGGTTTAGAAATACAGCAGACAGGGCCAATTTTTCTAGGCGCTGGCTGGATGAATGGGATATCAGACAAGAGAATTACAGAAGAAAAGGTCTGTCATGGCTGTTACACTCTAAGTGTGGAAGCACAAGCAGTGGCCAGAAGACTTGCAGCGCAGAAACCGAGAGATGTTGTCCGGATGCAGTAAGGGAAGATTATAGAAACAAGTTAGTGGCAAGTTGCTGTTACTGTTCAGGCTCTACTCCTCTGTTCAGGGTTTCTACTAGCACTTGTGCTAGACAGACTCAAGAAGAAGGTTAGCATCTCCTTTCAGATTCAGGATTCCCTTCACACTGTTCATAGCACTCAGGATCAGTTTGGAGGAGGTACCCTTTGGTACATGAACAGTGAGATTATCTCTCACTGACTCCAAAGTGCACAAACAACACAGCAGACTGGCTTCATTTCTGCACAAGACAACAGAAACAAGGGCTACACTGTCATTCACACCTCACAGTTTGTGGAAGAGAAAGGTTTGAATATCAAGTGTCAATGGGAGGTTGAGCAGTGCATTCTTGCAGATATCGCCGTAATATTCTGGACCACTGTTAAAGAAAACACTCTGGGCCACTAGCCCAGTCGAAGAGGCAAACAATAGGATGGGGTGTGGAACATGACAAGAGGCTAGATTATTCTGGTGTGATATTGGCAACAGGCAGACAGAGGAGTTCCTACTGCAAACTATCAGTACTTACAGTCTTAAAACTTTGGAAAATTCAGAATTATTCAAAAGCACATTCACATCCTGTAAAAACTGCATTTATTTATAGGCTACAGTTTTAAAATAAATAAATAGAACTTTTTGACGTGATGTACTGGAGTCATGAATTTGAATTGTCTGTGGCCAAGGGCAGAAGCTCCTAACAACCCACACAACTCCAGCCTCAGCTGCACTAAAATACATAAACACACACCTCACCAAGAGGAAGGGCAGTGGATGCCTTTGGATAGCAGGGAGCCACCAGGGTGTTGAAGTGACCTCAGCAGCAGTGGGATCAGTGCTGTGCTGAGGTGTGACTTCTTCTTGCCCATGGCACTCCATCAGCAGGAAGAAGTTTAGCTTATACAGAAGAAGTCCTCTATACCAGACATTTTTAAGGCTCACCTTGACTGGGGTCTGGGCCTTCTCATTTAAATTATATATTACCTAAAAGGTTGGACCAGATGATTCCCGAGGCCTCTTTCAACCTGTCATTCTGTCATTCTGTGATTCTGTGACTGTATCTGGTTTCAGAATACAGGGAAAAAGAAAGACTTGTGTAGTGACAACGGAGCATTGCAAGGGCTGATTGTTTTACAGTGTTTTTTTTTTAAAATAACTGTAAGTGTTGCGTTTGATGCTCTCCTGAGGACTCTTTGTAGTAACGCTTACTGAGATTGCTACCCTAAAGCATGTTTCTGACACAAGATTCCTGACAGTTGGAGTGAACACCTCTATTCTTTCCGTTGGTATTTATCCGGAACCTCAGTGGTTGAATGACAGTGCTGTCTGTATCTGTAGTTTCTGATTGATGTTTCAGACCTTGAATTTTTTAAAGTAATCTAGTCTTTCAATAAGGGAACCCATTCATGATGGCTGCAAGAGCCTGAGCCTCAAGTTGTGCTAGGAGAGGTTGAGATTAGACATCAGGAAAAATTTCTTTACCCAGAGGGCTCTCAGGCACTGGCAGAAGCTGCCCAGGGAGGTGGTTGAGTCACCATTCCTGGAGATGTTTAAAAGATGGACAGATGAAATACTCAGGGATCTGGTTTAGTAGTGGACAGGTACGGTTGGACTCAAAGATCTCAAAGGCCTTTTCCAACCAAGACATTCTATGATTTTAAGAGGTGTCTTGCAGCTGGCTTTCTGTCCCCAATACCAGCTGACGTCCAGCCATCCGGTTTGGGCCAGGGGAGCGCATTTCAGGGAATCAAGGGGGGAATTGCATCCACCTCATATGACAGCCACGGTGCGCTGACCCAGAGCCTCGGCACAGCTCCCAGCTTTCAGGTGGATCAAACCGCTCCTGGGGATATTTCCCAGGCTTGGATCAGCTGAAAGTGCTGTTCTGCTTGGTCCAAAGCTGCTCCTGAGGAGTAGGTGGTGTGTGGGCAGGCAGAGGGCAACCATGGGTTCCTGTGAGGACAAGGCATGGGATGCCGGGCAGAGGAGATGCTCAGGGACACAGTTTAGTAGTGCACAGGTATGTTTGGACTCGATGATCTCAAAGGTCATTTCCAATCAACCGATTCTGTGATTCTATGACCTTCTGGGACTGAACAGCTCCAAGGAACAAGGGAGCAGCACGTCCCACCGCGCTGCCTGTGACCCGGCCACCGGCCAGGTCCACCGGGGGTGGGGACCGGCAGCGGATCGTGCCTTATGCAACCGGATCAGGGAGCCACCGCCTGCAGCTCGGGCTGTCCGTGAGTCCCAGAGGAGGGTGTGTGTGTGTGTGGGGTCTGTCCGTCTGTCCGTCCCTCTCCCGCGGGGGGGCTCTGTCTGTCCCCTCTCCCACGGGGTGGGTGTCTGTCTGTCCTTTCTCCCGCGGGGGCTCTGTCCCTTCTCCCCCTCGAGTGGGTGTCTATCTGTCCACTCTCTTACGAGGGGCTCTGTCTGTCCCTTCTGCCGGCGGGCGCTCTGTCTGTCTGTCTGTCCCACCTGAGGTGTGCCGTCCCCGCCGCCGCACGGCTCCTCCTGCCTGGCCGGGAGTGGGTGCAGGCACCTCTCTGGAGGAGGAGACGGAGGGGAAAGCCTCAGCCCATCCCCGCTCCCTCTGCAGACTCTGCTGCCTGCGGGGCAATGAGCGGCTGGGAGCAGCTCTCTCCGCTGCAGATGCTGCCCTCCTGGGTACCGGGCGCTGCCGCCGGGATGGTCTCCTTGCACCTCATCCAGAAGCTCCTCTTCCCCTACTTCTGGGCTGACCTGAGGTACCTGCTGAAGGTGCTGATGTATGGGCTGAAAGTGGAGCTGCACCAGCGCCGAGGGAGGATTGTCACCGTCCTGGACAAGTTCGTAGAGCTGGCTGAGAAGCAGCCCCACAAGCCATTCCTCATCTACGAAGGGAAGGTGCACACCTACCGGGATGTGGACAGGATGAGTAACAGGGTAGCACAGGTCTTCCTGCACCATGGGGCTCTGAAGAAGGGTGACACGGTGGCCTTGCTGATGGGCAATGAGCCGGACTTCATCCATGTGTGGCTCGGGCTGGCCAAGCTGGGATGTGTGGTGGCTTTCCTCAACTTCAATGTCCGTGCCAGGTCTCTCCTGCATTGTGTCAGTAGCTGTGACCCCAAGATACTGATTGTGGGAGCAGGTAGAGTATGCGTCTGATTCATACATCCAAAGCTTTTAATGCCCCATCACCTGTGTGTGGCTGTACAGATCCTTCATTGAAAACCTGATTTTCAGAAGAAACCTATGGTTAGAAAGAGCTTCAAGAGCTCATAAAGCTTAAGCCTCTCAGACAGAATGAAGAGCATCCGTGCTTTGAGGACATCCATTTAATCCTTTCTTAAAAAGTGTACATTGCAGGGAAGTTTGCAGTATTGAAGTATAGCCTGCTCCCAGTGTTTAAATGCTTCCGTAGTTGCTTAATGTTTCTCAGAAAAGACTAAAACGAATTATGAAGAATAATTTCCCATTCCTTTTTAAACAGACCATTTTAATCTTATTTAAGTCATGTACTTTATTCTCCCGTACTATCATCTCCCCATCTTTCTAGTGATCAAAATCACTGCAAACTAGAAGGTCTAAGATCAGACTGTACAACCTCTCTTGTAACACTGTTCATAAAGGTATGGTAGTCTTCCAGGGACTAAAATTGAGTGTTTTTTTTTTACAGGTGTAGCACACAGGAGATTGGTGTGAAATAATCCCAAAACACATGATAACCATGCTTCTTAACTGACATTTTTCGATTTTGCCTTCTTACTTATTTAAAAAAACCCATATTAAACACTGTCATGACTATGTTCTTTGTAGTGTATGAATTGTAGAATGCAAATAATGGTCAGGAAGTTCTTACTCATCTACTGCAGTGAAGTAGAACTTCAGACCAAAACTTGTTTCTAAGAGTAGTCTTTATTAAAATAAGACGCTAATGAATGGATAGAAAAAAGCTTTTGCAAAGCAAGAATGGGATCTCTGTTTATCCATTCTTAATTTATTATCAGCAGTTGATAGTAAGAAAAACCACACGGAACTAACTTGTTCTAGGGGTTTACAGGGCACTGTTTAACACTGAGATTACACAGGCAGTTAGATAATTCTTAGAGGTTTGCTTAACATCTTTTTGTCCAGTATTAGGGTGTGTTTAAAGGGATTCTTCCTCATCAGTAGGCATGACTTGAACTTAATATGTGTTTTGCTGTTGTGGCACCATTTTCCACAGGATTGTGCATAGCTTGAACATAGTATAATCTTTTTCAAAATATTTACACTTAAACCAATCAACATGGGGCCCTATATCTTTCATTGTCATAGTCAGGAATCATGTTTGGCAATTGAGACTGTTTTTTTAATCAGATTAGTACGTAACAGTTTTATTTCTGGATATCAATTTTTGAAATTTTAGACATTTTCAAAAATACATAGGTTTCTCACGATTCACAAGCAAATATAAGCTTGACTTAGCAATTCAATTGACAAAATTATATTCTCAATATTTTGGATGACTTTCACTCTTGTCCATATACTGCAGCACAGCAGAAATATCTGCTTTAGCAATCTGGTTGTTAACTGTCCATGCTCAGCAAGAACTAATTTGCTATTAAAATTCTTGTCTTTAATAGCACATTAAATCAGGAATCTATGTTCAATTCCAGTTAATACTAAGGTTTTGTTTGTGCTGAAGGGAACCTTCCACCTTCTGCTGGTATCTGGAACAGCACCCATGATAACTTGTTTATTGCTAAATCTTCCCTGCTCAGAATGGCAGTGTAGCATTCTCTGTGTGAGATGATTGCATCCTGCAGCTTTTTTTTGGTACATTTTGTCATTTTCCCAAAATGCTTTTATTTTCACAAATGTGATACCTCTGTCCAAGTAGACTTAGTACTATTTATTCTTTTATTGCCTTCCACACCTTGTTTTCAGTCTTTCATGCTTCCTCTTGCAAGATCAGTCTCATTTGTGGAATTTGTACTCTTCAGTTTTGTTTTGTGCCTGCATATTTTTCAGTGTTTGTGCTTTGTAACCCAGTCCAATTACTATAATCTTATGTTTCTTTCAGCACTTGCTGTCAGACTTCCTTCTGGTCGGACAATTCTCTGATTTTTTGACTGCTTTTTCTGACTTCAGATGGGAGTCTTTCCAAGTTCTGGGAGTCTGGTTTTGACTTATTCTACAGAATCTCTGCAATTCAATGTTTCATTCTTAAGCCTCAGATATTATAAAAACGTCAACATATCTCCCTCTTGTTGGTTTCTTATATGAAATGGATATCTGTAGAAGGCCAAATTTTTTTCTGTAGCAGAAATGTCCTTTTAATTCATTTAGCACAATCTAGTAACATTTTGTTCTTTCTCTTTCAGCCACAGGCTGTAGGGCAAATACAGATTCTATGATTCGCCAATATTTAGATTCTGTGTTGCTTTCCAGTATTTACACTTGCCTTTGTGGCAGAGAGATTTTTTGCTTCAGCTACTTTAATTTGTCTGCTGTGGTTTCCAGTGTTTAGCTCTTGCTTTAACTTGTTATGTAACATTCTCACACTTCCATTCCCAGAAACACTGTCTACCACCACTCCCATTCTGGGGAATGTTTGTTGAAAGAGTTTCAAATGTTGGCGCTTAAAACTGCATTTTTAATAAAACAGCAGTTAACTAACATGTAAGCATTAGTTTACCCCAATGGCATTAGTTTACCTCATCTGTTTAAAAAGGGGGTTGTCCTTACCAGTGACCAGATCATGCTGCCTGTGTAAGCTTGAAAATTACAGGTTAAACAGAAGAGTAAAGTATTGCTTAAAATGAAGGCACGTTTTAAGGCACTGTGTCCTGTGTAGGGAATATTTCTATTCATTGCAGTCTTGATTCAACAAAGGGTTGCATTTTATCTTTTGGACAGTACCCTGGTACAGCAATACTATTAAACAACACTAACAATATAGACCTCCATCAGAAAGGTACAAATGGAATTTGCAAGTGCATTTATAGTCCATTGCTGCTTAGAAGAGTTCAGCTCTCAGTAGGGCATCCTAGATTGGCATCATGACATCTGATGCAGGGATTACAGCTGTGACAGGATTGTATTACTGAACTCTGTGAGACTGGTTTACGTCGGACCTGATAGCGAAGGCTGTCAGGGAGTGTGCGTGCTGCACGGGCACGTGTGGGCAGCCTGCTCTGTGTGGGCAGCCTGCTCTGTGTGGGCCTGCTTGCACAGGGGTGTTGGACCAAGAGGACCTCCAGAGGTCCCTTCCAACCACGGCCATTCTGCGACTCTTAAATTCCATACAGAATTACATCTCCTAGCTGTGCATTCGTAGCATTTTCCTGGACAGGATTCTTCACTCTTGAATCCCCAGCACTGATTGCTGCTGCTGCTGAGTGTATTCTAAATTTCTCATCATCTGAACTCAGAACCAGGGTTCATGCTGGCAGGAGTACAGTTCAGACAGCAGTGTGTCTGTGCCCTGGAGAAAGAGTGAACGTAGTTGGTTTTCTTATTCATGAATTAAGATCATATAGTATAGTATACGAGTAGTGGTATTATATACAAGTAGCAACATCACCTATTCTGTGTTACTGAGTGATAAAAACAATGGATTTTAACAAAACCATTTTTTCTTAACTATTCGGAATAAAAATCTATTTGGACCTAAAAATTTAGGACAAGGAAATCATAGAAGGCCTGCAGAACACAGTGTGATCTGCTCTGTTAGACATCATATCTCTCATTACTTGCTTTTCCTTAGTCTGTGCGTCTGTCCCAGATGGCCTTTGAGTGGAAAACAGTGCCAACTGTGATTCTAAGCCAATTTCATTTTTACTACCTTTGCTGACTTCAGTGGTGTTTCAAGATACCATCTCTGATCTTGAGCTACAACTGACTTGTAGTTTCTGTTGTTATTTCTTAGTGAGAATGAGAACTGACTGTAAGGAGTCGTTTGGGGGATCAAGTACAAGTAACAATTATTTTCTGAGGCCACACAGCATGGGGAAGAGTTTGGGCTTGCCCTGACTTACTGAGCGTATCAGCCAGGATACACATCAAAGTTATGTAAGAACCGCTTCACACAGTTTTCCTTCTAAGTAACTTTCTGTTCAGTACAAATTGATCTTGTAATCTAATGTATTCATTTCATCAGCGTAAGACCGTGTCCTTGCCAACAGGCTGCATTGTTTCTTTGCTAGAAAATAACATAAAAAACCTTTTGTGCAACTTGAAGCCTGGGATAACAGTTCAAAACCAAACATATTTTCTTTCCTCTCTCAAAAGTTATAACTGCTATGCATTCATGTGGATTTAGTGTAACAGTTCCACCAGGTTTTTGTTGAATAATGAAATGCTTTATAAAGCAAGGGAAGAAAAAATGGTGAAAAAAGTGTAGAAGCATATTTATCTTGACCAATAACGTGTTTTTTTCCCCCAGTAGAAACCAAATAGTTAGCAAATGGTGAATATTCATATACGAACTATGTAAACAGTGCACGCAGAGCTGCTGACTACACTGCCAAATTTAGATAATTAGGTATTTCTTCCAAGACAAATAAACAAAAACCTGAATATACTTTCATTGTGTAAAAAGCAAACAAGTGCTTGAGAGAAACCACAAGCTTGAACAGCTACATTTCTTCACTATTTTTGCTTTACTATTGCTTTCCTATATGTAGAGTACACAAGCCACGTACTGCTAGAAATAATCAAACTACAGTTTCTCCAAGAGGGCTGGTTTTTCCTGACACATGGACAAGATGATATGTAAAGACCAAAGAGACCTACCCAATGTCTGGCACAGACGTTCTTTGTTCATGGAACAAAACACTAATTGACTATCATCAGAATTATTCTTTGGAAAAATGTTAGTACAACCGAGAGTTATTTTCAAACACTCCATGATCCTGTGTGTTCCAAAGGTAATTTCCAGTTTCTGGCACATTGAATACAGCTGTTTTAAATTACCCTTTCTTATTCAGGAAATCATTTATTATTTCTGCTATTCTCTGCTATCTAACTAGAAAATTCTTTCAAGATAGCGTGTAGTTACATTCTCTTCACATATTGCTCCAAGTACTACATTCTTAAGCACAGAAGAAAAAATCCATTGTTTAATTGATTCATAATTAAATAGTGGTTAAAAAATGCAAACTTCTGTGAAAAACCAAAACCTGTAGGTTTTAGGAGTGTGTAGAAAAACGATAAAAAGTACATATGTTTAATTTGAAGATTGATCTGAATTATTTAGAGTAAATATTTTTCAGACTTCTAAAAGGGAGCTGCCATTCCTGAATCTTAAATTATTGTGTCTATAGAGTTGAAATTAATAGTTGCCATCATCTTTGAAGGAAGGAAAGAAAAAAAGGGAAGGAAAGAGGTAAGTCCTCTTCTTTTTGACAGACTTGCACTTCACGTTAAATACACAAAGAACTTGATGCATATCTTATTTAGGACTTCTGAGTACTAAATTATTCAAAATATTTATGAATTCTTCATGTCGTGCAGTCCTAAATAAAATGTCTTCTGTAGAGAAATTAAGAGTTGGTAGGTAATACAGATTCATCTGCATCCTTTTCAAAAATGCAAGAAGCAAAAGAAGTCAAGGAAATGCAAGAGGGAGTTAATTTATTTGTGGAAATAAGGAAGTGCTGCCATCATCCTTTTGGTATCTGCAGTACTTAAGAAAGATGATGCTCACTGAAGGTTTTTTTTGCCAGGCTATTTCCGAGAGGATAATTTACAATTAAACAACAGGTGAAACTTCATTTGTACTTACACTTAATTTACACAGGATAATTTTGCAGGATGGCTTTTATTGGGCAGTTTTTCCTGAATATTTACACATCATTTTAGTCTGAAGAAGAGGAGGCTCAGGGGAGACCTCATTGCTCTCTACAACTACCTAAAAGGAGGTTGTAGTCGGGCAGGGGTTGGTCTCTTCTCTCAGGTGACCAGGGACAGAACCAGAGGGCAGGGACTCAAGCTTCGTCAGGGAAAGTTTAGGCTTGATGTGAGGAAAAAGTTCTTCACTGAAAGGGTGATTGGCCATTGGAATGGGCTGCCCAGGGAGGTGGTGGAGTCACCAACCCTGGAGGTGTTTAAGGGGAGACTGGATGAGGCACGGAGTGCCATGGTTTAGATGATGGTTGGTGTTAGTGTTGGTGTTAGTGTTGGGTTGTAGGTTGGACTCGATGATCTCGGAGGTCCTTACCAACCTTGTGATACTGTGATACTGTGGTCATGTTTGCTGTCTTCTGAGGACACTATACAGGGTGGACAGCTGGATCTGGTTCAAATGGTTGCTAGAAACTAGAGGAGCCAAGAAATTCTTAACAATCTTTAACATTTAACAATCTGTAACATCTTTGCTGGCACTGTAATTGGAGCCAGCGCGCCACTAAAGAATGACAGAGAATGCTGTATTGCTTTACTATTTTTGAGGACAGAAATGGAGCTTCAGCCACTTCTAATAGTTGTGTTTCTTTTGCTAGCTCAGCCCAGCTTGTATTTACACTAACCATTGTTAGCATAATTAGGAGACACGTATATAAATATATGCATAACAGGAAGACAAAAAACAGTATTAGAAAGCAATAAGTATATAATTGTTCCATCACATTTGGTTTATTAATAGCTGTTTTCATTAGAAAAATTACTATTATATGTTCATATTTATTATTAGAAAAATATACTCTAATTTTATAAAATGACAGCAAAACAGAACTAATATGCGAATGAATCTTGACTTTCAGTGCATCAGGTTTCCTGCAGTTAACATAGTTCTCCTTAACATTATTTTTTATTCACGTCTTTGTTTCTGTTGCTGTTTATAGTGGGTGGGGGCTGCACTCAGGTGATTCAAACAGGAGGTTATATATCTTTTAGATTTTTGTAATTACTTGGTTGATTCCTTCCCGATATCATCCTGCAGTGCAAAGAACACAAAAATTTTAATGTCACACTCCATCAGATCTATTTTCTAAGGATTCATAAACTATATAAAACTTGTACTCTGAAAGCTTTACATTTGCAAGATGTGTTTAGTTGGCAACGGTTGGCTGTATCTCTGTTACAGTAGTAGATATTACTATGCCATTCATTGAAATATATACATCAGGCTGTCATTACGAAAGTAGTTTTCTGAAAGATTAAAAATCTTCACCTATTTTAGTGTAAAATTTATGCAAAGAGCATGCTGTTAATGGTATCCATATTTAATATTTGCAAAATGAGCTTCGAGTTGAACATCAGGGTTTCAGACACTGTCTCTGGCAGTGCCTCATTATGAGGTTCTGGGTGAGTCATATCAACTTTGTTTGTTTATTCATCTATGAAAACTGAGATAATAACATAAATTTATACCCACAAGGGATATTTGCAACATTAGTTACATAGGCTGAGATCCAGCAAAGCACTTAAGTGTAAATGAGTCTTTAAGTATATGAATAGTTCTATTGAAGGCAATTTTATTCCTATTCTTAGGAATTTTCTGGGATTAGTAGTTTAATGCCTGTGCAGTGTTCTGAGAAAGTGACAGACTGTAGGGATGCTTAGAAATATCAACAGAAATACCAAATGTATTACTTAAGGATTGGCATCTGTTACTATTTCTACTTTTTGATTAATTTGTCTAATGTTTTCTCTCCTGATAAGCCAACAAAATAGATCTTAGTTATGCTCCTGGTTTTATTTGTAAAAAGTGAGTTTGTCATTATATTCAGGTAAAAGCCAACAGAAAGAATGGCTTTCAGTGAATGAAGAGGTGATTATTTTCATTAAGGTATCAAACACTGGAATCACTACATAAATAGCTATGTGTTTCTTTGGCAGTACAGGCCTCTATCACAGAATCATAGGATCACATGGTTTAGGTTGGAAGGGACCCCAAAGCCCATCCAGTTCTGCCTGCCATGGGCAGGGACACCTCCCACTGGAGAAGGGGGCTCAAAGCCCCATCCAACCTGGCCTTGAACACCTCCAGGGATGGGCAGCCACCACTTCTCTGGACGACCTGGGCCAGGGCCTCCTCACCCTCATCGTGAGAATCTCTGAGAAATTCAAGCACCTACAGACATAATACAGGTTTTTGTTTGTGTGTTTTGGTATTTTTTCAAATTAGTCACTTCTGTGCTTTTGTAAAAGATATTCTCAGTGAGAGATTGCTGTTGAGGACATTCACGGAAGCCCCCACTGTAGTTCCCAGCTATGTGTATATTTGCCTTGCGTCTTCCACAGATTTCTTCATTGTTTATTTGATGTTGAAGATTAACTATACTTCATTCTGATCTCAGAAACGACCAAGGATTATCGAAAATGGGAAGTGGGAAGCAGGGGCTGGTAATCAGGGATCACCATTTTGCCCTGAAGGGCTAGTTGGTAGTTAACCCTGGTGGGAGCTTTATCATATTACATCTTATTTTCAGTGAACTTCCATTCTAGTTCATCTTTATTTTATTTAATGAATTTATGTCCATGGAGGTGGCTTTCATTCTTCGCATTATGAAAAGTAAGACTTTCAGAGGAAAAACACTTTATATGCTAGTTTTGTGAGGATATAATGTTCAGTAACATTATTTTATATTAATTTTTAAGATTTGCTTGGGACGCTGGAAGAAATTCTTCCTGATCTGCAAAAAGATGTTAGTGTTTGGATAATGGCCAAAGATTCCACTTTTCCAAATGTACATAGCCTTTTAGATGAAACAGAGGCTGCATCTGAAGACCCCATTCCAGTTGATCAACGCTCTGTCAACAACCTCAAGTCATCTGCATTATATATATTTACTTCAGGAACAACAGGTACTGTATTTTCCTTCAGCTTTCATCTAGAAACTTGATTTTCTGAAGCTCATAATACTTTGGTTGCTCTTTTCATAGTGGAATATCATATTTCCTTTCGGAAGCATTATGGTAGAAAATGAACATGTTTCTTGTCAGTGATTGTTTATATTCAGTAGTTTGTGAGCTTCTTTTTTTTTTTTTGTTTCCTGCCATGTTGTGCAAATACTATGAGAAGATTTAGCTCTTATTACTTCACAGCTAAGATGTTTATAAAACATCTTGCTTTTTTGGTAGGTTTACAATGATAATAAGTACTATTTTGTGATCATATACCACTACCTAGCTAATATAACTATCATTGTATCTAGAACTTCAAAAAACAGTCTTCAAACAAGCAAATACATGTTTGTTTATTCTTCGTTAAATCCTGTTCTGTGCAGGTCACCGCAGAAGCAGAAAATAGGATTAAGTTGCTAGCCTTTTAGTTTAGAAACAGATGGCTGAATTTATTACCAGTGCTCCAGCAGCTAAGAAGCTAAGACTTTAAAAAAAATTGATCACTGGCATGGGAAGCAGCATGATGTTGTTAAGATAAGCAGATTGGCATTCTCATTCAGCTGAACACAATAGTTTCAGTCACAGAAGATTTAAAATGAAGATATGTTTTATATCTTTGTTCCTTTATAAAAATAATAATCTAATTTATATGCTTTGGCAATCTAGAATGAAAAAAAATAGCGTAGAAATATTGTTAAGAAGTCAGGTATGTTCGTATAATTACTAATATAAATATGGTCGAGCTTACTGATTGAAAGCTAGGAGTTTCATTTAAAAAATACTACAGAATTCTCCAGGTAGGAGGATTTTGTTCTTGTAATTGCATTTGGAATATCTGTGAAGTCTCAAATTTTAGTTTTGTAGCATTTAAAATATTTTTGAATGCTTGTTCGTGTCACATTAATTTAGATTGAATTTCTTTTATGTACCATATAACTGAAAGAATAAGGTTTGTTTAGTCTGAAGAGTGTGGAATTTGTTTAGTATGAAATAACTAATGTAGTGTAACTATATATACTAGTATAATTATATAGAATTACTTACTAGTATATATAGTGTTTATATTTATATAATAGTATAACTAATATACTAATTATATACACTAATAATGTGTATATACACTATATAACAAAGATTAATATGGAATATATTCAGTATGGGATGGCTAATTCCTTTCTAAAGTAACAGCATTTTCACACTAACTAAAGCAAGAATACGGTGTTGCTCCTAAAATCAGTGACTGGTAAACTAAGTTAAGAAGTATCATGCATGATCTGTGGTCAGCTGTCGGTAAAGGCAAAGGGAAAAAACCTCAAATCTCTGCAGAGCTCTTCTTGCTGTGGTCATTCATTGGCAATATAGGCTTGTTGTCTTTAATCTTGGGCAATAACAGGGTTTTGGAATATATTTGAACCGTAGCTAGATTCTCCATAGATTACACTTCCATAGTCAGCAGCTCTGGTTGAGTTTTCAAATGAACAGCAGCTTTGCTAGAATAGGTAAGAAAACTTTCAGAATCACTGATTTTTTTTGATTTTTTTAACAGTTCTCACTGTTCATTGTCAGGTCTTGATTTGATATTTGTGTGTGCATGTGAGAACATGCATGAAACAATAACACATCTTCTGAAACTAATGAGCACCAGCATACTAGCCCAAGCAGCTCTTGCATGCTACTCAACAGAAATTCCATGCTGAACCCGAAGAAACTTAATTTAGAAGAACCTAAGTGGAGTGGGCTTCTTGCTAGATTTTTAATTTTTAACTCTACATAGTCTTCTAAAACAAGTAGGTAAACTTAGATGTACACATCTAAGATAAGCACCCGCTGCCTGACCTACCTCATCTAGATTACATACCTCTTTTAATTACAGTCACTACAGACTCTTGTCTGAAAGAGGTCTTGTGTAATACCTCCTTGCATTTATTTATGTTTTTTTTTTTAATGAATGGCCTCAAGATGCACCAGGGAATATTTAGGTTGGATATTAGGAGGAATTTCTTCACAGAAAGGTTTGTTGCGTACAGGCAGAGGCTGCCCAGGGAGGTGGCTGAGTCACCGTCCCTGAAGGTGTTTAAAAGATGAGTGGATGTCGTACTTGGGGTGATGGTCCAGGGGTGAACGTAGCAGGAGCTCAGTGGATGGTTGGACTTGATCTTAAAGAGCTTTTCCAACTGAAAACATTCTGTGATTCTACCTTAAAGGAGGTCCATTTGTACAGTAAATACTTAGGCCCTTTGCTGGCTCTTTATAGTTTGATTGTGTGCTAAACATGGAGTTTCTTCAAGTTTTCAGCTATTCTAATTTATTTTAATTGACTTGACATCAGGTTGAATAACTATCAGACAAGGTTACAAACTGGCTTATGTATCTTTAGAAGAAACATGAAATATTGTATTAAACAGCCAGTTTCCTATGAACGGTCATCTAAGATGGCTGAAAATTTGGATGTGGAAGAAAAAGGAAATTGAGTTTCTTTAAGAGAAGCTTTATGCACGTTCTTTTCTTTTCCTTACAGGTCTTCCAAAGGCCGCGGTCATCAGTCACATGCAGGTTCTTAAAGGAGCTGCTGGTCTGTGGGCTTTTGGTGCTACTGCAGAAGACATCATTTATATTACTCTGCCTCTTTATCACAGTGCAGCATCTCTTCTTGGCATTGGTGGATGCATTGAGTTGGGTAGGGTTCTTTTAATTGTGTTGATAATAGAGAATTAATTGTTATACAGATGTATAAAACCTGTCTAGGTTCACTGCCATTAGGGAAACCAGATCTTTGCTGACATCATATTAATAGCTTTTTCCAAATAACTTTGTATTTCTGTATTTTGAGGATTGGTGGGTGTGTGTTTTAATACCTAAGGATCTGTTACAAGCCATCTTTGTGGTACTGCAGAGGAATTATTATTAGTAATTTATATCACAAATCCTTTTACTTTCTTTTGTGTTTAGGTAAAAAGGAACTTAAGGACATATGTAATATTTTGGCAGAGTGTATACGGCATTAGTGAATTTACAGACTAAACATTGTACGGTGGAATAGAACTAAAATGTTTTTTAGTGACCTTAAAAAACCTAACCAATATTTTATAGTAAACATATAGGTTCATCACATCTTAATCTTTTTTCCATTTAATTTGTTTACTGTTTTGACAGAGACAATATAATAAATATTTTACTATGTAGGTGTCCTCAGTGAGTGTCTTATAAAAGATTTATTTGGAACTTGTTGTCAAATATTTCCTGTTACCTGAAGCATCAAGGACAAGTCAGAACAAGCAAAACATTGTTGGGTTATGAATTAAAACTGTCTGAATCTGCATCAATGAATACTTTCTTGATTGAAAAATGAGGTGCTGGTGATACCCAGATGATTTGCTAAGTCAAGTTAAATTTTCCACATGTTCTCAGTTAAACTCTCTTGAATAATGCTACAACACCAACAAAGAGAAGCTGACTTCATGTTTTAACTTCTTATGTACAGGAGGAGGAGGAGGAGGATGGACTCATCTCCCTTCTTTGTCTGCTGGGTTTGAACATGTCTTCTAATCAAATAGCTTAAATACCATATAGTTGTCTGAACGACGCTGCTCTTAGTTCCTCTTACATTATATTTTGTACAAATAATGAACATAGCTAGCTAAGCTGCCATATAGAGAAAATGCTTTATTTCCTTTTCTACTGTTTCCATAAAGGTGCAACCTGTGTATTAAAAAAGAAATTCTCAGCTAGTCAGTTTTGGAATGACTGTAGAAAGTACAACGTGACTGTTATCCAGTACATTGGAGAACTTTGCCGTTACCTCTGCAGCCAGCCAGTGGTAAGTGGGACCAAAATAATGGCTATTTGTCTGCAAGTGATAAGTACAGTTATTGTTCTTAATGTGGTTATGTTAAAAGGGAAATAGAATCTGTCCCTCTGCCCTTCTTTTTATGTGAGGCTCTTCAAATATGGTGATACATAGATTGTGACAAAAAGCAAATGGCTGGAATCAGGAAGATGTTAAATACTAAAAGAAAATATTTCAAGACTGAGAACTAATTCAGTATCATCTGGTGAAAAGGTCTTATTTCACACACTTTCACAATGTAAGTTCAGAAAACTGTGATTACTGTTCAATGTCTTTTGGAATGTTTCTTGGCACATGAGTGTATCAGAGGTCCCAGGTTTTGTGGGTCGCGTTTAGCACTGTTTTGGCATGTGAAATGTACTTGATCTGAGACCATCTAAGCTATACTTTTAAGTGGTTAGAGAATGGTTAGGAATGCTGTTTGTTCCAGGGGGAGGTGGTCGCCATCCCTGGAGGTGTTTAGAAGGTGGGTAGGTGAGTTTCGGAGGGACACAGTTTACTCAAGGGACAGGTAGGGTTGGACTCGATCTCAGAGGTCTTTTCCAATCTGTGATTGACTCTGTGATTGATGACAGAGAAAGCCCAAGGCATTTAGGCTGAGATAAATGCCTAACACTCATCAGAAATAAGTCAAGATGTATAGAATAATATAGACAGAATGGATATAACTGACTGCATAGCAATGCCTTTCTGTCCTCAAATACTTGTTATTATATGTGTCAAAATGAGCAGGAAACCAATGTTAATAGTTCAGTATAAACTAAAATTTATTTTGACAGTGCTATCAACTTGCATCCATTTATGAGCTGCAGGTTTTCCTACAGTTATTCAATAATAAATCCTCAATGTTACATCATATATTATCTTACCTGGTTAAGCATTTTAATAAATAACTTCACACAGTTAATTATTATCATAAACAGCTTTTATTTTCAATTGTAAATAATAATAAAAATAATAATAATAATAACAATAATAATAATAATAATAATAATAATAATAATAATAATAATAATAATCCTTCCAAGTACCTGTATGACATTAATCAAATAGAACTGTGTCCCCTTTTAATTTAACAAAATGTTTACAAGAACGGAAAAAGGTTTGTGAAAATGTACAGAAGTTGGATGCAGTGCAATTATTACCTCTTGGAATGTCCTACTTTGTCTCTATCATAATTTCTTTTTGTGATTTTAAAAAGAAAATAAATCAGTGCTTTATTTCCTTTTCAGTGAATTTTATTGAAATTACGCATCTTTAGGTCATGGTGCCAATAATTCAGATTAATTAATCTGAAAAGTCTTTTGTGATCCAAGTCTTCATTATACAAATTTCTAGAATAACCTCCTCCTTAAGCAGTGTTCTAGTAATTAGAAGAGAATGCAAATCAGTCTTGTTTCCCAGTAGAATAACAATTTGAATTAATATTTCAAGTTGCTGACCGAAGAATGGAAAAGGTCAGCATTCTTAAAGCATTGGATTTTTTTTTCTGCCTCAGCAAAGAGAGTGCTCTTGAATTAAAGAGGGCATGGCTGATGTCCCAGTGACCACCACTGGCTGGAATCTGAAGCCAGGATACAAACACCTTTCTCTGTCTGTTTCTGCTTTTACTGCATTCTATTTTATTTTATTTTATTTTATTTTATTTTATTTTATTTTATTTTATTTTATTTTATTTTATTTTATTTTACTTATTATTTTAATTTAATTTGTTTGTTTATTAGTTTTATAATAAGAGAAACAAAAAGTTACAGGATAACAACAAATCAAGTTAATGGGCATAAGGAAAACCAAAACATACAAGGGCCTAGATTTTATAAATTGTGATTTTTTCTTCACTGTAGGTTAACATGTTTTCCCTAAAGCCATCTCCCTTCTCTCCAACACTTCCCAACTTTTGTTGTTAGCAGCCTCAGATATTGATTGGTCACCATTTCTATCATTTAACTGTAGAGTCAGAGTATGACATTAGTATGACCCATTTTATACTGTTCCGTGTCTTAAACCAAAATTCCCTGGATTAATACACTTAATTTTCTAAAACAAACCTTTTCATTTTTAAATCCTTATCCAGCCATGATGAATTTTAATGAGTTTAAAATTTTTCAAATGAAGTTATTTATACCATCAATAACTATTTATATACTATATTCTATATTTATACCATCATTAACTATTTATTAACTATTTAACTTTTCTGTTTATTAATTTGTGTATACTTTCTAGGAGATGCTGTATCTAAACTCTTTGCTCTGTGAGCCTACAGGGTTTTTTTTTCTGGGCTTTCTTTGCTAGTTGGCTAAAGAGAAACCTAATGTACCTTTTCAAGAAAAATTAAAATGATAAGATGCATCAGTTTGACAGCTAGGTCCTTGAAGAAAAACAGTATTTGTCATGTTGAAACTGGGAAAGAAATATTTTCATACAGATAAGTGGAAGGATTGTAAACATTTTATGCAATCCATTATTATTTTCCAGTAGGTGAATTAATTTTCTGAGTTGTTATCTCTCTTTAAGTTTCATTAGCTTAGAAACACTATATACGTGAGAAAGATAGAGCTAATACAAGGTTTAAAGCTCTGTGAAGGTGTGTGGGTGGCGTTCTCAAGGTCAGAGTGCTATAAAGCCCTTTTAATGAACACAGATCAAACCATAGCAATTATCTTAAGTGCTTCGTTTGTTTCTTTAACACTAGCCTAGAAATAAGTGGTGTGTTTTAAATAACTGAAAGCCACAGTGTGTCCTCTTTTTTTTCATAGATTTTGAACAGAATTTTTAGCAAGTTTCTGTGGCAGCTTATAGACTCTTGGCTTTGTTTTCCTTATTAGTTTTGTCCTGTTTCTTCTTTCTGCCTCCCACTTACACCTGCGACAGCTCCTGAAGACTCCTTAGACTTTTTCTGAAAGTTATTCTGCATCCAGTTTCCTTTAGTAACCTATTGTCTGGAAAGTACATTTGTTAGAAAAGGATATTGTCTTTTTTTCCTAAAGTATGTGTACAAAGACCTTGCATTTTATGACATTCATAGATTTTGCAGTCTTTTGATCACAGTGAAAATCCAAGATTTTCTACTCAATCCAGCATTGAGTAGCCATCAGTAGCTACAGAATTGATCCTGTTTAAAAGTACTAGTGTGACTACTCCAGTGAAAGAGAATTTTCAGCAAATTAATAGCTTGGTCTTGCTGTCTGACATTGTTCAAAGTCTCTGTTAATAGTGATCTATGAAATTTCAGAAGTACAGCACGGAATTGCTTTGTATTTTCTCTCTAAGCAGATGCCTTGGAAATACTTCTTGACAAATCTGTGGATATGTTTGCCTTAGAGGGTTGCAACACATCTAAAAATTAACATTTAAAGTGTATTCAAAATCTTCCTAAAGCATTTATAGATCTATTTCTAATTTGAAATAATGAGCTATTTAAATAATACACTGAGTACTGAAGCTCTTTGAGAGATATGAATGACAATGCAGCATCTCTTTCCTGCTTTCCTGTAAAAAAGACCTGAATCCTAAAGTGGTTTACAAACAAAGGCTAGGAATAAGTTGTCTTATTCATTATGTCCTGTATTCAACTGTCACAAGCTGTCATACATTATGACATTAATTATACGATTTATTGTACACGGCATGAACTTGGTAAGTTCCCTATTAAAACTAGAGTTCACTTTCACTTCTTCTGTTCGAACTCTATTTCACAATTAATTATATCATTCTTTAGAAACTTGCTTTCAATATCTGTCCTGGTTTATGTCCATTTGTTGTCGAGCCAGTGCTGTCCTTTGGCACCAGTTCATGTTTCCTTGGGTTTACCTCAAGACTACGTATATCAGCTTTCAGACTTTATTTTGTTAAGCTGAAGCTTTATTTTGTTAAGCAAGTCAATCTCTCTACTAGATCCAGTTTGGCCAAGGTTTCTTTGGATGGGATTAAATTCTCTGATGTGACTTTAGAAAAGATGCTTAAGGATTTATTTTGTTAAAACACTTCTCTGTTAGAACAATAGTAATTTAGAAGGAGAAAATGAGGATGTAAACCCTGCCAGGGAAACCAAACAAAATCAGCACTTATTTCCCTGATGTTGACTCAAGTATTGTGGGAAGGGGTCTAAAAATAGGGTTCATATATATTGGATAGCACTGTGCCCCACCTAGAAACAGATTTCTTTGAAGGAAAGGAATTTGATAAGCAAGAAAGGAAAAATGAGTCAGCAGACACTTATGTACAATGCAGATTTCACCTGAAATCACATTATATTCCCCATTCATTTATGTCTAATACTGGGAAGTGTTCTTTCTCTTATTACAATGTGGAGTGGAAATCTGTCAAGACCCTTGCATATTTTTAGCGTAAGGATTTTCTCTATTACCCCAAACCAGTACTGTGTCATAGTTGCAAATAAGCACAGATGTACCTACCATTTGAAGACTCTGAATAATCTCTAAATGTCATTGCAATTTTATTTACTTGAGGGGATTCTGCTATTTATTTATTTTTCTAGTACTTATTTCTGTGTATTTATAAAAAAAAAGACCGCTTGTGCAAGTTGTAAGCAGACATCAGCCTTCATCCAAATTGTTACTGATTTACTACAGTAACAAGAGTGCCTAAAAGGAGAGCTGAAGACCGTTTGTACATGTAGTTAGAGAAAATAGAATTTCTAGATGAAGAACATGGTCAGACCATATGAAATGATGAAATGAAACTTAGAATTGGACCTGGAATTCGGAAGCTTGTATTTGTTCCCTCCAGACCATCCTAATCTTATTTCCAGTAAGAAATATACCGTTTGTCACAACAAACTTTGTCTGTGCTGCTTTAAACTTACATGACTACAAGAACAATATTGTTTTTAAAAAGTAGGTTTAAAAGCAGATTGCAATCCCATCTGTTTTAGCTGCTGCCTTCTGATGTTTAAACTTACTTGCTTACTTCTCTTGGACTCCATCCACACAGTGATTCTGTGTCTATTTTCTCATTCTTCCCAATAATAAAGGTAAAGATTTTCAGGTTTCTTCCTGCAAAGATTTCTATAATGTTTGTAGAGTTCTTTTGGCCTTAGAAAACATCATTTTCCATACCCAAAAGAGCACTGAAGACTTGTTGCAGTGTCAACTACTGGTTCTAACACCTTTGCTCAAGAATTTTGTGAGTCTTTAAGAGCTTGTATGATCTGACCAATTACCTTCCTCCCAACTTCTTTTCCTAGGTACGCATCTTTTGGATTAAGCTAGTAGAGTCATGCAGAAAATATACTGAGAGGGAAGCCTAGAATCATTGCATCATAGAATCATAAGGTTGGAAAACACCTCTGAGATCGTCAAGACCAACCATCCCTGTCCCCTTACTAAACCGTATCTCTAAAGATCTCATACACTGCCTTTTAAACACCTCCAGGGATGGTGACTCCATCACCTCCCTGGCAGCTCTTCCAGTGCCTGAGAACACTTTCAGTGAAAAAATTTTTCCTGATTGTCCAGTCTAAACCTCTCCTGGCACAACTTCAGGCCATTTCCTCTCATCCTGTCACTGTCACCTGGGAAAAAGCCCAGCAATAACCTCGCCACAACCACTTTTCAGGCAGTTGTAGACAGTGATGAGATCTCCCCTCAGCCTCATCTTCTCCAGGCTAAAAAGCCCCAGGTCCCTCAGCCGCTCCTTGTAGGACTTGTTCTCCAGCCCCTTCCCCAGCCTTGTTCCCTTCTCTGGATGCGCTCCAGCCCCTCAATGTCCTTCTTGGAATGAGGGGCCCAGAACTGACCAGTGCCTAATGCAGGGGCACAATCCTTGTCCTGCTCCTGCTGGCCACGCGGTTTCTGACACAGCCCAAGATGCCATTGGCCCTCTTGGCCACCTGGGCCACTGCTGGCTCATGTTCAGCCCCTGTCAACCAACACCCCCAGGTCCTTCTCCTCCAGGCAGCTCTCCAGCCACTCTTCCCCAAGCCTGTAACACTGCACGGGGTTGATGTGTCCCAGGTGCAGGACTTGGCATTTGGCCTTGTTGAATCCCGTCCTGTTGGTCTCAGCCCATGGATCCAACCCATCCAGATCCCTCTGCAGAACCTCCCTTCTTTCCAGCAGATCAGCACTGCCACCCAGCTTGGTGTCATCTGCAAACTTGCTAAGGGTGCACTCGATTCCTTTGTCCAGATCATTAATAAAGATATTGACCAGGACTGGACCCAGCACTGAACCCACTTTTGATCAGCCTCCAACTGGATTTAACTTCATTCCCCACCACCCTCTGGGCCCGGCCATCCAGCCAGTTTTTCACCCAACAGAATAAACATTTTTTATTGTCTTTCACCAAACTGGCCAGTTGCAGTCCAGTTGGGCTTTAGCACTTCTAATTTTCTCTCTTCATGACCTCTCCTCACCCTTGTAGCCCTCCAGGGATGCCTGTCCCCTCTTCCAAAGCTCATAAACTTACCTCTTCTTCCTGAGATCAATACAAACCTCTCTACTCAGCCAAGCCAGTTTTCTTCCGTGCTGACTCATTTTATGGCACAATCATACTTTTAGAAAGAGAAGTTTCTTATTGCTCACAAAATGCTGTGTGCACTATGGAGTGCAAGAAATAGCCTGTACATTCTTTAATTCTCAGAACTGACCTCGATAGAGTCTTGTGTGATTTGTTTTGACTTGTGGGCTCCTGGAGCAATCGCAAAGAAATACAAAGATCTACTTTGTATTACTGGGTGGAACACAGACAAAAGTGACTGGTTTTCGTTGGTAGATATTTTCTGAGGAAATAGAAGCAGCATTTCCTTTTAGAAACATTTCCTTTTAGAAGAGATGAAGTAAGAAAACTCCCGTTAGAATCTAATCCTATTACATTATCAAGAGATTGATTGATGAAAGTGTGGTGAGAGTGAGCTATAATACATAGCAAACAACCAGTTCCTGAACTGGAAGGATGTGTCCTGTTTCTAGAATTCCTGCACAACTTCCACACCATTACTGTTCTCCTGTAGTTGTATTTTAAAATTCAGGTATATATTTTCTGAAGAAATCTAGTTGCAATTTATAACTGGGCATCACTGAAAGTGAGTGTAAGCATCCGTCTTAAAGAATTTATTACATCTGTCATCATAGAGACAGTAGGATCTCTTTCATCCTATAGCTTCTCTGACTACCCAATATCCCTTTTCTCAGGGCTAATGTGTCAACAGGGAGCTGGTGAATGTCTTGTTACATACATTCCTTGTAATTACATGAATGTAAATCCTGTGTGATATGTCCATCATATTTTATTTTTAACAGATATTTGCATTTCTCAGGCCCTAAGGTTACTTCTAGGCAATAATACAGGAAACATTTCACGCCTCCTTTGTTTGAATTTGACTTTGCTTCTCCCCATTTGGCTTTTCCCACTACAGAAATGGTACAAGCAGGACAATTAATCTGTTTTCTTATATTCTTTTAAAGCAATTGCTAAGTACATTTTTACATAGCTGCAGTCATTAATCTTTCCCATACCACTTAATATGCTATTGATGGAACTTTAAAAGGCATTTCTTTTATCAACAACTTTGCCATGCAGATAGTCTACATAGTTTACAAAGAACACTTAAGGAGGATAGAGTGGCAGATGAAAAATTGCAAGTATGCAGTATTCAGTGTAATAAAGCACATCTTGACTTGTCAATTAATTACAATACAAATTAAACAAGCACTCAAAATGAAGAAATAGTGTGCCAGAGACTGATTTATGGTACACAGTTCAAAGATCTTGGCAGAAGGCACTGAAGAAAAATCCAGGTGTAAGTAAGAACAGTTCTTGCTTATTAATGCACCAAAAAAAGCATTGAAAAGAAACGGTTGACATTTACCGTTAGAAATAAGTGGATATTTTGTAATTCTAAAATGGAAAACTGAATCCCCATTTTATTTCCAAGTCACTCTGTAAAAAAAAGAAAATGACAGTGCAGGAAAATAAATAAATAGACATTTGAACGTTCTGGTATTTTAAAATCTGTCTTCCTAATTATCTGTAGAGAATCATTAATTGCATTGAGAAACACAAAGCATGCACAAATTATTACAAGACATGTTATTTAAACTAATTTGTGACAGTTGTCCAGGGCAAGGCGCTGAGTCCTTCACAAGTGAGATAATGTAAGGAAAAACAGCTTTTGGTGAGGGAGGCGTTAACCAGATCCTGCGCTCTTGCATCAGGCTAAGGAGACATGCAGAGGTCTGCTGCACACCAGCTGCTGCTCGGTGACTGCCTGGTGGCTGCCACAACTTCTCCAGATGTCAGGAATTGCACAGGTATAGGAGGGCTTACCTCCCAGAACAGATATGAGCTAGGTGACTCCTTGGTATTCCTCCTACTCCTGTAATTCTCTCTGCTGTACCAAAGAGAAGCTAATTAGTGGAAATGCTGTTGGAATATTGCAGAAATTCAAAGCATGACTGGTGCCATAGTCTGTTTAAAGCATGAGTTCCAGCATGCTTAATTTATTTTGATTTTCATACATTAGGACACCCTAAATGTGTATCATTCAACTGTGTTTCTAGAATTTGTTGGAAATTATCATCCTGTTTCCTTCCCTTCTCTTATTTATTCCATTTTAATTTGCTGACTAATTTTTAGGCCACTGTGCCCGTGGATACCAAAGCTGGGCTCTTGCAGTGATCTGGACAATAATACAGATGATGAACACACAGATCGTGTCATGACAAAGATGTTAGAATGGCTAACTCAGTTTTATTTGCTGTTCTTCACTTTCTACTGAAAGTTAGTGACATGTAAAGCTAACATGAATTAATGTCATATATTAGGCATACAAAAGTGTCGGTAAAAATCTGTAAAAAATAGCTATATGAATTTACTCATATGTAAAACTAATGTGAATTGTTGCTGTTTAAAATTTCCTTCATTATCACCATTCTCCTTATACTTACTAAAGCTGCTGGGAGATTAAATTAAACATAGTTTCCATCCTTACAGTTGTAAGATTGGTAAAAGCATGACAGTTTTAACACCTTTTCCCCAGAAAGCCCTATAGCACTCTTCAGAGAGTCTTGCATCCACAGATGGGCACATCTGGGGTGAAGCTGATGAAATATGACAAATATGGCAGTTGCAGCAATGCAGTCCAACAGAAAATTCATTGTGAAGAAGTGAACCACTGTCCTCTGCTTTAAGAAAATTTGCTTTCTGCAGTCAGTTCTTGGTTTTACCATGCATCTTCTTTGCATTTTCACAGAAGGGCTTAACAGAATGCTTCCGAAAGTGAGAAAGTCATACATTGTGTTGTTGATGGGTGTGAGCAGTGCAAGCACAGTCGAATGCTGATCTGTCAGGTTTACACTCTGTCTTTTCCACTAGAGAAACAACTTTATGCTGTAGTAATATAAGCCAGCCAAAATATCATGAGGAAATTAAGGTATTGTAGTAGCTGCCCTTATAAATGATGGGGGGTTCGTCCTTCTGGGAAAAAAAAACCCCACATAATCCATGTAAGCCATTGTTATCTAGTTCGCCCCAGTTTGTGTCTTTTCAGCAAATGGCCACCTGTGCTTTTACTTTACTTGAAGTGTAAATAATAGAAGCAAACTCATCTGTTTATTAACTTGGTTTATAGAGATTTTGAGTGTTCCTAATCTGATGGATGACTTAGTATGTGTAAGTATACACACATATTTGTCTCTTCTGTTCATTGTGGGATAAAAGATTTTTGTGAAAATTCTTGTGGTATGTTTCATATCTTGGAATAAGACAGTAGGTTTGAATAATTCAGGGGTGTCAGCAAGGGTTAACTGCCATTCAGTTACTGACATCTTAATTTCAGTTTAGCAATGAAAGTGTAAGAAAAAATAACCCACTTGGAGAAGTAAGTTGAACTGATTGGGATATTCTAAAGATGGTGGTGAATTTCCTGAGGAAACACATCCAAACCAACAATTAAAAGCTTTCCTGGCAAAATTTAAAGTAGTACTGAAACATCTTCTATTAAAAAAGGAACACTTTTGTTGTTCATTTACAGTAAAATTATTTTGATACTGTCTGCATCTAGTGAGATAGGTAAGATCTTTGCTGAATCATTCCAGCAGGAGGATGTAATTTCCAGAGGAAAGACTGTGAAATTCAGTAAAAGAATTTTTATCTGTCCATGAGTTACTGGTTTTGAAGAGGGAAGAAAAAAACTGGTTCAGTCTTTGTGATTAGAGAAGAAACTTAAAATTTCACTGTCCTTGCAGTTTTTGTTGAAGAAGCGAGGTTTTTTTTATTAAAAAATCCATGCAAAACTGAATTTGGCCAAGGCATAACCTCAGAGGAAGACTTCTGTCTGTGTACTCCTTAGAAGCTTCGATATTTGTACGTCCAAAATACTTAAAGATTTCTGTTTCAGTCACCTGACCAGATCTGTTTGCAGAAATAATTTGCTGTGGTTTTATGCCAGATTAAAGGTGCTAAAATGCATTTTAGCTATAAAGACTCAACTAATTCATACTGAATTAGAGCTGGGAGGGGAAAAGGAAACTAGAATGGAAGTGTGAATATGTGAATGTCTTTGTGTATACATACACACACACACAGATAAAGAGTGTGAATATGTGTATGTGTATATAAATAGGTGTTTGTATAGATTTATATGTGTATACATATAAAGGTATAGGCAGACAGTTTTGCAGTACCAGAGTACTGTGCAATCCTGAAGTTATGTGGTAACAAACTGTACCTATATTTATTTTGTACTGTCTTACTTCCAGGGCATTCTGTATTGCCAGTTGCAATGATTAAAAAGGGAGGCTTATTTTATAAATAGGTGAAATTAAAAAAAAAACACAAATGGAACAACATTTTAGATCTTGTGCCTTCTGCCACTTCACCTTAAATAGGCCCTCAGAGAAGATCCTAGGGCTGGAGCACCTCTGCCATGAGAACAGGCTGAGAGAGTTGGGGTTGTTCAGCCTGGAGAAGAGAAGGATCTGGGGAGATCTCAGAGCAGCCTCCCAGTACTGAAAGGGGATCCAGAAAAGCTGGGGAGGGACTTGTTACAAGGGCCTGGAGTGATGGGACAAGGGGGAATGGCTTCAAATTGGAAGGGGGAAAATTTAGATTAGACGTTAGGAAGAAATTCTTTATGATGAGGGTGGTGAAGCCCTGGCCCAGGTTGCCCAGGGAAGCTGTGGCTGCCCCTCCCTGGAGGTGTTCAGGGCCAGGTTGGATGGGGCTTGGAGCCCCCTGATCCAGTGGGAGGTGTCCCTGCCCGTGGCAGGGGGCGGAACTGGATGGGCTTTGAGGTCCCTTCCAACCCAAACTGTTCTATGATGCTATGATTCTGTTCAAAAGGTGCTCCATGCAATGAGTGGGGATGTCTCTGAAGGCTGAGTCTTACTGAACTGGATGAACCCCTACTATTCTGTTTCTTGTAATAACATGCGAGTTCACAACAGTAAGGACTCAAAATCACCAAGAAATAATGTTTTCCAAGGAACATTGAAAAAACCTTGCAAATCTTAATATTGAAAGAAGTAGAGAACATTACTCATATGCAATGTGTGGGAAGGAACAGATATTACCCATGTGTGAAATCTGATTCTTTCTTACACAGGAAAGAAACTACTAATCTCTGCTGGCTTTAAATGCTTGACAGAACGAAGTCATGTCTCTCTATTCTTCTCAGTTTTCTAATTCCTCCAAGTGGGAACTTGACTGAGACAATATGGCTTTTAAAATATGGAGGCATTTATATCAAATAATGTAGCCATTATTCAGGAAATAATTTGGTTGTTAAACAAGATAATAGATTCTTTTGATTGCTGTTTGCTACATTTTAGCTTTAGGCGAGCTGTGCCAGCCTTCTTTAACTTCTTAATCGTCCAACTTCTCATTGTTTTTTATGCTTCATGTATTTAAAGAAGGTATGTTTTCCCAATAAATACAACAATCAAATGCTATTTTCAGTATATTATATTTTAAATTTAAATTCCTTTTAACAGAAGGAAGGAGAAAAAGATCACAAGGTCCGACTGGCAGTTGGAAATGGAGTAAGAAGTGACGTATGGAAAGAATTTTTGGACAGATTTGGTGCTGTTAAGATCTGTGAGTTTTATGGTGCTACTGAGGGAAACATCTGTTTCATGAACCACGCAGGAAAAATTGGATCCGTTGGACGCACCAATTTCTTTTATAAGGTGACTATTTATTTACATTATACTTTATAAAAGAGAGTGCTGAAGGTAAATGTGTTTCTCTGTTTGACCACAGGATGGGGCTGCAGTCATAAGTCTAAGGTAAAGTTTCTAACTTAATTATTCCAAGTTTAATTCACCCTCCATAAAATTGTGGCTGCCAAAATATTGCAAATAGTGCTTAGCACCAACCCAGTTATACTTTCAGCAGTAACACGTACATTTTTCTTAAAGTTCATGAGAGTCAAAAAGGCATTGCCTTCTTCTGATGGTTTTGAGTAGGTTCCATATATCATTTTAAATCTCTACTATATTAACGGACAAAAGAGGAAGTTGGATTTGTTTTTATACCTAAGAACTCTGATCTGTGAAATAAACATGCAGGTGTCCTGCTCAGGTTTAGTGTTCTACAGATTATGTCTAAAACTGGTTTAAAGGAGTATGTTTATACTGTATATTACTATATAAATATTTAGCATGAATGGGAATCACTAGTAATTAAAATAAAGTAACATTACAGGTAGGTATAACCTTAAGTTACGTTTTCATTAAACATCAGTAACGCAGTTAAACTACTCTACAGGCTGAGAGAGTTGGGGTTGCTCAGCCTGGAGAAGTGATTGCTGTGGGGAGACCTTAGAGCAGCCTCCCAGTACCTGAAGAGGCTCCAGGAGAGGGGAGGGGCTTTGTACAAGGTCCTGGAGTGACAGGACGAAGGGGAAGGACTGTAAATTGGAAGGGGGAAGATTTAGATTAGACATTAGGAAGAAATTCTTCATGATGAGAGTGGGGAGGCCCTGGCCCAGGTTGCCCAGGGAAGCTGTGGCTGCCCGATCCCTGGAGGTATTCAAAGCCAGGTTGGATGGGGCTTTGAGGCCCCTGATCCAGCGGGAGGTGTCCCTGCCCATGGCAGGGGGTGGGACTGGATGGGCTTTGAGGCTGCTTCCAACCCAAGCCATTCCATGATTCTATGACTGTGATGTATGGTTGTGTGACATACATGGTCACCCTCTGAAAGCATTTGTGTCACTGGAACAACGTGACATATGAACAGTGTTACAACAGTTACACACCTCATCTTAACAGTTCTGTGCTCTGTTAACTACCGGGGCTCTGCTCGTGTCACGGGCAGTTCCCTCAGGCTTCACGGCTCTTTGCAGACTCCCTCCTATGCCAAAGCAGGGTAGTGTTTACATCAACAAGGGCAGAGATAGACGGCGGTTTCAGACAAGTACAGAAGAGGCTAGAGAGAGGAGGAACGTTGAAAATATCATGAGACAAACATTTTAGCGATTTTGTTTTTTTGAAAAAAAAAATTAAACAAGCACTTATGTTTGAAGATCCTTTATGTGGGTTTTTTAATCTCTTGGCAATCTCTGAGTATTGTCAGATAAACTATGCATTTTAATGCCCAGAGATAAGTTAATTTGGGCTTATTTCAGTCATTTGTTGTGTTGGGGTTTTTTAAATACATTTTACAGGTTATAGGTTATTAAACAGCGCGTTCTGAAGCATGGCTGTTTTGTTTGTTTAACTTCAGTCTGAATGACATCCACAATATGCGAAGAAGAGCAGCTTTATTTCTGAATTGCTGACCTATGAATGGTCTGAAGTTTGAAGGGGAGCTGTATCCTGCTGCAAAACAGAGAGTGGCACGGACAAGGCCCAGCCATCCCATTCCTAAATTTTTTTGTGTCTTCAAAGAAATCCAACACCAACATTTAAAACATTATTCTCTTGACACATGAGGTGATATGAGGAGATATCCTTAGACATAGTTACTAGGGATTTCTGAAACACCTGTTTCTTAAACCAAGAATAGAAAGAAATAGAGCTGAGAAAGGGGAAAAAAGGCTTGATCGCTCGTATGTGTGATACGGTAAAGAAGGAAGAATCTTACTCTCTTTATAATGGCATAACTGCACAGTCAGAATGAAGTAAACCCAGTATAAATACTCACACGTAAAGATATTGAGAGTGCAGTGGGAGTAACAGCAGGTAGGGTCAAAATATAATAGTTTCAGCAGAGAAAAAGGAAGATAAATAGGAGGGCATTTCTGTTGTAGGCAATGGCAATGGAACAGATTCTAAAGGTGAAATACAGACAAAAGTTACAGCTTTAAAAGACAGATGGAGCTCTCAGAATATGCAAATTATCTCTTCTGCCTCTACCTGCCAAGGGCTGGAGACAAATACTTGTAAGAATGTTCATGTAGAGTCAATGAACAGAAAAGTACAAGCCTCTCAACAGTTTTTTAGATGGCAAAACTTAAAATGTTTTACAAAGAAGATACAGTATACAGATTAACATAGTAATATAGTATATTACTGTTTAATATTTGGGATGCATATGTATGTTACTATTAATTATTAATTTTATTATAAATGGCATACAATCATGCGTGTATTTATATAATTATGATATGGAAAGAAATGAAAGACTCAGATGTGTCTACCAAATATATATAAAAATCTCTTTCTTAAACTGAAATAAATTCTGAGTAATAGCAGAGAATATGCAATGGGAGAGCAGGACTAATGATATCCAAAGAAGGTTGTAAGAAGAGCTAAAATAACCCATGACAAGTACACCCGAAAAAACAGCATGTAAAAAATATCCCAAACTTTATTCATAAACATATTTTTCATCATTTTAAGCATAACTATTGCAACTGTTACAGGAATCTGGATCTCACTTGCTCAAAACTGCAGATCAAAATCAGCTTTGAACTAAGAAACACTTATAAGTTATAACAAATTATAAATTATTTCAACATGTGAAAGATTTTGATTTTCACACAGCAACGGAGAATTAGTATTAAGCATTTTTTTCATACATTCATAATACATAAGTGATAGAAGAGATACTTTTTAATTTAAACAGCGTTAGTTTTAAGCACATCTTAAGACCCTGCAAAAATTGGACTCACAGGAAGAACACTGGCACGCGTTAATCCAAGAATTGAAGCTCTTAAATTCATTATCCAATGAAAATTAGTGTTGTTTCTGCTCTTTTGACTGGTTTGGAGCCAAGATAATCAAAGGTATTTCAAGTATATTCCAAGGTATTTCATTATAATATGTGGTGATTCAGTTAATATGAAGCAAATCTTTAAAAGTGCTTGTCTTGATTTTATTTGGCTAACAAAACTATGCAGAGGACATATATATATATACTCTTTATAGCATAAATAATACAGCATAAATAAGGCATTATTATAAGGCAAACAAAAAAACTAATTAAGAAGCAATAGCTTTTAATATTTGTTTTTTGATGAAGTTTTGGTGAGCATTCACTGCAAGTTGAAACTTCAGGAATTTATAAACTGTTTTCAAAACAATTAAACTCACATATTTCCAGACCATTAAAAAAAAAGAGGGGGGCTGTTATTAGACAACATCCAGGATGCATAGCGACAGACAAAAATGTTGCAGTTGTTTAACTCATTTTAGTTTCAGCTAGAGAAGTGATGCTTTTCCTTTCATACATTTATGTGGTGCCTGAGGAAGCAGAATGCAGACTCAAATGACAAATGCTGCCTGCAGAACTCTGTGAAATGGAAATGCTTCAGCAGCTCAGGCCCTCTGTTTCAGTAAATTTTAAATGAGATTAAAAAAACATAGGCCTGTACCCAGACTAAATGCTGAACTCCAGAGCTTTGATTTTCTAGTATTTAATATGAAAAGAAAGCTGTTTGCACAGAGACAGATTTACACAAAATGCGCGTTGTCATAGTTCATTGCGCAACTCACGCAATGTGTGATGTTTTCTCCTTTTAATTATGTATTTTCATGACTATTATTTGAAGGAGCCAACTGGAATCGCTATAGTTAATACTAAGGTTGCAGGCACTAAAAGATATATGCAGCAACATAAACAGCAAAAGTCTGAACAGTTTTTAGATTATCTCAGAAACTAAATTAAAACTTCTCAGTATTATAATCAGTTTAAAACAATGAGCCACACAGATTATATGTTGACAAGATACAGTGCTTGAGCTCTGAAGGAATGAACAGGTAAAAAATGGAGCTGAACAAGGCACACTGTTCTAATTGAACACAAAAATATCAGAATAACATTTCATTTTATTCCATTTCATTCTTAATATTTATATTATTAATTGGTTGTATCTGTCAAGGAGGGGCAAGGAAAACCTCCATTCCTTGTTGGACCTGGGGGGGAACGTTAGTTACTAGGGATGAAGAGAAGGCTGAGGTACTCAACACCTACTTTCCCTCAGTCTTCACCAATAGGAGAGGTAGCCCTCGCGATGACTGGCCTCCAGATCTCACAGATAGGGACAGGAAACCAAATGGCTCCCCTGTGTTCCAGGCGGAAATAGTCTATGAATTACTGAGCCACCTGGATCCACACTAATCAATGGGACCTGATGGATTCCATCCTAGGGTCATGAGGGAGCTGGCAGAAGAGCTTGCCAAGCCACTCTCCATCATCTACCAACAGTCCTGGCTCTCTGGGGAGGTCCCAGATGATTGGAAGTTGGCAAATGTTACGCCAATCCACAAAAAGGGCTGCAACTATAGGCCTGTCAGCCTGACCTCAGTTCCTGGCGAGGTGATGGAACAGATCATCCTGAGTGCAATCACACAGCATCTTCAGTATGGACATGGGATCCGACCGAGTCAGCACAGCTTTATGAGGGGCAGGTCCTGTCTGACCAACCTGATCTCTTTTTATGACCAGGTAACCCGCCTGGTGGATGAAGGGAAGCCCGTGGATGCAGTCTATCTGGACTTGAGCAAAGCCTTCGGCACTGTCTCCCATGGCATACTCCTGGATAAACTGGTAGCCCATGGCTTGGACAGGTGCAGTCTCAGCTGGGTTAAGAACTGGCTGGATGGCCGGGCCCAGAGAGTGCTGGTGAATGGGGCTGCGTCCAGCTGGCAGCCGGTCACCTGTGGTGTTCCCCAGGGATCTGTGTTGGGTCCAGTTCTGTTTAACATCTTCATTGGTGATTTAGATGAGGGGATTGAGACCATCATAAGCAAATTTGCAGATGACACCAAGTTGGGAGGGAGTGTGGACCTGCTGGAAGGCAGGAGGGCTCTGCAGAGGGACCTGGACAGGCTGGAGAGATGGGCTGAGTCCAATGGGATGAAGCTCAACAAGGCCAAGTGCTGGGTCCTGCACTTCAGCCACAACAACCCCAGCAGCACTGCAGGCTGGGGACAGAGTGGTTGGAGAGCAGTCAGGTGGAAAGGGACCTGGGGGTACTGATTGACAGGAGGCTAAACATGAGCCAGCAGTGTGCCCAGGGGGCCAAGAAGGCCAATGGCATCCTGGCCTGTATCAAGAATGGTGTGGCCAGCAGGGCGAGGGCAGTGATCCTTCCCCTGTACACGGCATTGGTGAGGCCACACCTTGAGTGTTGTGTTCAGCTCTGGGCCCCCGTTCAAGAAAGAGATTGAGGTGCTGGAGCAGGTCCAGAGAAGAGCAACAAACCTGGTGAAGGGACTTGAGCACAAGTCCTATGAAGAGAGGCTGAGGGAGCTGGGGTTGTTTAGCCTGGAGAAGAAGAGGCTCAGGGGAGACCTCATTGCTCTCTACAACTATCTGAAAAGAGGTTGTAGACAGGTGGGGGTCGGACTCTTCTCCCAGGCAGCCAGCAACAGAACAAGAGGACACGAGCTCAGACTGTGCCAGGGAAGGTTTAGGCTGGGTATCAGGAAAAAGTTCTTCACAGAACGAGTAATCAGGCATTGGAATGGCCTGCCCAGAGAGGTGGTGGATTCACTGTCCCTGGAGGTTTTTAAAATAAGACTGGATGTGGCACTGAGTGCCATGATCTTGTAATCATGAGGACGTTGGACAAAGGGTTGGACTTGATGATCTTGGAGGTCTCTTCCAACCCAGATGATTCTATGATTCTATTATTCTTAATGAAATCTATTAAAGTAGTAAATATCAATGTAAATAAGAAATGAACAGCAATTAAATGTAGACAGCTGAAAGAAAAGTCTGTAAGAAAAAAATGACTTGGTTTATTATGATCTATTTCCCATTCTGTTCATCAAGTATAACACAATTATTTTCTAATGAGGGTGAACTTTCTGGGTCTCAAATTCTTGACTTTCATAAATGGTACTCCCTTTACTTATTAAAAAAAAAATATTATTCTCTTTATTCAGAAAATCTCCAATTCTTGGATCAAGACGATTTTGCACATCTGTTCCTTTGGTCAACTTTTAAAAGTATACTTTTGTTTCAGACTTAGGGTAGAAGGCAAACACAGAGTAGAACACAGAAAAGACTCGGTGAAACAAGGTTGAAATTGTGTGCTTGATATCTGATTCAAGTTGCTATTTATTCAGATTTCCTTGAAAACAAAATGATGTGCTACAGCAGCACTGACAGTTAGGATAAGATAGCTAAGAAACTTCATCAAAATCAGCTGCAGAAAAGCAAAGGGATTTATGGTTTAGCAGCCTACACTTCTGTCACTTTCATAACACTATCTTTATATTGCCTTTCTTTATTGTGAAGAGTGCAGGTGTTGTATTAATATGTTTTTTAAACTATTTTCTGTGGTTGCCAAGATAGATAACCCTCTATCCTTGGTTTGACTGGTTGTTAAATACGTTGCTGAAATACTTCTTTATGAATAGGGAAATGAGAATCCTGGGCTGGTCAAACTGAAACCTCAGGTTAATAACTGCAAACACAATGGTCCATATAGTACCAGGCATCTGTCAGTGTCTCTCAAAGGCCTAATTTGGGTTTGTATAACCGTTGAAAAATTAAGCTAAATAGGAGTTAGACCCTGTATATTGGAGGAAAAAAAACATTGCAGTTTCTGCTGTTGATAAGAGTATCTTGCTTTCTCCTTCAGCTTATGCAGAGCCACATTCTTTGTGGTCATTATGCAAGAGGACCGTCAGTTGTATAACTTGGCTCGGGGTCAGCAGTGCCAGGACTCCAGAAGAATACGCTTTTATTAACCTGACTCACGTAGGCTCTTCGACTGATCCCTGGATCCCATAATTTGTTTGTAAGAAAATGAACAAATTATGGTCGTATCTCTTCATCAGTTATTTCTGAATGTTAGAAGACTACTAATTTTTTTTATGTTGCTTATCTCCAGAAAATGGTATAAGGTTAAAAACTATTTCCAGTTTTGAATGAAACTGCTTTCTACTTTTCGATGAGCAAGACTGGAGAAAACTTTTGCTCGCTTATATTTTCTGCCACCAGATGTCACTGTGCAGATGAGTAACTGATGACCCTTCTCCCCTTTTTTCCAGCTTTTCTTCCCATTTGATTTAATCAAGTATGATTTCCAAAAGGATGAACCAATTAGAAATAAGCATGGTTGGTGTGAAAAAGTTAAGAAAGGTAAGTATATATTTTAATAGGATATAACATAGAGTCACAGAATGTCCTGAGATGGAAGGGACCCACAAGAATTGTTTGGTCCAACTCCTGTCCCTGCACAGGACAACCCCAACATTCACACCATGTGTCTGAGGGCATTGCCCAAATGCATCTGGAATATTCTCAGGCTGTGACTGCTTCCCTGGGGAGCTGTTCCAGTGCTCCACTGCCCTCTTGGTGAAGAACCTTTTCCTAATGTCCAACCTAACCCTCCCCTGGTATCTTCCTGCCATTCCCCCGGGTCCCGTTACTTGTCACCAGAGAAGAGCTCAGCGCCTGCTCCTCCTCCTCCCCGTGTGAGGAAGCTGCAGACTGTGATGAGGTCTCCCTTCAGTCTCACCTTTTTCAGGGCTGCTCTTCAGCCTCTCGCTCCTGTATGGACACCCAGGGTTGCCGTGTCCCAGGTCCAAATCTGTCACTTGCCCTTGTTAAACTTCACACGATTGGTCACTGTCCAGCACTCTGGTTTGTCCAGACCCCTCTGCAAGGCCACTCTGCCCTCAAGAGAGGGCCTCCCCCGGTTTTGTGTTATCTACAAATTTAATTTAAACCTTCAGGTCCTGCACTCATGTAATTTATGAAGCCTTTGAAAAGTGCTGGCCCTGAGATGAATCCCCGTGGAATCCTGCTAAGGACTGGTCACCAGCTACTACTGTTTGCTCTGACAAAAGTAATATGATTTTTGACCTAAGACAGAGCATTATTAAACATACCATTGCTGACTCAGAAGAACTTAGGCGATCTTTGGATGTTAACATAGTCAGGTGGTTGCCCAAGAGGTGTACCAGAAAGACTGATGAATTAAAGAAAATGGGGTTTTTTTTTGAGAGATTATGTTTCTTGATTATAGCTGTCTTCAAAATACTTTCCAAATATCTGGTCTCCCGTGGTTATATCTGTTTCCAAGGTGTCTTTCAACTGCCGAAGCATCTCTGCTGTACTGAAGGAAGGTAATAACTGTAATTAATGCCTGGAAGATGAAGTGAGAAAAACTCATATTAAAGGTCAGGCAGACAGCTGTAACAGCGATCTGAGGCAGATTCTTCAAAGGAGTTAAGAGATTATTCACCAAGTCTTAATCAAAGATGCACACTTTCCAAAAAACACATTCCTCAGAACGTGAGATTGTATAGGAAATTATCTCTAGGGATGTCATACCTACCTGTGAAGAGAGCACATGCTCTAATTAGACCCTGGTCTGGGTTTTTTTTAGAAGTAAACAATTAAGTCTAATAAGTATCATTATCTACAGACTTTGTCATGCCTTGATACTCTGCATTCATAACAGGACAAGCCTATCCCCATCTCTCCCTATTTTTTAGAAAAAAATGTATACAAACTTTTATATTTTACTCAAAAAAAAGTAATGAGAATGAGAATTCTTAACAGGTATACTCAGAATTTCTGAAAGGAAACTAAATAGGGATATAATACCTGAGTTAAACATCAGCTCTTTATTAAGACTGCTTTTTCAGGAGGAAGCTGATGAAGTTGACAGTCAACACTGGAGATAATATTCACTTGAAGTGTGCACTTTGAGAGGACACGTCTTTGATAGGACTTTGAGAAGGAGAATATCCTGCTCAACAAACTGAATTTCTTTCTATGACAAGGTCACACACCCAGTTGACCAAGGGAAGCCAGTTGACATAAACTGTCTGGATTTCAGTAAAGCCTTCGATCATGTCCCACAGTGTTCTCCTGAACAAACTGTCCAGTGTTCAGCTGGACAAACACGGAATGCCATGGGTGAGCCATTGGCTGACGAGTCAGGCTCAAGGGCTCAGAGTAGATGGGGTGACATTGGGCTGGTGTCCAGTCACCAGCGGGGTTCCACAGGGACCCCTCTTGGGACCAGCACTCTTTATTGTCTTCACAAATGACCGGGATGCAGGGTTTGAAGGTTTACTGATGTGAAACTAAAGGGAGCCATTGTCACTCTTGAGGGCAGAGAGGCCCTGCAGAGGGGTCTGGACAAACTGGAGAGCTGGGCAATGACCAAACACGTCAAGTTTAACAAGGGCAAATGCCAGATTTTGCACCTGGGACACGGCAGCCCTGGGTGTCCATACAGGAGCGAGAGGCTGAAGAGCAGCCCTGCGGAGAGGGACCTGATGTTTCTGGTTGATGGCAAGTTGAACATGAGCCAACAGTGCCCTGGCAGCCAAGAGGGCCAGCGGTGTCCTGGAGGGCATCCGTCACAGCATCGCCAGCTGGGAGAGGGAGGGGATTGTTCGTCTCTGCTCTGCGCTAGTGGGGCCCCACCTTGAGCACTGGGGACAGTTTTGGGCACCACAGGATAAAAAGGTTCTAAAGCTACAGAAGAGTGTCCAGAGAAGGCCACAAAGTTGGTGAAGGGTCTGGAGGGGAAGTCATATGTGGAGCGCTTGAAGACACTTGGTCTGTTCAGCCTGGAGAACAGGAGGCTGAGGGCAGAACTCATCTCACAGTCTGCAGCTTCCTTGCCAGGGGAGGAGAAGAAAGCTGGTACTGATCTCTCAGGTGACCAAAGGCAGGACCTGAGGCAATTGCAGGAAGATGAGCCAGGGGAGGATTAGGTTGAATATTAGGAAAAGGTTCTTCACCCAGTGGGTGGTGGAGCACTGGAACAGCTGCCCAGGGAAGCAGTCACAGCCTGAGAATATTTCAGAAGCATTTGGCCAATGCCCTCAAACACATGGTGTGAGTGTTGGCATTGTCCTGTACACAGACAGGAGTTGGGAGTCGATGATACTTGTAGATCCCTTCCAACTCAGGACATTCTGTGAGGAAAGTATACCAGTGAACTCAATTGATGATAAATGGCAGCTCTGAGGGAAACCTAGTGAGCAATCAGGACAGGACACAGAAGAATGGGAATTTGAGCGGACAATTTTGTACTGTGTCTTTATGATCACTGTTCATGTAGAGGTGACCACAGGAACTGCAAAGCAGTAGAAACAAGTAAGTTTTATTGGGTCTTATGAACCCTGCCAGACTTGGTTCCTGATTTGTAAAATCCTATATTTCAAATTAATATTAAAGTACCGAAATGTGCAATGATACCATAGGTTTACATTCTTTGAACTTCTCCTTACAGGTGAGGCTGGGCTTCTCATTTCCAAAGTCAGTGCAAAGAACCCCTTCTTTGGTTATGCTGGCAGTAAGAGACACACAGAAAAGAAATTACTCTGTGAGGTATTTAAGAAGGGAGATCTTTATTTCAATACTGGAGATCTAATGGTTCAAGACCACGAAAATTTTCTTTATTTTTGGGACAGGATTGGAGATACATTCAGGTATAATCATTATTCTTTTCCCATTTCTTCATTAAAAAACATGGCCATATAGAATAGAGTAGAATAGAATAGAATAGAATAGAATAGAATAGAATAGAATAGAATAGAATAGAATAGAATAGAATAGAATAGAATAGAATAGAATAGAATAGAATAGAATAGAATAGAACAATACTTTTCCATTTGTTTTCAAACAGAATTTAGAAAGTGTTCAGTTTATTACTATTGTGATAAAGTTTATAATGATCTTGAAGTGGATGATAATGGCTTCATTTTGTAAAAAGTGTGCTGTGGACCTGGACAGCTCAATTCCAGAATGTTTTGTAGGAACTACTGCTCTTTGAACAGCCCTTGCAGTAAGCATAGTAATGATTTTGCTGCAAGCAAGTGTATTGGATACTGAAGCAGAGAAAGATGTATCAAATAGTAAAGATTGGTTCAATTGATATGTTTAGAGATCATATCGAGATCGTGAAAACCATTATACGAGATTATTGTAAGCTTTCACTGTGCTGTGTAGTTATAGTTAATAACCAGTACCCCTTGAATTTCAAACGTTGTCTTCTGATGAATACACCAACATGGCAAATGGGAACAAATCTGAGGTGTTCTTAGTATGAATGAATGGAGTTGTTACTCTGGCAATGTTTTTTAGAGAGGAGGTGTGCATATGTTGATTTTTTTTTTCACGTTTTAGATGGAAAGGGGAGAATGTTGCAACTACAGAAGTTTCCGATGTCATTGTAATGTTGGACTTCATACAAGAAGCAAATGTCTATGGTGTATCTGTGCCAGGTAAAAAGAAGCTTTAGCCCTATGTTTTTCTTCCCCTGAGTTAGTCATTAACCCTCATAACTCTTTTATTTCTTGTTTTCATAGAATCATCTGGTTGGAAAAGACCTTTGAGATCATGTAGGTGTAGATCAAAATGTAGGTGTAGATGACAAAAATACCACCAGATTGTCAATGAGCCAGTGACTCATGCATTTCTATGTGCATGCAGTGATGTGTATTTCTGAAAAGTTATCTTTGATGAATTTGTGATAGCTACAAAATCTAAATTGAAGGTTTATTAAATTCACATCCATGGTAAATCCATATATCCATGTGTCAAAATAAAATTTCAACACGGTAAGAATTAAAGTAACTCTAAACGAAACTATATTAAGACATTCTTCTCTGTAATTTCACTTTTCAGCTAGCCTCATAGAATCATAGAATGGTTTGGGTTGGAAGGACCTTAAAGCACATCCATGGGCAGGGACAGGGCTCTCTCCTTTTATACATCCGCCTTGCTCTCTCTTTCCAGACAAACCAGTATGAACCTTTAATATCTCTGTTAACAATGTTCAGATCCACAGCTGTGAGATAGATACGGAGATAAGTTTTTGAAAGAATGGTGTTGATGCTTATCCACTTCTGTTTATGAATATTGAGCATGGAACTCCATTTACTCTTACCTGCCAAATTAATTTACAGCATCATTGCTTAACTGATCAGTTGATTGATCTCCAAATATATGTAATACCAAATAAAATATGAATATTATCTTCAAGCTTTACTGAAGCTCAGAAGATGATATATGACTGTCAATTTAGTAATGCCCTACAGTTCTTTTTATAAGCTTCGTCACTAAAATGTCAACTTTATTGATGTTTCAGACTTCTCAAATTCTCATCTCACTTCCTTTCACCTAGATCATGAAGGGAAAGCAGGAATGGCCTCTCTTATTTTAAAGCAGAATGCATCATTAGACTTGGAGAAAATGTATAAGCAAGTAGTGACCTATCTACCGAGTTACGCTCGTCCCCTTTTTTTAAGAGTCCAGGTAAGCCACATTATTGCACAGTGCGTGCAGACCTGCGTCACTGGGACACAGAGGTGGATAAGTGAATAACAGAAATTGCTTGTTCATATAGCACTTGATTCGTTTTTGAACTGGTCCTATTTGCTCTCTTCATTAATGGAGTCCTGGGAACGGAATTACACAAAAAGTCAATAAAATTTGCAGGTTGTGTTAAAATGGGAGGAATTGTACAAATGAGTAAGGATAGAGGTTATACAAAAGGATTTAGGGAGATTATAAGCATGAACACAGGGAATAAAAGAATTCAGATTAGTAAAAATGTGAACAATTGCATCTGCAGAAAATAATCTAAAATCCATTTTATTCAGTGGAAATTAGAGAGAAGCAGAGCTAAAGCAGAAGTCTGCACAATAAATGAAATGTGATTTTCTGTGTAATATAATGACAAAAGTTAAAGCATTTGGAAGGGTACTAGGTAAATTGAAAAGATAAACTAAAAAATGTACGTTATTACTGTCACCACCACAATCATCAAAGTCCTCCCTGTTTGTGCGACAGTACTTTGCTGCAGAAACTGTCTCATTTGGGAAAACAAATAGCCCCTCTTCCAGAGTTAAAAATGTAAATGTAATACAGTAGACTAGAAAAAAATGGGGGAGTACAGAAAATGTACAATATTAATCATCATGGTAAGTGAAGTTGATGAGCAACCTCCTGTCTGCTGAGTGTTTTGAAAACATTATGACAAAGGCAAACAGCAAAATGTTTTTGAAGGTGTTTATGAAGGAAGTCGCGTAAGTCTGAGGAGAAGATGAGAAGAAGTAAGCGTTGCTTGAAAAAAGAAGATAAGGTATGGAAGCTGGTTCCCTGGGTCAGACAGAGGTTGAACACTAATTCAGACTACAGGAGGAAAAACAAATGTGAATGTGAGCAAAAGAAAAGGAGCTCTTCTCTTCAATAATAAATCCTTCTCTCTTCCATTAGGAAAAAATGGAAATGACTGGAACATTCAAACAACAGAAGTTTCGACTGGTAGATGAAGGTTTTAATCCATCTACAGTTCCTGATCCTCTTTACTTTCTAGATCTCTCAAAGAAAGCCTATGTCTTGTTAACCAAAGAAGTACATGAGATGATCTTATCTGGGAAAATGAAACTTTAAGTAACCTAAAAATAGGCGATTAAGGGACAGTATAAACAAGCTACTGTATGAGAAAAAAAGTAACATGAATTACCAATATTTATGCAAGGTTATCCAGAATAATATTTTGTATACTTGATATTTACATTCTGACATGTTTTCTGTCTTTCTTTACTTGATCATTATTGTTCACTAATAATTTTTTAGCTCTCGAGACAAATTTCTAAGTAAATGATCTGTAAAGCATGATTGAAATCTATTTTGTCTTAATTTTGGAATATAAATGCTGAGTCTGATAGTTTTTCTTAGTACTAAATGAACATGAATGATATGTGGCATGAAATACCTTAAAAAAAAAAGATCCAACTTACAAAGATACTGTGACACTAATTATTTTTACAGAAAGAAAATATGCCAGTTATATCTTTTTTTAATGTAGTTTACATTTCTTATATACTTCTGAATATATATTTTAAGAAATAAAGACTTGACAGTGGTTGGAAGAAAAACAACTCTTCTTCAAAGGACGTATCTGATGGAACATAAGATGGAAGAGAATGAAGAAGAAGAAGAAAGCCCTCCAAACATATTCAAAACTAAGAGGTTTATAATGACATCAAGTTTTTTTGTCATAATCCATGCTCTTTCGCGTGTTTAACTGGCTCTTTGGAGTGTTAAATTCTGAACGTAGAGCAAACTTTTGTGAAGTGTTTAGCAGAAGACCACCAGTAGGCAGAGCAAATGTGCACACTTAATGGGGATTATCATTTACATAGCATAAAAAGAATTATTACAGCACCTTATGTCATGCATACTGGCGAAAAACTATCTTACTTACTCCTATTAATAACTGCCAGAGATTATTATTTTATGAGTATAGAATATAGCTGAAATTTTAAAATTCTAAATCATATCTTTTAACTCATTGCTTTTTAAAAGTTTCAAAATAAAGTATAAAATTGTTTAAAACACATTCTGCCTTAGTTCGATTGAAGCCTGATTGCATAAAGTCTGTTTTGCAGTCTGTTTTGGTACAAAACCTGCGCAGTGTCCCGTGCTGGATCGTGACCAGCTTTGATCAGCCAGAAGGAGTTACACAGAATACTGAAAGGGCTGCCCTCTCCAACACTGGGCATTGTAAGGCTTCCTTCTGTCATAACTGTGAAACCAGGATCTCATAAAAGGGGAGGATGAAACATTTGCTTTACAATTTTTGATACTATTGATGACTACGTAAGAGGTTTTACTACTGAGATGCAACAGAAATGGAGGGGGAAGAATGTGAAAAAAAAAAAGTAAATACTTTCCCATGCTGAAAAATAATAATAATAAAAAGATATGTCACCATTTGGTGGCTTATTTTGTAGAGCATCTAAGATGAATAAGATTGTTTCTGTGTGGAGGCAGAAAGAGCATTAGAGGAGGGACATTGCGTGCGTGCTGGCTCTGTGCTCGGCCAGCGCCGGCGCAGCCGCGGTGTTCCTGCGCTCTGCGGCACCGCTGCGCAGCGCGACTCTTTCAACGTCCTGGCCACAACTGGTGTTTGTTTCCTGACTGCGACCACTAGAGAAATACAGAATTCCAGCTACTCCCATGTACTCCTTAATGTGACCAAGGCAGCTTGGGCAATCTGCCTGTTTTCGAAGGCAAGCAGGAGTCCTGCCCTGTGCACTATCTGGAGAGACAGGAAGCTCATGGCAGCAAGAAAATAGTAAAGGGAAAATGTACAGCACCGCAGGCTCTCTGTTTCCTAAGGAGAAGACAGTGTATGCTTCTCAACCTGATAGCTTTCTTTGTTTTAGTCAGCAGGTCAGGTGCCAGCAGACATGCTGAAGCACATTGCAGCCAACTAACATGTTTCCCAAGCACTGTCTAAACTGTTGAACTGGCACTGAAGTCAGGCTGGGTGATGAGGATGTTCTTGGCAACACGAGAAGGGCCTTCTTCTCACAGTGAGAAAATATTTGGACCTATCTGTTTCCATCCTACCCTCGTACCCAGATGAACGTGTGGAACGACTGAAGGATGAGGGCTTGGGTGTTGCTGTACAGTTACACCCCAGCACTTGCCTGGGAGGAGTCATTTCCTGTAGCAGAGGTAAAGGATCAGCTGAGGATAGCTGGGGTGGGGAGGGTCACACTGCTAACCTCAAGTACTGGAATAGTGGAATGCTTTGGGTTGGAAGGAACCTTAAAGATCATCCAGTTCCATGCCCACTGGATCAGGGGGCTCAAGGCCCCATCCAACCTGGCCTTGAACACCTCCAGGGATGGAGCAGCCACTGCTTCTCTGGGCAACCTGTGCCAGGGCCTCCCCACCCTCACAGGAAAACATTTCTTCCTAATATGTCATCTAAATCTCCCCTCTTTCAGCTCAAAACCGTTCCTCCTTGTCCTGTCCCTGAAATCCCTGATGAAGAACCTGTCCCCAGCTTTCCTGGAGCTTCTTTCAGTACTGGAAGGCTGCTCTAAGGTCCCTCTGGAGCCTTCTCTTCTCCCAGCTGAACAACCCCAACTCTCCCAGCCTCTCCTCGTATGGAAGGTGCTTGGATCATTTTTGTTGCTGACAGCTCCAGGTCCTCCTCATGCTGGGGACTCCAGAACTGAAAGCAAGACTCCAGGTGGGGTCTCACCAGGGCAGAGCAGAGGGGCAGAATCCTCTCCCTTCCCTGCTGGTGCCACTGCTCTGGATGCAGCCCAGGATGTGGTTGGTTTTGTGGGCTGTGAGTGCACATTGCCAGTTGATGTTGAATTTCTCATCCACCACCAAAAAAGAAGAGAGACACATATTAAAATAAATAAGGGTAACTATTTTTGAAATTTAGCATATGTATCTTGGAGTTTTCCTCTGCCAGTCAGGATGGTCAATGGTGAAAAAAATGTTTATTTTAAAAAAATGAGACTGGAATTATCATTTAGGAAAGGTAAAATACTGCAAGGGTAGACTTATCTACTCTTTTGTGCTAGTGAATCAGGTATAGTTAATACAGTTATAGAGTGGATTAATATTCGTAAATCTTTCTCAGGATCCTCAGGAAATGGTTAAAAAAATACAAAGCTCCTAAGCAGATCATGGCCTGAATTCTATCCTCCTGTCCAAGTCAGCTTTTCAAGAGATGATGTACTCAAACTGTGCCTCAAACTTCCAACATTATTCCCATACTTATAACCTATAAATAATATTTTTCATTTGACTATGAATTCCCTGCAGATGACAAACATAAAATGTCTTCTCCAGTTGTTTTTTTAATTTTTTTTGGAGGTAGGTGGTAGGGTTTTTTTTGTGGAGGAAAAAGGGTGAGGGAAGGAGTAGTCTTGTTTGCATTTTTGAAACTAAAAAATACTGGATGGCTATGGAAGGAAAGACAAAGAAGACTCTTGTTAAAAAAGACTACAATGATTCATGCTCAGTAGCTTGTGCCCAGTTAACAATGCAACCATTAATCTGATGTGCATTCTCACGCACAGCAGAAATTATAAGACACATACCAGTACTTATGAAACTTTTTCACTAATACAAAACTAATTTGAAGCAAATAATAGCGCAGCCGGCAGGAATACAGAAGCGATCATTTCCCTGTACTCGGCACTGGTGAGGCCACACTTCAAATCCTGGGCTCATTTTCCGGCCCCTCACTCCAAGAAGGACATTGAGGGGCTGGAGAGCCTCCAGAGGAGGGAACGGAGCTGGGGAAGGGGCTGGAGAACAGGGGTTGTGGGAGCGGCTGAGGGAACTGGGGCTGTTTATCCCGGAGAAGAGGAGGCTGAGGGGTGACCTCATTGCTCTCTGCAGCTCCCTGAGAAAAGGTTGTGGTGAGGTGGGTTTTGGGCTCTTCATGCAAGTAATAAGTGAGAGGATGAGAAGAAATGGTTTAAAGTTGCAGCAGCAGAAATTTAGATTGGATATTTGGAACAATTTCTTTACTGAAAGAGTGGTGAAGCACTGGAAAAGGCTGCCCAGAGGTGGAGTCCCAGTCCCTGTAGGGGTTAAAAAACTGTGTGGCCATGGCACTCTGGGACATGGTTTTGTAGGCATGGAGGGGTTGGGCTGATGGTTGGACCAGATGAGTTTAGAGGTCTTCTCAAACTTTAATGATTCTATGATTCAAATATCCTTCCGTTTAAAATTTGCTATCTTGATAAACTCTATTTCCAGTAAAATTAGATTCAAAGATTCAACTGACAGACAAGGAAAGCTGTGCATGAATAGTAGTAATTCTAGGAATGAATTTAGTGTGAAGTATATTATTAGCAGTACTATCAATAACTGACAGCATAGTCTGAAAATTAACATCACCATAAGGGTAACATCATAAGATCATTGTGTCCTGGTATTCAGAACGTAGTCCCTCACACTGCATATCCTGAATTAGACAAAGAGATTAAATTATGTAGATGCCACTGCTAGTTTTAAATAACTAAATCATTATTAGAGTGAAATAATACTCCTGTGTCACTTACAAAAATGGCACTTCAGCTGGCAAAAGCCCCACTTTTGATTGTTGCTGTCTCCATTTTGTCAGGTAACTGATACTGCTACGCTCAAAAAAATTTGTTTCTGCAAGTATGGATGGACAGTATTGCCATTATTAACCTGTGTTACCTATTTCTGCCAGTATAAGACTGGTCAAACAGTCTGGTAAGGTGCTGTATTTGTGGTGGTTCCGGGTTTAGAACTCACTAAATGGCTCAGTTCCTGTAATAAAAACAAACAAACAAACAAAACAAAACCAAAACAAAACAAAACCCACAAAAACCACCAACCAAACAAAAAAGTCCATATTATCATTAATGGAGAACTGAGAACACAATTATTTGAAGCATATTTTGCAAGAAAGCAGAGAATGCCTTGATCTGAATTCTGCTATGAAATGAGTTCTGCTCATTCAGTGTAACGTGCTAACTTCACATAAACAGTTGTCCATCTTCTACAGTGATCACTGTACAGAAGGACATACCTTGGGTTTTAAAATTCTGTAAAAAAAAGATTTGATCCCAAGCAAGACAACTTATTTTTGGTATACAGTTGTTTTTCTGGTAAAATCCATTACTTATTTGTTTTTGCCAGATATTTGTGCAACTTTGTTAACTATATGGCTAAAATATACTCACTGCTCTCCAAATCTGAGAAGCTCATTTCATCTAGCAAACATGGATGGTATCTGTAACTAGCAAACTCTGTGACACATATAATGTTAACAGTAATTAATCTTAGAATCATTAAGGTGGAAAAGACCTCTAAGATCACCCAGCTCAACCACCAGCCCAGCAGCACTATGCCCACTAAACCACATTCCCAAGAGCCACGTCTACATAGTTTTTGAACCCCTCCAAGGTTGAAGACTCCACCACTGCCCTGAGTGGCCTCTGACAGTGATTTTCCACTCCTTTATTAAATAATATTTTCCTCCTATCCAATCTAACCTCCCCTGGTACAACACCAGGACATTCCCTCTCGTCCTACCACTTCTTACTTGGGAGAAGAGACCAGCACCCACCTCGCTACAGCCTCCTGTCAGGGAGATGCAGAGATAGATGAGGTCTCCCCTCAGCCTTCGCTTCTCCTGGCTGAACAATCCCAGTTCTTTCACCTGCTGATCATAAGACTTGTAATCAGCTTGTTATACACAGGTGCAGATCTTTACAGATTTAAAAATGAAAGTGTTCATGGGCATTAAGATAATATTTTCTGAACAACTTTACCCAGCCTAAACAAATAGAAATATAAAGACCAAAAGATACCTGTATGGAATGGTAATTTTTTACACATCTTTTCCAGCTCAAGTCCAAACACTTCTGCTATACCAGTCCTAGCACATGAGAAAACTGTGAAGACAGGTTGCTGATCTGTAGTCAAAGAATTATAGAATCGTAGAGTGTCCCGAGTTGGAAGGGACCCTCAAGGATCATCAAGTCCAACTCCTGTCTGTGTACAGGACAATGCCAAAACTCACACCGGGTGTCTGAGGGCCTTGGCCAAATGCTTTTGGAATATTCTCAGGCTGTTACTGCTTCCCTGGGCAGCTGTTCCAGTGCTCCACCACGTGCTGGGTGAAGAACCTTTTCCTAATATTCAACCTAAACTAACCCTCCCTTGGCACATCTTTCTGCCATTCCTTCGGGTCCTGTCACTGGTCACCAGAGAAGAGATCAGCACCTGCTCCTCCACCTCCTCCCTGGCAAGGAAGCTGCAGAGTGTGATGAGGTCTCCCCTAATTGTCCTCCAGGCTGAACAGACCAAACGACTTCAGCCACTTCTCATTCGGCTTCCCCTCCAGACCCTTCACCAACTTTGTGGCCTTCTTTGGACACTCTTCTGTAGCTTTAGAACCTTTTTATCGTGTGGCACCCCAAAACTGTCCCCAGTGCTCGAGGTGGGGCCCCACTAGCGCAGAGCAGAGATGAACAATCCCCTCCCTCTCCCAGATGGCAATGCTGGTGCTGGATGCTTCCTAGGACACCGCTGGCCCTCTTGGCTGCCAGGGCACTGTTGGCTCACGTTCAACTTGCCATTGACCAGAAACATCAGGTCCCTCTCCACAGGGCTGCTCTTCAGCCTCTCGCTCCTATATGGACACCCAGGGCTGCCGTGTCCCAGGTGCAAAATTTGTCATTTGCCCTTGTTAAACTTGACATGTTTGGTCATTGCCCAGCTCTCCAGTTTGTCCAGACCCCTCTGCAGGGCCTCTCTGCCCTCAACAATGACAATGGCTCCCCTCAGTTTCACGTCAGTAAACCTTCAAACCCTGCATCCAGGTTATTTATGAAGACATAAATGGAACTCTGCTGGTGACTGTACACCAGCAGGATGTCACCCCATCTATTGTGAGCCCTTGCGCCCGACTCGTCAGCCAATGGCTCACCCATGGCATTCCGTGTTTGTCCAGCTGAATGAAGCCATCACACTTCAGAGCAAATGTTGTTCATCTTTGAAGCTGGAGAACGGAAGGAAAAGCAGTTGCTGCAGCTTTTTCAGTGTCTCAATGAAGAGCTCAAACATTTATTGAAATTCACAGACATCACATGGGGTGACAGAGTCTTAAAAATGTAAGGGGAGGGTAAAACGCCTGAGAATGGGTTCCTTAAAAGTCCGTTCAAAGAGATAGAACTTCCTAAATTGACTAGTGGCAAACACAGAGAAGAGGATTATGTCTTGAATCCCTCTCCTGCCAGCACGTACAAATCTAATTCTCATTTTCTGGGAAGACAGAGATAGTTGAGCTCTCTCCTGGAATTACACAGAAACAAATATATTGCAAATGCCTGTAATTCTACAGATTCTCAGCAAAAAGATAGACATATGCACTCAGCTCAATTGCTATCCAAGCATTTCATTAGTTATAAATTAAAGACGAGAAGAAATTCTTTATTGATGGATGTGAAAGCATTGTAATCACTCATATATCACTATAGTTACAAAGTCATATTCTGTTATAAGATGAAGAAAATCTCTTTTGGAGTATAAGTAGAGTAATACGATTCCATTTCCATTTGGCTGGCCACAAAAATCCAATTTCTGTGAAGAGAGGCTTACATCTACCCAAATACCTGTAATCTGCCATTAACAAATGGTTTTCTGGGAAAGTTGGCATTTCAAAAAAACATTAAGTATCACCTACCATAGTCTTAGTCCATATATATAGCAGCATATCTCCGCCACAGTGAGAAGACCCTATGCCATTTGTCAGCAATGGTTTGAGGTAGTAAGTTTTATCCAGAGGTACAGATTATTTTTAAAGACCTTTTGGCTTCCTTTTGTACTATATTAAAGGTAAATATCTTTGTGATCACTGACGTTGTTCAGCTAGCTCATAATATTAAACACAAAGAAGACCTCCCTACCTAAAATGCTGATTTAAATGCTATAGTCTATATTTTCTGTGACCCTTTCTATAGGATGTTCTGTACAAATACTGTTGTTCTTAGACAACGCAAGACCAAGTTAAAACAATCTGTGCCTTGCTTTGGCAGGCAAAGACCAGTGTCAGAAAGGGAGTTTCTGAACACTGTTTCCAGAGAAAAACAGTTTCCAGGACTGAATGAGGACCAGCAATCCATTACCAGTAGCTCCTTCAGATGAGTCTGTATTTACACAGTCAGACACTGGATGGTAGTACCCTCCTGTCAGCTGCACTCTACATGTTCTGTTGGCATTTCCCACAATGACAGTCAGAACTTGCAAATCCAGGGATCTGCAGATTTTAAGTGCAAATCATTCTTCCCATGTCCTGTAAATCCCAGTATCTTGTCTTGTATCTCCACAATCATGTCTCAGTTCAATAAACAGAGCTCTTATGTACTCTCAGTATAGGAGTTGCAGGACCTTGAAACTGTAGAGTGAAATCAACTGAAGTGATACACTACATAGTGTAGGGCCTGCTGCACTCAACAAAATATTAAACATAAATGTATGACTCATGCTGATGTCATTGAAAAAAATAATTCTACATAGAAGTTTCCTGAACTGCAAGCAAATGACCTATTTACTGTGACATTAAGACTGGAGCCACCCAGAAGCAGTTTACTTGAAAAGTTTAAGTGCAGTTTCCAAAACTACAAGTTCTTTTAATTTTACTGCAAGCTTGTTCTGAACAATTAGAACTTGTACTATAACTGCTGATTCACACATTTGGCAGCTGCTGGTCATCACAGAGCTTCTCTCCACACAAATTCTCACAGACAACAGGGCATTGCACCGAGCAACACAGATGCCTCAAAGCCTGCTGTTGGCACTGGAGTTATGCTTCCCTTTTCCTTCTCTAAACCCTTTTCTAAATAATGCATATAGTCATTCCACTTTGAATAAAACCTCAAGGATTATTAGGAAAACTTTAAAGGATTTCAGGTGTTGAAACTCTTCGTAATGCTGTCAGTGCCATTCAGTTGCACCCACTGAAAAAACACAGGGAATAATTTCAGCCCTGTATATTCCATTCCATCATTCTTTATTAAAAAGCCTTGTTCAAATTACTGATTTTTAGCCCTAGCTTTCAAAAACTATTTATTTTACAGGCCATAGTAAAAAAAAAATGTCACATGAACCCTACTCCTAGTAGTAGAAATACACCAAAAGACAAAGTACTGTAAGGAAAAGAAAAGGCACTTTTTTTTTTTCTTATTTGCTTCAGCTGTTTTTCTACTTTTGACTTTCTTTGGACGCTAAAGCCCAACTCAAGAAACTGTTTTGTAACTACTAGATGTCTCAGACACATTTATGTATTTGTTTGCAAACTGGATTAATTGCCACTCAGCTTCACTGTTAAGAATACAACCTATTAGTTTTGCAGGTGTAACTGGGCCTGGAGTGGTGATAAGGCTACTCATCTGGTCTCAAAAATACTGACAACAGATTCTGGCTAAAAATATCTGTGCTCTGGTCCTCTTCTTTCTCCTACGTCCTGTTATTCCATTAAAGAAAAGGTTTTTTAATTTTAAGGAAACCAGAGGCAAGGGATAATTCAATGCAAAATCACTCATGGATTAAGGACTCCTGGAATTAAACCTACAAATCTCCTGAGGAATGAGAACTACATTTCATTCAGTAGCTACTAATGCAGAAGTTTGTCAGGCAGATGTTCCAAATGACAGTAATCAAGTTAGAAAGCTTTTGCAAGAGCTTGTAAATTATGTCCTCAAAATTAAATACTTAGAACTGGGAAACTGAGGACTGGAGTGATTGATTTTAAAAATAGATATTGGAGTGATTGATTTTAAAAATAGATATGATGGAGATGAATGCTGATAGTGAAAGAGCAGACAGAAAATATCCCTTTTCTCCTTAAAAATCTTTAATATTTTTCTTCGTGTTATAGTTTTCAGACAGACCTCACAAGAGTGGAACTACACTTTCCAGTGCAGGTCAAAATACTTGCTAAAGAGGACAGTATGTCAAAAGCAAAAGCAAAGGCAAAACGTGATTGAAGCGCCTTGTTGATTCGGGTAGCTACTTAAACGGAGGAAGGAGTAGCAATGGCAAGAGTTTGACTACATTTAAACTCACACTTCAGAGTTTAACTCTAACTATCTATTTGTGTTTTACAGGCTGAAGGCTAACTTGTCCTGCTGATAAACTCCTGCCCAAGCCAGGCTCCGCACACTGCGCCGCAGAGCCCTGTCCCTACGCCGCGCGCCTGCGGGCGCTGCCGCTGGTGCCCCGCACTTTGGCTGCGGTGCTGGTGCCAGCCCCAGGGCCTGGTGTGGGGTTAAAAGTGTCACTGAGCCCAGAGAGCTGCCTTCTCTCTGGCAACCAGTGACAGGACCCAAGGGAACGTCAGGAAGATGTGCCAGGGGAGGGTTAGGTTGGATATCAGGGAACGGTTCTTCATCCAGCGGGCGGTCGAGCACTGGAACAGCTTCCCAGGGAAGCAGTCTCAGCCTGAGAATATTCCAGAAGCATTTGGCCAAGGCTCTCAGCCCCACAAGGTGAATGTTGGGGTTGTCCTACGATCTGGACTCGACAATCCTGGTTGGGTCCCTTCTAGCTCAGAACATTCCATGATTCTGTGATTCTAACATTGGCACGCTGTCATGCACAGGCTTCACCTGGGATTTGCCTCATCGCTAGAGACTTGTCTGCTCCTGAGCTGCCCTGCCTTTCTGGTCTAACTGCTGCAGGACCATGTCCTTGATGGTGAAAGCACTGCCTACAGCTGGCCTGCTGCCATCCATGTTCCCTGGGCAATATTTCCCTGGTGGAATAGCCCACTTGTACAGAGCAAACCCTTCATACACGTTCAGTTATTTCTAGGATTTGGAAACGGACAGCTCAGAAGGTTTTGCAGCCCATACAGACATTCACTAAGAAAAGTAATGCTAGTCACTGTTCCTTAAGGCTTCTTTTAATTTAAATATTGCCATTGACTGAATTCAATGTCTTCAAGGAGCTAAGAACTATGTAAAACCAGAGAGAAAAAGGACAGTTCTTGTAAGCACAGTTCTGTTCTCAGAATGTGACCACAGGGTTGACCTCAAGTCATCTGCAATAGCTGAAGTGTTTCATTGTTCTATTAGAATGCATCAAATGCTTTCCATTTTATCAGTCAATGTAAACTGCTGCTTTAGTTATTACAAAAAGGTCATGCAGTTCACAATTAGAAAAAAAAAGGTCATAATAAAACAGTGATCACCTGAGAAAATGGATAGCACTTGTTATGCCATGCATACAAACCAGAGAGTACAGTTAAAGAAATTGAACTACTCGCATTTGCGGCAGAAGTGCCACATGCTGCCAAAAGTCCTTGAGCACAACATACATCTTCCAGTGTGGAAAAGGCTGCCACAGTGTACTGATGTGGAGAGGTCGGTTCTTCTTCAAGGCACTAGGCATCTCACCAAAACTCTTATCTTCTACCCCTAATTGTCTACAGTCTCTACAGTCCTTCCTTCTCCTGAAGGAAGCCCTTTCTCCAGGGTGATGGGGTGCTTTAGCACCCCTGCAAGTCACAGCTGAACTTCCATATGCTCACGGTTTGCAAACTCCACACAAATGACTGCTCAGAAAACTTGGCTCTTACCACAGCTACAATTAGCAGATATGTATGTAATAATCTTCAATTGTCTACCATTAGATATTAGCACTATGAACACACATGTATATGTTTAATACAGCTGTTGTGAAAAAAAAAAAGAAAAAGCAAAACCACGATAGTTGGGGACAAAGGCAGGATGTCAAAGCAAAAACTCAATGAAGAGTAACAGCAGAGATGGCAACAAAACTGGGAAGTAAGCTGAACTGGAAGCCTCTCATTTGTGAAGAAAGACCTCATCTGCAGTACAGAAAATCTGCAAACTTTGAAAAACCTGGTTACTTGAGAAACCTAGGCTTGTCTGATCGCTCCCTAGATCTTTGTGCAACCAGTTACACAAACTGGGGATGTCCATAACTGCAAACAGCGTGAATGGAGAGAAAAAGATGCCACTTCAGACATGAGACTAGACGAAAAGATAGTAGTGTACTAACTCTTCCAAGCATGAGTGCAAAAGTTAATTTGTGTAAACTCTACAGATCACCACGCAGAATTGTTTATAAAACATTTCTGCCTTAGAAACAAAATAAAAAAAAAAATGAAGTGAATTCTGAATATATGACAGGATTATAGGAACTTGAAGAGTTCTGCTGAACTGGAGAGAAAGTGCGCAATCCAAAGAAGAACTTGCAGGGATAATTCTTTCAAGAGTAGCTTATGACTAATACATATTTGATTCAAATATGTGTAAAAGTCATCAAAGACATAAAAATAAACTGTGGGTCACGCAAAAGGTATAGCACAGAAAAAAACTGTCTCCACTATGGAAACTGGTATCCCAAACTCTATTGATTTAAAAAAAAAAAAAAATAGACACATAGAATCATAGAATCTTCCGGTTGCAAAAGACCTTTGAGATCATCAAGTCCAACCATATCCATCTTCTGCTAAAAAATGTCCTTCAAAAACTCATCTACCCACGTTTTAAACACGTCCAGGGATGGTGACTCAACCCCCTCCCTGGGCAGCTGTTTCTCTGCCTGACCACCCTTTCCATAAAGAAATTCTTCCTAATATCCAATCTGAACCTTCCCTGGCACAACTTATGGCCATTTCCTCTTGTCCCATCACCTGTCACTTGTGAGAAGAGATCAACACAGGCTCTGCCACAGCCCCCTTCCAGGCAGCCGTAGACAGTGATGAGGTCTCCCCTCAGCCTCCTCCAGGCTGAACAGCCCCAGGTCCCTCAGCCTCTCCTCTCAGCACTTGTTCTCCAGCCCCTTCCCCAGCCTCGTTCCCTTCTCTGGACGCGCTCCAGACCCTCAATGTCCTTCTTGGAGTGAGGGGCCCAGAACTGACCCCAGTACTCAAGGTGTGGCCTCACCAGAGCCCAGTGCAGGGGCACAATCCCTGCCCTGTTCTGCTGCCCACACTGTGTCTGACACAGCCCAGGATGCCATTGGCCCTCTTGGCCACCTGGGCCACTGCTGGCTCATGTTCAGCCCCTGTCAACCAACACCCCCAGATCCTTCTCCTCCAGGTAGCTCTCCAGCCACTCTTCCCCAAGCCTGTAACACTGCATTAAACAACCCATAAAACGTAATTTATATAAAGATGATGGAGGAGAGAGTAAAACATGCAGATCAATTATATCAAAAAGGAAAAACTGTAAGTTATCAGGTTCATCAACCTTCGGTCAGCATAATGGATTGTACCAAGCATGACCTAACATCTCTACCACTGTCATTAGCCAGCTTGAAGCCAGGCAATGAAAAGAGCCCCCTCCTATTTGGTGAGATTTTGTCTGATTGGCAAAGGATATGTTTGTACATTTGCATTACGACTTTTTAAAAAATTTTGGTAATAAATCTGTCTTAAAAGGAAACTTAACTGAAATTTTGGACTAATTGCTGGTGTAATTCCAAGTAATTCTGTGCCCTGAACAGACATGGAAATTTAGACAAAGGTAAAAGATAATCAGATCATTAATCACCATACTGTTGGAAAAGTGTGAGATTTTATTAGTCTGATATTAATTAAATAGAAACAGTAATTATAATGGTTTTAATTATAGTGGTTTCAGAAGTGGTTTTAAATCCTATTACTTTAAGAGTGTTAGTGATTGTTAGAAGTAGCGGTTATTTAGACAAAAAGTTTTTTTTTCTCATGAAATACTGTGTGAAATACTCGAAATGTATCCAAGCTAAGTCTGCAGTTGAGATAAAGAGACTGGGCCTGAGGTTGAGATAGGAAGACCTTGCATATCGGAGTTAACTAAGAAGAACAGAAGAAGCTGGTGCCAGAGAAGTAACAATTAGTTGATGAAGTAATCTATATATGCATATGTATATGTATCAGCTGTAACCTGTTGAATATACATTAGGTTATGTAACATGTAGAGAATTTTGTTTAATAATTGTTTAATAATTGTTTAATAAGTCCAAATGTCGGGTACTTCATTTTGGACACAACAATCCCATGCAGAGCTACAGACTGGGGACAGAGTGGCTGGAGAGTAGTCAGGCAGAAAAGGACCTGGGAGTGCTGATGGACAGGAAGCTCAACATGAGCCAGCAGTGTGCCCAGGTGGCCAAGAAGGCCAATGGCATCCTGGCCTGCATCAGGAATAGTGTGGCGAGCAGGACCAGAGGAGTTATCGTCCCCCTGTACTCGGCACTGGTCAGGCCTCACCTTGAATACTGTGTCCAGTTCTGGGCACCCCAATTTGGGAAAGATGTTAGGATACTGGAATGTGTTCAGAGGAGGGCAACGAAGATGGTGAAGGGGCTGGAGCACAAGCCCTATGAGGAGCGACTGAGGGAGTTGGGGCTGTTTAGTCTGGAGAAGAGGAGGCTCAGGGGAGACCTCATTGCTCTCTACAACTACCTAAAAGGAGGTTGTAGTCGGGCAGGGGTTGGTCTCTTCTCTCAGGTAACCAGTGACAGAACCAGAGGGCAGGGACTCAAGCTTGGTCAGTGAAAGTTTAGGCTTGATGTGGGGAAAAAGTTCTTCACTGAAAGGGTGATTGGCCATTGGAATGGGCTGCCCAGGGAGAGGGTGGAGTCACCGACCCTGGAGGTGTTTAAGGGGAGACTGGATGAGGCACTGAGTGCCATGGTTTAGATGATGGGTTGGTGTTGGTGTTGGTGTTAGTGTTAGGTTATAGGTTGGACTTGATGATCTCAGAGGTCCTTTCCAACCTTGTGATACTGTGATACTGTGATACTGTGTGAATAAAATGCGGTCGTGCTGTGGCGGTTTCGGAACCAGATTTGGGTGCGACCCCTGGTTCCCGGGGCCTCGAAATAAAGCACCACATATAACCTCCCCGGAGTGGTTATGTGTTCATCTCTATGCTAACATTACCACATTCAACACAATAATGAAAAACGATATAATTACTCATATTGGCATAAATGTGAGGGCTACCATATCTGAAAAAAAGATCCAAGACATTTTATTTTCACATATCACAGTGAAAACAATTACATTATTATTCAGTGAATAACCTATTTATTTTTATGCATTTTATCTTTTATATTTATATGTTTTATCTTCTATATTTATATATTGTATCAATATGTTTACTACTGTCACATTTTACGACCCTGTTGCAATAGCCGTGATACGTGACAGGAATTTGGCATAAGAAAATACAGTCTAAGTGACATGGTACTGAAATGATTATTAACAGTGGAGCTTTAAAACACCTAACAGAATGCAAAATCAGATGGCAAATCAGAGACTTGTGCCAGCAACTCACTTTATACTTGGATGTATCATTATGTAGTAGGCAATCTTAAAAAATAAAGAAATTAAATAGACTGAATATTTTTGATAATAGGGGTGACATGGGGAGATGACATTAGAACTAAACTGAAAAACACTGTCAGTATTAAATAACTCCCAAGTTTAATAATTTCCTTGCAAAGAAGCAAAAAGGCCCAGGTGAAGAGTGGTTTTATTCTTTCAGGAAATTCCAGGAGCTCTTTGCCAGTCGCATCTATTTCCGTCCATACCGCTGCAAAATCCTGTCTGTCATTCGAACACACGGCATCAACACAGCTGCCAGCTAATTAGCTGGAGCTGTCTGATCTCAGGGTCAGTCTGACATCCCAAAGGCCCAAAGACTCCACCACTCCCTACACAGATTGCCATTAAAGGTAACTGCAGCAGAAATACAGACGGCTCTCAGGCAGGATTTTGTGCACCATTAATACAATGTTCCTGCAGAGGAGATAAATGGCAGTGGCTGTGCCAAGCGTGGGGTGTCGAGGCAAGACGACGCTGCAGTTGGCACGGCTCTGAAGCGCAAAGCACGCACCTGCAGAGTCCTTCCCCAGGCAGAATAAGCAGAATTATTACAGAGCCAGTGCAGGGCACGCTGTCTCAAGGTATGTGGCAGAGACAGCAAGTGAAGCTGGCGGCCAGCCCAGTGTCAAGGGTAGTTTTAAAATACAATGCAGATCTAGCCAGATATATTAAAGTCAACAGAGAGTTCAGCTGGGACTGCAAAGCCAGGACTGCACAACCGAGCTGTTTGTGCTGAGCTGCGTGATAAGGTGGTCACATTGCTACAACAAGGTATCTCCACGTAGGTTTGCAGGACAAGATACAAAACCTACCAAAGGGTTTTTGTGGCAATGCTATTGCGTTAACAATGTGATCTGTGACATGCCCTGATAGGGCATAAAAGCAGTAATCTGGATGTGAGATGAAAATAATTTTGAAATATCGCAGGGGAACTGAGTAACGCTGCAATAATATCAAATCAATGAAACTGCACAGACAGGCAGTGCATTTGTGCCTGCCAGCTTATGAAGTATAGTAGAACGGCTGTTTCCTTTTCCTTGACTTCCTTCTTATCGCAGATGTTGTGTAAATTTCAGGCAGCTGCTATGCCAAAGAGGATTTTGAACTATAAGAAATCTGCCAGCTCTTTCTGATTCCAAAGCTACCTGCTCACTGTGGATTTTGAAAGCACAAAACTGTTAACTGCAGGACATGCCTCACCATTCACATTTTCCTTTCTGATAGAGAAGGCAGCATTAAAGCAGTAAATATTTTTCTGTAGGAATTACATGATTTTACTGTAATTTTAAATGGAATATTTTGGGGAGTGTATAATTTTAGAAGGTTCAGTTCCATATTCTGTTTTTTCTACAGAAGGTAACCCTATAACAGCTTTCGGGCAGACTGCAATAAACAAGTAAAATGAATCTGTCAGAAAATATAGTTCCGAAACTTTAAACTAAGAAACTGATAAACCCTCATGCAGAAATTAGAATACTGAACTCTTTTTGTCTCACAAAAATTTGTAATTCTTTTCTCTTTACATAACAAAAATCTTACACTTATTGTCCTGTGTTCCAGCCTTCAATGTGAAACCTAATGCATGCCTCTATTTTTAAAGTGGACATAGTATTGCGCTGCCATCCCTCCCACCTTGTCCATCCCAGTTCCTGACAGAAGTGATCCTTAACTGCTGAAAAAAACCCAAACAAATAAATGCTTTCCAGAGGTGACAGATCAGATGACCTTGTTCAGTTCTGCTGCAGGAAAGTCCCACATAGCAGGGAGAGCCTCGTGTCTGAGCAGAACACCAATGGCCTTGTTAGTAGGAAGACTTGATAAAGACAAAAATGCTTCAGAGTTGGGCTAAGGAAATTTGGCCTTCACTTAAAATCTTTGCTACTTTGGTATTTCTCAATAAAGTTATTTACAGTGTGGTGCTGTATGTATCACCCAAGAGGTGTGTTCTCTGTGATTATATCCCCTTTGTTATTACTTCAACAAATGCTGAGCTTCTAGGTGTGATATTGGCAGCCTCTTAAATAAAACATGGCTGGAAATCAGTAACACTGACTTTCTAATAGAAGTTGTATTTTTCTTTATTGTGTAAGAGGACTGATCACACATGACTTGCAATGTGAAGTGCTAAAGACGTGTTACAAATGTTCTTACACACTTCTGTTCTTCAAACTGGGTAAAAAGTACCGGTGTAATGTGGATCATTGGATATTTTCCCTGTGTCATGCATCACATTTTATTTAATTTCTGTGCAGCAAAAATTGCTCTGCTGGATTTTCTAGGTGGGCTAAGAGCCTCATATTTGTGATGGTGCCATACTTCTGCAACTTAATTAAAAGCAGCCTGATCCAGTACTGCTACAGGAGCTCTGTGACTGAAAGACACACGACATGAAAGGTCAGTGAATCTAATTACAACCAGCTGGTGATGCTTTGAAAAGAGTCCCTTCCCAAGTTTCTGTCTCAGGGTGATACTTTTAAAACTGAAAATAGGAAAAATTCGTAATCTGAGATCTGCTTTCATCAGATGTGTCTTTATGGTCCAGCACCACCCAAGCACAGGCAGCTAATCAAAAAGCCTAAAGTGCTTTCAGAAAAAAAAATGAAACTACATGTGAAAAGACTGACTGTGGAGTTGCTGAGGGAACAGAGAGAATTCAAATTGCAGAAAGATCTACGATGGGATAATATGATACAAGTGGAGTTAAGATGCAGATAAGCTGTCACTTGGTAAGGACAGAGGGTTGCATGGTAAAGAAAGCAGGTATCAGCCTTTACTTTCACATCCGCACTGCTGTGCTCCTGTGCTTGCGAGGCCTGGGACGGGGAGGGAGGAGCAGCAGGCGCGCTGCACGCCAGGTCCATGTCCTTGCTTGTTCCTTCACCTGAGCTCGAGGGGGGCAAAGGCACGCTGCAGTAGCGGGGTGCCTCCTCACCCAGGCTTTGGATGAATCTGTGTCCTGCCTCCTAGACACTGCACAAACCTAATGCCATTAACAAAAATTTTTCTGTTTTTTTTAATAAGATTGAATCTGGCCAGCTTATCAAAATATCAATTATGCATTCTGCATAGTAACTGAGTAATTTGTATTCAAATATATTCATTCCAGACAGCAACAGAAAGGTAAGAGCTTGCTATGGAGTATTTTGTTAATACAGCTAGCTTTATCTTGCTTTAATGGAAAAACAAAGCCCTTTTAAGGCATCATTAATTAAAAAAAAAACCCCACTACTCATGTGATGTTTAAAAAATATATTGAATTTTAGAACTGCACTCAACTAAAATAAAGAATAAATTAAGAACTGAAAACCAATTTAAGTCACAGAAAAAAATATAACTCACTAAGTAGTCAATTTACCACCTTTTTTTCCCCAGAAAACTGGAGCTGGTTCAAGTAAGCTAAAGCCTAGGCCATAAAATTGTTCACCCTCTATGACTCTACTGTAACAACATTGACTGGCTGTATTCATAAATTAAATCAGCAGAACAGTAAGCATGGATAATTAAATAAGTCCTGAACCCTGTCTGGTGTATATTTTATAGCTGATAGGTGGAATAGAGTTGTATATACTTCACTGAACACTCATATATGTATTTCTGGAGTGAAAATTGCTTTTTTTCCCAGCTAAATAGTCATGCACAGGACAGGATCAAATGTTTAAACACAACCCAGATGGACAGGATCTCTTGCATTTTCACTCTCTAAAAGTATTCTTTGATGATTGATATGTGCTCAGTTAGACTGAATACCATCAGATTGACAGTACCTCCCCTGGAAAGACGGTGTAAACTCTGTATGCATCTACTGAATTCACTGGCAGTAAAAGAAAGCACGATCAATGTATATTTTGGAACCGCAATTGAATCTTTGTAAAACCTTACTTTGTGTATTTTCTCTCCCCTGCAATGTGCAGAAGGCATTGCCCATTTGCTTCTTGGGTAGTGTGTAAAATAATCACTTGAGGCTGCTTCAGTTCCTAATGAGCATGTAAGTGTGTAAATATGTAATTGTGAAAGGCTCCTTACACTTGCAATTTATAAATCATATCAGCAATGCTTTTTCTGACAAAAAAGAAAATCCAGTGAAAATGTAATATTGTCATTTAATATGACAGCTCCAGATTTCCAACAACAATGACGAACAGGAAAGATTTTGAACGTCAGCTTGTTGGTAGTTAGGCAGGCAGACATCCATTAACCTTGATGGTGGCATCACCACATTGGATAGCATATAATGAAATCATCCACTTGGTTTTAAAATAGAATATTTTCTTTCTAAAAGTGTAAAGCACTACTCAGATCCTTTATCCCAAGCAGACTGAAAATATGGAACTCATGGCAACAGTATAAAAAGTATAAAACATAAAAAGAATATTAAGCTACTGGAGAGTGTCCAGAGGAGGTCACAAAGTTGGTGAAGGTTTTAGAGGGGAAACCTTATGAGGGGCAGCTAAACTCACTTGGTCCATTCAGCCTGGAAAGAGGAGGCCCAGGGTAGAACTCATCGTGCTCTGCAGCTTCCTCTCTAGGGGAGGAGGAGGAGCAGGCTCTGAGCTCTTCTCTCTGTTGATGGGACCTGAGGGAATAGCAGGAAGGTGTGTCAGAGGAGGGTTAGGTTGGGTATTAGGAAGAGGCTCTTCACCCAGTGGGCAGTGGAGCACTGGGACAGAGAACCAGGGAAGCAGTCATGGGGTCAAGCCTGACAATGTTTAGAAAGCATTTGGCCAAGGCCCTCAGACACACGGTGTGAATGTTGGGGTTGTCCTGTGCAGGGACAGGAGTTGGACATGATGATCCTTGAGGGTCCGTTCCAACTCGGGACACTCTATGATTCTGTGATCCGATGAATATTTCCAGCTGCCAATCACTTCTTGTCCGGGGGGTGTGTTGGGGAGGGGGTCGTGGTGCGCAGCAGCTCTGGTTGCTCCCACTGTTCAGAAACTGACTCCAACCTCAAGCACAACTATAGACTGGGCAGAGAGTGGATTGGGAGCAGCCCTGATGAGGAAGACTTGGGGGTGCTGAGGAACCATAAGCATAACGTGACCTGGCACAGTGCGGCTGCAACCCGGGCGGCCAACGACGAGCTGGTCTGCATCAAAACAAGCGACCAGCAGGGTGGGCGAAGGGTCTCTGCTGGCTCTGGTGAGAGCCCACCTGGAGCCCTGCGTTTGCTCCTGGAGCGCTCAGCACATCGCTCTGTTGGAGGAGTGCAGAGGGGCCATGAGGATGATCCGGGGGCTGAAGCACCTCCCAGGCGGAGACAGGAGGAGAGAGCTGGGCTCGTTCTTCCTCCAGGGAGCCCTCAGAGCAGCCTCCCAGGGGGTCCAGGAGACGTGGGGAGGGGCTCCTTAGTGCAGGGGTAGGGTGAGGAGCAATGCTTTTGGGCTGGAAGAGGGGAGATTCAGAGGTGTTGGGAAGAATTATTTTCCTGCGGGGGGCGATGAATTCGTTCTCCTGAGGGGGGGGAGGCCCTGGGCCAGGCTGCCCCGAGGAGCTGCGGCTGCCCCTGGCTGGGGGTGCCCAAGGCCGGGCGGGATGGGGCTCGGAGCCGCCTGGCGCAGCGGGAGGTGTCCCCGCCCGTGGCAGGGGGTGGGACTGGGTGATCTCGAAGCTCCCTTCTGACCTTAAACCCCTCCCTCGTTCACGGCATTTCCGAGGGCGCCTCAGCGGCCGGTTGGGCCGGTTGGGCGAACGCCTCTCCCGCACCCAGCCCGGCAGAACCGGCCGCTGCCCCGCCCCGGCCAACAGGTGCCCCGCCCCCCGGGCCCGTGGGCGGGAGGAGGAGCGGCAGGGGCGGCGGCGGGGCTTGGGGCCCGCGGGGAGGCGGCGGCGGCGCCGGGCGCGGGGCGGGCGCGGGGCGGGGGCGGCGCGGGGCCGCGCGGGGCGGGCAGGGGCAGGGGCGGCGCGGGGCGGGCAGGGACAGGCGCGGGGCCGCGCGGGGCAGGCGCGGGGCGGCGATGGCGGAGGCGGCGGGCGGCAGCGCCCCGGTGCCCGTGCTCTTCTGCTTCTCGGTGTTCGCCCGCCCCTCCAGCGTGCCCCGCGGCGCGGGCTACGAGCTGCTCATCCAGAAGTTCCTCAGCCTCTACGGGGACCGCATAGACATGCACCGCAAGTTCGTGGTGCAGATCTTCGCCGAGGAGTGGAGCCAGTACATAGACCTGCCCAAGGGCTTCGTGGTGAGCGAGCGCTGCAAGGTGCGCCTGGTGCCGCTGCAGCTGCAGGTGAGGCGGCGCCGCTGGCACCGACCCCGGCCCTCTCGCTGCCTGCCTGGCTGGCTGGCTGTCCCCGCTCCCCGGCTCTCTGCCTGTCTGTCCCCGCACCCTGCCCGCCCGTCTGGCTGTCCCCAGTCCTTGCCCATCTGTCTGTCCCCAGTCCTTGCCCATCTCTCTGTCCCCGCACCCTGCCCGCCCGTCTGTCTGTCCCCAGTCCTTGCCCATCTGTCTGTCCCCAGTCCTTGCCCATCTGTCTGTCCCCGCACCCTGCCCGGCTGTCTGTCCCCGCACCCTGCCCGCCCGTCTGTCTGTCCCCAGTCCTTGCCCATCTGTCTGTCCCCGCACCCTGCCCGCCCGTCTGTCTGTCCCCACTCCTTGCCCATCTGTCTGTCCCCGCACCCTGCCCGCCCGTCTGTCTGTCCCCGCACCCCGCCCATCTGTCTGTCCCCGCACCCTGCCCGCCCGTCTGTCTGTCCCCAGTCCTTGCCCATCTGTCTGTCCCCGCACCCTGCCCGCCCGTCTGTCTGTCCCCACTCCTTGCCCGTCTGTCTGTCCCCGCACCCTGCCCGGCTGTCTGTCCCCGCACCCTGCCCGGCTGTCTGTCCCTGCACCCTGCCCGCCCGTCTGTCTGTCCCCACACCCCACCCGTCTGTCCCCGCACGCTGTCTGTCCGTGCACCCTGCCCGGGAGCGGCAGCGGCGGGGCACGGGGCGGAGATGCGGACAGAGCCCCGCAACCCTCCTGACTTCCTTCTCCTTGGGAACGCTCGTTTTACTGAGGTGGGTCTGCTCCGCTCCACGTGTGTTCAGTTACCAGGCTCCGTGTCCAGTGAGTTGGAACTTCCTTGGCCCTGTGAATGGGAAGGCAGCCCGAAAGGACCAGTGGAATAGCCAAAGAACCAGTGAAGCAGCAGAAAGAGCCAGTGCTGCTCCTTCAAAACAAGTGGCGGGTGCTGCCCGGCCCTAGCTGGAGGGGTTGCTGCTGGGTGGAACCCCAAGGGTCCCGGTGGTAAGGCAGGCTCTGTCAAAGGTCTTGTGGCTCGTAGGTCTCGAGGGTTCCTGTATCCCTTCTCGCCCCCAGAAATACTCATTCCCATTCACAGGTCCATAACTCACGAGTTTTGTGGCCACGGAGCAGGAGCAAGACAGCCAGTACGTGTGTTTCATACTAAGATATCTTTAGGCACGCCAGAGATCCATGTCAGTCTTGCTGTAATGGAGCAAAATTGCTTTTTTCCTTTCATCAGCATCAAAGAAGTCAACTTTTTTTTTAAAAAAATCTAGTTTTAATCCAGTGCATTCTTTTTAATTGATAATTAAGTAATTTTAGTTTGTCAAACCAACACTACTAATAAGTTGAAAAAGTGATGTAACAAAAACTGAAACGTCTTATGTTTATGTTGCCAGAAAAAGTCTAATTCACAATGTTTGTATATCCTGCTTAATTGTAGTGTTTTGAACCCATGAACTCTCAAGGTGGCCTGTTCACTTAGACTGTACATCAAGGATGAATTTGGAGACGTTTAGCCCTGTCTGTGGAAAGAGTGGTTGAGAGGACCAAACTAGTTTAATAACTTAATTTGTCATTTCTTATCAATTTCTTCATTCGTCTCTCATCATATTCAATTTACAACCTTTCTTCTTTGTGTATTGGAAACGGAAAGGAGAGAAGCTGCAGAGGACAGTCTGCAACTTGTTGATACGGGTGTTAATTGAAGCAAGGATTTTTTTGTGCAATCTGAGCATGTAGCAGTGTTGCAGGTCAGGATTTTGTTTCTTGTGTGTGAGTGGAGATCACTGCTCTGCAAAGACGCTCTTGCAGATGGCTTCTGCACTGAAACTGTAAATGCAGCCTGAGAACTCATAGCAGGATGTACATCCCGGTGTGAAAGGTCAGTATTGAGATACGGAAGGATCTGTCATTCCCAGGGTGCAGAGGCACTACGCAGCTTTAACTGACTGCCAGGATTTGGGGTGAACCAGTATTTAATGCATGTAATGCAATTATTAGCTGGTTTCACCGATACTGTTGCAAATCTGTGGCAGTAGCAACTGTTGATATGTAAAGGATGGTACTTGTGTATTATTTTAGTTGTCTCCTTGATGTGCTTCAGCAGCTGAGCATGAGCTGGAGACTTCGCAGTGATGTCAGTCAGCTCGCCTTTAGCCACCGGCAGGTGCTCAAAGATCGCTCGTCCGGGGAACATTTGGTCTGGTACAGTCACAGCTGCGCTTTTTAAGACCTTTAGGATTTGCTGATAGGAAGATTATGCTTTCTTTCCGTATGTTGATTCGTGCACTGCTGCTGTTGTGTGCTCTCCCCCTCCGACGTTTCATCTGCAGATACACATAGGTTTGTCAGCTCTGTGTGTGGCACTGTCAGTTGAAATACCATTTTGAACCTGTCTTTCAAGAGGGACAACCTTTGCTCAGTGATGTGATTAGACGTGTGTTTGGAAGGGTACATTTGATTTAAAATTAAGATTCACAGACACTAGCATCCGTATCCCTAGACAGTCACCAGTATTTTCATGTGCATGCTTTATAAAATGTACATATGCCTTTAGTTAGGGTGGTGTTTTAGCCCCTAGGGCCGTAGCGCCTGTGAGCTCTGAAACGGTGCCTTCCCATTTTGATTCCTGTGCAGACCTGTCATAGAAGAAGGATGCCTTTTGTTGCGGGAGCTCAAGAAATGTCAGCACCAAACGGTGTTTGGGCTGTTTCAATTTCCTGTCCCTGCAGCTGAGAGAAATCACCGTATGCTGCCCTTGGAAAGCCGCTCCACGCAGCTCAGTCAAAGGGCTTCATTTGTACAGGGACATTTGCTTTCCAGTCGCATTTGTGCCTTTGTACTGTGCTCATATATGTACATTTGTTTGCTTTATCTGTCCTGGTGCAGAACAAACACTTGAGCTTTTACTGGCTACCCAGTGTTAAGAAACCCTGATGTTCTGCCTGGCTGCCTCTTGGAACTCCTCAGCCACAGACTTGCAGTGAGGAGGGACTTTTCCTTTGGCCTCTCCTAATGGATGAGGAGAGCATTTGCTTGCAACTTGAGAGGCCGAGTACTAGCAGAAAGGAGCCATCTGCTTTTCATGGATTTTATGGGTTTTAAAAGTTTTGATGGAATATAATATTTATAGTTGGGGTGGGGGAGATGCAGGACCCCTTTAGCCTCTTCTAGCTTTAAGTGCAGTTAAATACGGCTACTGAAACTATTGTGTTTTGCTGGAACTGTTGTAGCTGCCTTTGGAGGAGAGAAGCAGTAAGGAAAAACACTTTGGAGATACTGGAAGAGAAGACAGCTATGCTTGTTACAGCCGTGTAATAGAGGAGTTCAGGCAGCATTCGAATCTGTGCCCAAGAGAGGCTGTTTCACAGCCTCTGTCATAACTTCAAGGTGACTTCTCGTCAGCAGTACTTGTTCTCTGCTTTTACCGACGTGTAACCTTAAGATGCTACAGCTGAAGTGGTAAAATTATTGTTGAAATCGTTGCATAAAGCACCTCTTCTTCAAGGTTTTTTTTTTTTTAAAAGACATGTTGATACATCAGGCATGTCTTGCAGAAATCTGCTTGCACAGTGATGCCTAACTGTTGCTGAAAGATAAGGTAAATAAAACAGAACTGTACAAATTACACAGATTTTCACTCCTTTTACACATATATAATACTGTTACATTCAGATGCTTTGGAAATAGGAGTAACGTTAACTCAGGAGCCTAAATCTACTTTCTGAAAAACAGGAAAAGTCGAAGCATAAATTGCAGAATACAAGACAAGTGAGGGCTGTTGTTTGCCTTTTTTTTTTCTTTAAAATGTGCAATTATAAATTTGATAAAATAGTGCTAAAATTAAATACCATGTTCTAAAATAAATATTTTTTGTTCAAAAAAACAGCACTTACAACCTTAAAGACAGGGGAGAAAAGGAGTGAAAATATTGAAAGAGGTTTCCTCAAATCCATACTCCTAGTTTGTGTATCTTTGCAGCAGGCATTTTGGTAATTTTTTATTTTGATGAAGAATCTTTTTACTACCTTAGTTAGATAAGTACATGATCATATAATGAAGTCTGTCATTTTTAAATGCTGAATTGCCTATAAAAGGCTTCACTTTGACTTAGCATAAAATAAATATTTATATTCCTAGATTGAAACACTTGTAACCTATTTCCCTTGAAATACTCTAAGCTTAATTTTTTCTGGATTTTTTTTGCCTTTGAAAGGCAAGTATCAAAGTAAAACGGAATCTTACAAATTTCCTTTTAGAAATAAAGAAGAAAATATGATTGTCATTTTCTTCTCATAGTTGTCTTTTTATGCCACCTTGAAATACCCAGACAGCGAGGTCCATCACTCTTCCCTTTTCATGGGTAACCTTGGCAAGAAATTTATGAGGTGACTAGCGATGTCTGTAATCACATGGGATTACTTCTCTGCTCCTATCTTGTTCATCACAAATAACGGAGGGAAATTGCATTTTTTTCATGTGCAGTGGTGTCTTGGAGTTTGCAGAGGGAAAGTACAGTTAAAGAGCCAGTATAAGTGAATGTTTTTGTAAAGCTGATTCTGTAGTTACAGTACTTCATCACAGTCACATTTTATATGATGGTTAATAATCAGCAGATGTAAAATAGATGTGGAAAAACACCTGTCCTAGGCCCGTTCTAGACTAGGATTTAAAGCTGTGTGTAGTTCGTGACAGCGTACCTTTAAATCGTGGTCTGGACGAGGTCCTAGAGGTGACTTCTCTAGCTGGGTAAGAGCTGCATCAGGTTACGTGTCCATCTGACATACCTATTCTGGTTCTGCTGTGGATAACTTCCAGCTGGAGGGAAGAAAATCCTGGTGACTTACTGAGAGAGGTTAGGCAAAACAATAGGAAAAGCTTGTGTTCTCTGTGGGGAAACCTCAAAAGATTTGGGGTTGGGGTTGCTTTTAAATTTAGGTTGCTCGATACCATAGCTGAATAGATGTTCTATTCAGAGTGGGTTTGGACAGACACCGTGTGGCTGCGAGGTCTCACCATTACCCAGCCTGCTTCTCCTTGGAGTGAAGCAGAGAAGTGCTGGTGTGCCAGTTTGATGTTGGGTTGTAGCTTTCCCCCACCCCAGCTCAGCAGTAGGGTGCAGGCGGTCGTGTTTTTCACCATCAGGGGTTGGGTGAGATGAACATGTCTCATGTCCCTGGTGTGGTGTGGCTGTGGAAGGGGACAGCGGCCTTGAGAGCAAGTGATGAGTGGTAGGATTTTATAGAATTAATGATTCATTAAGGTTGGAAAAGATCTCTTAAGATCATTCAGTCCACCACCATGGACTACCAAACCATGTCCCAAAGTGCCACTTCTACACAATTTTTGACCCCCTCCAAGGATGGGAACTCCACCATCTGCCCTGGGCAGCCTCTTCAGTGTTTCACTGCTTTTTTGGTGAAGAAAGTATTTTCACATATCCAATCTAAGCCTCCTTTGCAGCACACTGACAAGAGTAAACAGCGGCTTTTCTTTATACATAGCACATATTTCTATGAATGTGTTTATGGACTGCATTAGCTACTATTTATGAAACTTAACTTCCAGCTGCTTTCTGATGCGCTCTATCCTTCTCACATCTGCTACTCCAAATAACACCAGCAAGTGTTGGTTCTTTGATCTTGCAGTTTATTTCTTCCCATTTCTTCTTTTTCTGCCACATGTTGCCTAATTTGATTCAGACTGCAAGTTAATCAGAAGTAAACATGAAAATCAATATAGGAATCATTTCTGTTAGGTTTTGTGAAAGCTTTTATTTAGCAAACAAATAGTTGACCCAACTTTATCTTAGAATGCTGCTGGTATTAAACTAAAGGGATAAATTAAATCACATGAAACCAACTTGATAATAGAGGAAAGCAGATATAAGTCTTTTGCTCCAGCTGCCTGTGATGTTTGTCATAAGTGCATGGTATTATACATTCAGTGGAAGTCTGTAATGAGTATGCTCCCTGGCTGGAAAGGCAGTCAGTTTTCTTCTGTGCTTCACTGTCAAATCAGAGTAATATTGAATTGGACTCTTATCAGATCTGTTCCAAATCCACCATTTGTAAATATTCTGTCATCCATGTCATTGCCAAAACTTTGGGCAAATACTGTTTTTACAGAAGATGCCAAGCTGGCAGGAGTTGCAAGCATCTGAGAGAGCAGAATTCAGGCTTCTCTTAACAAGTTGGGAAAACAGGTTGTCTATTCCAGCAGTTCAAAATGGAATCAACAAAAGTAGAAATAATTCCAATGCTGAGGTGGAAATAATAAATTATGCAAATAAAAGTTGAGGGAGAGTTCAAGGGATGATTTGAGGTTAAAGTGCACTTGAGTAGTCCAAGTATCATCAATCATGAAAAGAAGAGATAGCATACAGGGAAGTACAAATTGAACAAGGCCTGCCAAGGCTGTGAATTGACTCATCTTCTCTGAGGCTCTGCTAGTGTTGAGAAGTGTTATGGGCAGAGAAATACTACTGTTATAGTAGCATTTGTTGTCTCATCATAGGCTGCAATTGATAAAGCTCTTGATGGAGGGCAATGATAATTATCTGAGTTGCAGCAGGAAAGGCTGAAAGTATCAGATATGTTGTAGAACAATGGAGAAGGACTAAAGAGAGATCAGATCTGAGTCTTGAGGTATGGTAATAGGTGTTTGTGTATGGCTGTGCATGTGAAGGAGGACGTTAATGCTCTTGTGTTTCAAATCCACCATGTACAGAACTGGACCTGATGATCTTAAATGGCAACAGAGGAGCTGTGGGTAAGAAAACAGTGCAAGGTAAAGGTAACAGAGCAGGAGGATGGATTACATAGGAGCTGTGTGCATTGTGTATTGCTGATGGGTCAGACCAGATAGGTAGCTGTGAATAGTACTTGTATTGGTTGATCCTTCTGTAAGAGGCAGACGGCAGCTTCTTGAAAGCCTTCCTAGTCTATCCATACGAGTTCCTCTGCTAAGGATCATTGTGCTCTCCACTGCCTTGGTGTGTGAAGGTGTTTATAAAGGCAGTAGATTAACTCTACGTAGATCACTCTACAGTTCATGCTAATTTGCAGTAGTTCAGAATGATCTCAAGAAATTAAAGTAGTGGAATGATTTATAAAAGAAAAGAATGGTCTTTGTCATATAAATGCCAAGGCAAAATGACACATTATCTGAGTAGGAGGCACACTTATAAATATTGTCTATTCCAGTAACTGTTTCTTCTCCTGAACAGTAGGAAAGTTAAATGTCGTGATTGACTGCTCAGGTGGTGAGTTAGAATGGGTCACAGTAGGTGCTCAGTGTAGTGTTGAATTCTATGAAACTACTTCCCACCAGTTGGCTTCTGTGTTGTTCAAACACGTAGATGGGTGGTGTTCAAGAACAAGGTGGTTATTCACTATTTAATTTTATTTTCAAGCGTTGTTGGTCTCAGGCCTCATTCATTACATGGTATAGAATCACAGAAGTGTGTTTTGCGACAGTTATCTAGAGGCTGCCTTCCCTAACTGCTGTGCAAAGCCAATTCACAATCAAATCAGCTGTCGCTTTGCTCAGCGTTGAAAACCTCCAAAGTTGAAGGTCCCAGCCATCCATGATAACCTATTTCACCATAGCTTAACCTTCTTAGTGAAAAAGAATTCCCTGAAGCCTGTTGTAATGCTCTTCTGCCTTCCTGTGCTATCAGTGGATCCAGTGTTGAGCATCTACTTTGTGGTCCTTACTGAATTTGCCTTCATAACTCTTGGTATTGAGAGTATAGCTATTTCGCCTGCAAGGTGATCTCCCGAATTTGATCTCTTCTACCTGACGTGGTCATTTCTCCCAAGCATCAGGACAAGAGGAAAGGGCCTCAAGTTATACCAGGGGAGGTTCGGATTAGATGTCAGGAAAAAGGGTTCTCGGGCACTGGAACAGCTGCCCAGGGAAGTGATTGAGTCACCATCGCTGGAAGGATTCAGAAGATGCATAGATGAAGTTCTTAGAGATATGATTTGGCTGTGGGCAGGTACAGTTGAACTCAATGAACTTGAAGGGTTTTTCCAGCCAAACTGTTCTATGATTCTGTGAAGGACTGGAGGAACTGTGTTTATGAATATTTGCCATGTTGTCAGTGGTGTGTACTGAATGCAAGAGGTGCAGGGATTTAGTGTTCACAGTTATAATGCACGAGGTATTTTCACAGCGGTTTGAGCTGGCCATGCTGTATGGTTGAGTGTGGCCCTTGCTGTAGTTTTTTAGCATTGAAAATTGAGATTAGAAGTGTGTTACTCAGGAGATGTGGTTGATCAATGAAAGATTTGGGACTGATATTTAATGATTCTCAGGTCCCTTGTGGCAGGTTGACCTTGGCTGTGCCTACCAAGCTGCTCCATCACTCCTCCTCCTTAACAGGACAAGGGGAGAAAACATGACAAAAAGCTTGTGGATCAAAATAAGGACAGGGTGATCACTTATCTGTCACAGGCAAAACAGACTTGACTTGGAGAAATTAATTTATTGCCAAACAATAATAGAGTAGAATAACAGGAAATAAGAACAGATGTAAAAACACTTTCCCAAAACCTCTTTGTTTTTCCAGACTTAACTTCACTCTTGACTTCCTTACTTGGTCCCTGCAAGCAGCACAGGGGGATAGGAATGTGGATTGTAGTCGGTTCATAAGACTTGGCCTTTGCCATTGTTTCCTTTTCACACTTCTCCCCTGTTGCAGCGTGGAGTCCCTCCCATGGGAGATAGCCCTTCATGAACTGCTCCGGTGGGGTTCATTCCCCCAGGCTGCAGTCCTTCACAAGCTGCTCCAGTGTCGATATTTCCCACGGGGTGGAGTGCTTCAGGAATGAACTGCTCCAGTGTGGGTCCCCCACGGGGTCCCAAGTCCTGCCAGCAGACCTGCTCCAGCGTGGGCTCCTCTCTTCAAGAGTCTGCAGGTCCTGCCAGGACCCTGCTCCAGTGCAGGCTTCCCACAGGGTCACAGCCTGCTGCAGGTATTGATCTGCTCTGACATGGGGTTCTCCGTGAGTTGCAGGTGGATATCTGTTCCAGTCTGGACCTCCATGGGCTGCAGGGGACAGCCTGCCTCACCATGGTCTTCACCATGGGCTGCAGGGGAATCTCTGGTGCCTGGAGCACCTCCTCATCCTTCCTCACTGACCTTGGTGTCTCCAGAGTTATTTCACGTATTATCACTCCTCTCTTCTAACAACTATTGCACGGTGGTTTTCTTTTTAACCTTTCTTAAATCAGTTACCACCAGCATCGCTGGTGGGCTCGGTTTTGGTCAACAGTGAATCCATCTTGGTCACTGGCTCTTTCTGACATACGTCAGCTTCTGGCATCTTCTTACCAAAGCCAGCCCTGCAGCCTCCCTCCGCTATCAAAACCTTGCTACGTAAACCCCGTACAACCATATCTTCCAAAATATTATTATTATTATTTTATAATAATAATTTTTATTATTACAGATTTTTGTTTCAGTCTAGAACATCACAACCTCATTTTTCAGAAAATTAAGTGCATACAATTAATGGCTTCCTCCCAGAAGCAGTTTATTCAATTTGATTTATCAGTCTGCTGAAAAGCTTCTGGATGGATGTAATTTCTCTTGAATTGTGTTACAGATAAGTACTAGTATGTATCTGCTTTCTTTCCCTGTAGCCTCCAGCCAAAGCCTTATCTTTTTCTTCTGCAGGTGGCAGAAGTAATTTCAGACAAATACAAAATACTCTTTCAAACTGTGAAGAAATGCAGTCTTCCACTTTTTTTATCTCACCCGCCTGCTTCTACCCCACTCAACAGCCTGTACAAGGGGGACTCTGGGAGATTAGTTTTATCATTGAAATGTATTCAGTTCAGTTCCTGGTCTTAGTACTGATAAGGTTCTCCGCTGTGGTTCTAGCCTTTGGACTTGCAACAGACTTGTGCTAAAAGGTGGTGTAGAAAAACCAAACCGACTACACGATTAAACTATTGAAAATATGTATACACACAGTATTGAAAACAAGTGGAACCTCGATTATTTATTTTTAAACTTTAATTTATCCTGGTTATATGCCAGTTTCAAGAGTTGTGGATTTAGAAATTAATTTGAGGAATGTAATTTTGCTGTTGGCACTTTTATCTTTTTCTTTTTAATGTAGTACTTTGAGCAGTGTCATCCTCCATGCCCTTTGAGGGTTTGGAAGTTTCCATGTACATTTACATTGGTTAGTGTCTCCCACCAATAAAACCGTGATTACCTATTGATGATGCATTATATTGCTCAGTATCGGCTGTTCATTTGAATTTAGAAATGTACCAAAATCAGGCTGAGAAAATTCTTTCTCCTATTTTGACCTAAAGTAACATGAATCTGTTACCTGGCTGAGGCGTTGCTGACGATTTCTCATTCCGCTGCTGTTCTGAAAGGGTCTTCACTGCCACAGAAAACATGATCTTTGTTTTGTTTTTCAGATGACTACTTTGGGCAACCTGACACCCTCAAGCACTGTGTTTTTCTGTTGTGATATGCAAGAGCGGTTCCGGCCTGCCATCAAATACTTTGGGGATATTATCAGTGTAGGCCAAAGACTGGTATGAGTTTTGCTCTATTTTCTTGTATTGAGTTTTGAACACACATGTAAACTATTATTTTATACATGGCTAGCTTATTGGCTATTCAGTTTCAGGCAATAACAGTGTCTTTGGTGTTATTGTTCTTCAATGACTTCTTTTCTTGTATGCTTTCCTTCGTTCCCCCTTGCAGCTCCAAGGTGCACGGCTCTTAGGAATTCCAGTTATTGTGACTGAACAGTATCCCAAAGGTCTTGGCAGCACTGTGCAAGAAATTGATTTAACAGGAGCTAAACTTGTGCTTCCCAAAACAAAATTTTCAATGGTGTTGCCAGAAGTTGAAGCAGCATTAGCAGAGATCCCTGGAGTCCGCAGTGTTGTCCTGTTTGGAGTAGAAGTATGTGCTTTACCATTCTCGTACTGTTTTATGGGAATGTCAGTTGGCCCACAGTAGTATTAAGTTTTGCTTTCTGTAATTAAAATAAGTCAGTTTATGTTGCTTAGAGCTCACATATCCTCTACAGATTAAATTATTCTTGTGTTATTTGTCTTTGACATTATCTAATAATAAAATCTGAAATGAGGTATTTGTAAACTGCAGGTTCTTGTATCAAGTTTGGTTGGCATTTAAAACCCACATAGAGTTCCGTAGTAATTTTGGGTGGAAAAAAATACGTGTTTGAACCCTAATCAATTATGTACTTTAATTTGGCATTGTGTTTCATGATAATGGTTTGTTGATGTCTTTTTTTGCCTTTAATTTCCCTGCTGTAGACTCACGTCTGCATCCAGCAAACAGCATTGGAATTAATTGGCAGAGGTCTGGAAGTTCATATTGTAGCTGATGCCACCTCATCGAGAAGTATGATGGACAGAATGTTTGCTCTTGAGGTAAACTTCTTAGTCAAGGCTTTCTCTACCTTGGGTCTGTATGTTAATTTCCCTGCTTATTGTAAGCTAATAAGGAATTCCTAAGGACAGCGAGCAGGTGGACAAATGTAGATTTGAGAAGAGGTAAATACTCTGATTCTTTTAATAGCTTCCAGGATTAAGAAAGATTACTGCCTTATTTTTCCTCCCTAAATTACAATTTAATGTGGAACCCCATTTGGGACACTTGGGTTTTAAAAGTGGTTGTTCTGTTAAGTCTAGTCTTTAGCATTTTAGGATATTTTCTTTTGGAATGTTATCTGTACAGCAGAATAAAAAGTGCTACAGAGATTTGGTTTTGTTGTTCCAGTCATCTGCTGTTGAAATTCCTGCAAATGTAATGGAATATCATAAGTGATCCTGTTCAAAGCTGCTCCTTGTGTGTCTGTCCCTCCCTCTTCCTCATCTGTACAAATTAAAGTTTAATCTCAAGGCTCTGTGATTATAGCAAAGACTTCCCCCCACCCCTTTCTACGATCTTAGTTTATATGTTGAGAAAGTGGAGATGAAAGTAACAAGAAGATTTAAAAGCACCTACAACTATCTGGTAGCAAATTCATGCAAAAGATTTTGATAGTATGCTCTTCTTTTCCACAGGCATTGCTGCCAGAAATCAAAAACTGATATATACATGAAGTATAGCAATTTTTGCCTCAGGCCCTAACAATTAAATATGAAATTGGAACTAATATTAACTACAGCACTTGAAAATATTTTCATAGATTTGGAGAAGACTTTTAATTTCTTCAGTTTCTCATTAATAAGAGAATTAAAGGCTAAAGAGAAATCACCAGGATATAGTGTTTGATGAAACCCATGACTTTGATTAAGTGGAAGCTTTATGTTGCCTGTCACATAAAAAAGCAGTGACGCGCGGAGTGCAGGAATGCCTGAAGCGGTGGGTTTCCCAGGTCAATGTCATGCAGCAGCAGACAAAACAAATACAGAGAAACTGAAATCTGTGTTCCTGATTGTTTTTGTCTTTGTACATTTGATCATCACAAATGCTGGTGTCTGCAGGCACAGAAGTTGGTTCTGTGTGTCAGAGGCTGAAGCAGTATGTAGCCAGCTTTGCTCTTCTTTCAAGTCAAAACAGCCATCGATCATCTTAGAAGTGCAGTTGGTTGTAAAACCTGAAATCCAGGCAGACTGGTTGACTTCAGGAAGTTTTTTAGTATGTCTTTGAAATGTTTCCTCAGCGAGCACAAAGCAGAGGTATTGCTGTGGTCCTTAAGTAGTCATCATTAAAATACGATCCTGTGGTGAGCCAGCCGGTTGTGTGTCAGCAGCCCCTCTGCCTCTGTGGCTGCACCTGCTAATGTGGTCTCACTTTTGCGCTGTAGATCTTCTCTTCAAAATGCTACTGAGGGCTCTGAACTGGAGCAGGCAAGAGATGGGCATGCTTGGGAGCAGGAGACCAGGAGAAAGGGACGCATGTACTGGGCATGTCAGTAATGCTGACTGACCTTCCAAAGCCTTTGGTAACCCTGCTGTAGTCTCACCATACAGATGATAGTTCCGAGTCATACTCTTTTACTTAGTGAAACTGACATCATCTCTTCATACAAACTTACTCTATACCTGGTGAGCTCAGGTGGGGTTCAATGACTCAGGTTCCTTGGATTCTTCTCCTTACCTTTTTGAGAAGATGAATGTACCATTTACCTTTTCCCAGTAACACAGCCTTCCTCCTTTCAGGATGATAAAAAGTGGCCTTGCAATGGTAACAAACAGCTTCCTCATCAACCTTAGATAAATCCGGTGTAGTCACCCCTGGCACCTTCTCCACATTTTACCTGATACAGCATGTGTTTTGATGGTGCTGGTAATGAACATGCAAATATCTGAACAAGTGTACTAGGAAATTGCATTTGAATTAATTGCTGGACAAAGCTTTCATGTCTATCTGGATGACCCTAAAGAATTATTATCTCTGTTTCTGTTGTGTGCCTAAAAGTGACAACAGGCAAAAACTTGCAATCAAAAAAAACCAGCCAGAAGCCACAAACACTCAAAATTTGCATTGGTGAAATAATTAAACCCAACTGGCCATGGCTGTGTCTGTTTTTAATCTCTGCCCTATCTGATGAAGATGCCTTTGTTTCACTGCTTGGGCTTGGATTGAGCCAGCTCATTGTGTTCCTGCTGCATTTCTTTTCTGTTCTAAGTTTGTTCTGCTTGTTCGTGCTATGTGGACGAAACACATGCTTGCTGCTTTCCTTCACCTGAAAAACTGTGTTCTAAGAAGACTCTTCCTGTCCTTGAAAATCATCCAGTATGCTTAGCACAGACATCTCTTCTTTCCTTCTAATCTCAAAACTATAAAATTATATTTAGTCTTAGAAGTAGAGTAGAAGTCAGTGCCTGCCTCTTTGACGAGTTATGGTATGTTTTGCTTCTAAAAGGAAGACGTTTTCTTTTTTAGTCAACATTTCTCAGAAGGCAAGGTTCTTTAACAGTCTGTTTTTTCTCTCATCCATACTAGTTAAAAACAACAAGTTTTTGTTCCTGGAGAAGAACATCTTGAAAACATTGCTGTAATATTTCATTTTTGTTTTTCTATTTTTCTCTTTTGTGCACGTATGTGGTTTAAACAGATGTATCATTGTACAGAGTAGGGGAGCTGGGGAGGCTATCTGCTTTGTTTCAACTTAGAAATATCACAAGGCTTGCTGCCTTTATTGCAAGCAAGAAGCATTGACTTCAGTAAATCTAGCTAGGTTAGTTTATCTTTATATGGAGTGTAGTTACATACACTTCACTGGTCCCCTAAATTTAATAACTTCCCCCATCAATTTCTTTGTAATTGAACAAATAAACAGCAGTGATCTGTGTCTGCCTTAGAAAGTATGGAGCTTTCCTTTCCTCTAGTAATAGCAATTGAAACCTGTCTGAAGTGTGGTTTTCTCCTGCTTCTGGCCCTCCTGTGGCTCATTCAGAACCCCATTAGGTTTGGCGGAGTGTGCAGCTGAGTAAAGAATAATGAAGGGAAAGCTGGATCCATGAAGAGTTTTACTGCCAAAGCATCTGTACTATTGTAGACAACAACCACAGTCTTAAAATTCCAGAAGCTTTTCAATAAGTCCTGTGTTTTGGGCTACAGGAAGCATTGCTGTGTTTAGTTACGCACTTAAAAGATCCAGCAGACCTCTTTGAGATTTGCTTTCTGTGCAGCAATGCTTTCTGTCCTGTACTGTGAGAACGAAGTCAGGAGTTACTGAGACTGTACGGAGATTTCAGTTAAAGGGAGCTTCTGTTGTGCCACTATGATTTAAGATCCGTAGGAGAGCTTTTATTTGTCTCCTGAGATTATTTGTGCTAGCATGCTGTGTAGTTGAGAGACCAAAGTACCAGTATGTAATAAGCCCTGAAAGAGAAAGGGTTACCATTAAGTTTCTTGTGTAATGCCATTAGCTTGGACTTGCTATTTGCTTTTTCCCTAGGCTTTTCAAATCTGCATGAGAGTGAAGAACGCTCTCCTTGCGACCATGCAGTTGGAAAGGGTTAATATGTTAATATAAGAGGTGTGCGTCTTCCCTGTCTTAAATCTGATATGGGGAAAGAATCCAATCTGAGTAGGAGGTCATATCTATAATCCAGGGCAACCTTTTTTCTCAGTAAAGTCTTAAAACAGTCACTTCCTATGCTAACTTTATAAATGGCACCACTAAGAAATGCTGAAATGGAATTGGCAATACTTCTTGTTAATGGGAGATGTTTTTTAAAAATACTATCCGTCTTTTTTACAAAATGTGTAGTTACATTTACAATTGTCTCATGTTGTTTTCTGCTCTTTTCTCTTTCAGCGTCTTGCTCGTACTGGAATTATAGTTACTACCAGCGAGGCTATATTGCTGCAGCTGGTAGCTGATAAAGAACATCCAAAATTCAAAGAAATCCAAAATCTCATTAAGGCGAGTGCACCTGAGTCAGGACTCCTTTCCAAAGTTTAAAAGAGGATGTGGAGGAAGCGGATCTCAGTGTCATCTTAAAGGAAGAAGGAAAGCTGTAAGCGCACAGGAACACCTTTCGCTCAAAGTCTGGTAGAAGTGTAAAGTTGAAAATTGACATACTCATGCCTGCCTTAGCAAAATTGTTTGGTTGTACATCTGGGTGCCAGTATGTTCTCTTTAGAGAGAGGTAGGATCCTTTTGTTGTCAAATTTTCTTATTTATTTAAAAAAAAACAAAATTCACAGAGGTGCCTGCTAGTCTATACTCTACGCTGATTGTAACAGCTCCAAAAAGTGCATATTTCTGTGACACGTCTTAATTGTGCACTTTGTAAAAGAGTCCTGTGATATTCCGTTTTACTTTTGTATAATAGAAGATAATTACATGTTGGATAAATGTGATAAGCTTTAATGTTCTATGTAAATGGAGTATTTTAATGGGGCATAAGTTAAAACCAAGTAAGATATATGAAATACATGTGCACTTCTGTTCTCTAGGATGCACTCTAAGCGCTTTGCTTCGTAGACAAGACACATAGGGCAAGCAGCAACTGATATTTAATTGCTCTAGGTAGCTGAAGCCTACATCGTGACATTCGATAACCCTGTGCTTCACTTAGGGGTAGGAAGCAGAAAACTGTCGTTTAATGAGTTCTTTATAAACAGCAGGTGTAAAGTCCTCCAGAGCTAGCAGAAGGTTACCAAAACTTAAAAAAAATTGCAATGCTAAGGATGTTAAAGAACAAAACCTTTTCAGCCTCAAGTACTGAATATACTACTGCATTCAGATTTATTTGGGGTGGTTTTTACCCCATTTTAGTTACATTGATTAATTTCATTTGATTACTTATTTGGATAAATTAACTCTGAAAGAAACCTCAGCTTTTCTATTTTTTTGCGCTTTTTCTTTTTGGTGGGATGCAGTTGGAAGGGCTTTGAATGGAATCTGGCCTAAAAGCATACTTCAGAAAAACTTCCTATATAATTTCTATCTAGAACCGAACTTTTGAGACGATTGTTCATAAAGGCAAATCTGTCATGTCAAAAAGTGTTGTATAAAGTTTACAGTGTGACCAAGACCTTTATTTTTTTAGAAGAGTACTAGAAAATGTCATACTGAACACTGATCTGTTTGGTAGAAAACCAATTAGAGTACGTGTTTTGTTTTAAAATGCTTATTTTCCCCACAAGATGGCTCTAAAAGAATTGTTTCGGAGAGTTATAATCTTTATATGTTCAAAACAAATAAAATGTTAACGTTTGCTGTCTCTTTTATGCTGCTGATATTTATCGAAAAGCAATTCCTAAAAGCTGTGCTTGCCATGGACCTTATTCTGTTTTGTGCAGCTGTGGAATTTCTATAGATGTCATGGGAATTTTGTGTAAAGATCAAAGCTGGATAAGGTCTAATAATTCTTGTCTTCTGTGTCTAGTTACAGTGTTATTTAGTGCTCCAAAAGTATGAGGAATGAACGTTATGCTTCAAGTTGGAGGCAGGGAGGCGAGCTGAGTTGAAGAACAATTGTCCTATATCACTGACCTACTTTTTACTGTCTTTTCTGGTATATTAATCACGTTGCCTAGCAGTATAAAGTCCACTTATATAAATCAACAGCTGTGCACAAAAATACTATAAATTTCTTATGAAATAATGGTTTTATTACTTTCTTAACTTAATTTGTTTATGGTGCTTTGTGTTAGGAATTGAAGGAAAAAATGGTAACAGGTTTTTTACACATTTGTTCTTGGAACAGTAGAGGTTTCCTCAATAACAAGTACATGGATTTTTAAGTCATAAATCTATCTGTTACTAGCAGTTTACCAATTTTATACAGACAGAAGTTGGAGGACAGATGTTACAAGTTCTCTTGCACATAGGCTTTTCCTTACTAAGATTTTTACCACAAGGGTAATCATTTAGTAGCAAGCTGGCACTAGAGAAGAATCTATAAAATGCATTGATATTCTCTGTGAGAATTTAACTTCTTTTTTTTGGTATTTGCATAGCCTCTGGGGCAAACTAGATTTTTATCAAGGTGCATAGTTTGTGGGGTTTTTCCACAAGCTTAAAGAATAAGAACGCAGAAATACCCAGTCATATGCTGTAAAACCAAGGTATCAGGTGTGCATTTAGGCACAGAATGACTGAAGTCTTTCTCCTTCATTAGACATGATCACCTGGATCATTCAGATGAGAGTCTACCAGAGTTTGTTTAAAAAGAACAGAAAAAATACTGCTGTATTTCTCTTACATAAAGTTTATTCATAGGAGAGAATTTTTTGTTTTTGCTTACATTCTAGCTTACCTGTATTTTCTTTTCTCTAAAAAGTGGATGTTCCCATGCAGTACAACAGCAGAACTGAGCCCCGTGAGGAGAGGTCAGCTGGCTGTTGCATTATCTGGTGTAACTACTGCAAGGACAGGAAAGCAATTAATGAAATAGCAGAAAGGAGAAAGGCTTAGGTGTGCATCAGGTGATGGTAAGAAGTCTAATTCATCACTAAGTGCCCAGCTGTTCTGTGGTTGAAGGCTTTTCCACAGGTGGCAGAGCAACATGATTGCCACCTGCAACGGTGGCTTCAGTGTAATTTCTTTCATTGGGGAGACAGAAAGAAGCTTTTGATAGAGAAGGTGGGTATTTTCCCTGGTGGAAGTAGCTGGCATATAAATTCTACACTAAATATAATAATAGGCATGTGAGTGATGAGTTTTTCTCTGCTAAAACCTTACAAGAATCAGTGCTTTTTTTTTTTTATCGGGACAGTTTAGGTTTTGAGTTTCAAATATCCTGTCTGATCACAGAACCATGGTCCTTTTGTTATTTTCCTTTGTTATTTTTCCACCCGTATAATAATTTTGTATGAATAACCAGGTAGCGTCTCCAATACCCTTTGTAAAACCTGAAAACAGAGAGTGAATACGAAATCAGCTGTTGCTAGCCATTGTTTTCTATTATGTTCATCACAAACAGCTGGAGAGATGATGCAGTGGGACTGCTCCACAATAATTTCTGCACTTGCCTGACAGTAGTTTTCAGGTAAATGTGCACTTACTCAATAAGCAGTATGATTTATGTTTCTGTACGATATCTGGGTGGTTTGCTCTCTGTCCCGTGTGTCCAACATTCATTATGTTGCCTAAACAATAACATTGATCTTTCAGGAGAGAAGAGTTAAGACCAATTTTCTGTTTTTGAAGTGGGAACTCTCATTCTTTCCCTTTAGAAGTCTCAGATATTCTTTGTCAAGGTTCTTGTTGACCTGAAACTCTTCCACGGTGACGTATTTGTTCTCTTAGATGAAGAGACTTAGATTCAGTGCTTTGTTCCTTTTAAAACTTTGTTTCAGTTAAGCATGAAGTAATAGCTGGAGCTGTGGAGCCCTGGGGACAGGCAAATGATATTAAAGAGGATAAAGGCTTTGACTCTGATATGTGGTGATGCTGACTGGTACTGTTAGGTAGTTCACTTGTTATTCTTCAGAGTATTTTCTACTACATTAAGTGCTGTGGCAGTGACAGAAGATGTCAGTGATTAGTAGAATCTGCTTTTTTTTTTTTTTTTTTTTCCCCTTCTGGATAAATTGGAGATGAACTATACTATATGGGTATAACAGATGTCCTTCAGATAGGCTTAGAACATCTGCTTTGCAAATGGGCTATGGCAGGAAATCCTTGAAAAAAAAGTTTTGTTCTGATTGTCCAGTGCTGCTTTCTTCTTAATGATCTCTGAAGCAGAATACTTTCATGAAGCTCTTCATAGACTTTCTGTAGTCTCCAGAAGCACTTCTGGTGCAGCAGAGATTTCAATTGACAGTATGCTGCTGCTTCTCTTAGAAGAAAACTATAAATATGTGAAGATAAGGTAGTGTGCAGGGTTTGGTCTTTTATTGCTCATTTGAATTGCATAACTTAGTTTTTCGTATGAGATAAAGGAATATTTGCAAAGTGCTGTTGTCAATAGAAAGAATTCAGTATTAGCATGCTTAGGTCAGTTTAATAGACTTACTAAAACCTCTGGGGTTGGCAGCTCTCCTGACGCTGGCAGCATTAGGCTTTGCTTTAATGAAACCCTTTTATCTGCTCAGGGAAGACGACTGGGCAAACAAACGAAGAGAGCAGTTAATAGAGACTAGATGGTGAAGTGCAAAGGCAAAATGGGAAAGAAAGCTTGTTTTGCAATTATTACTGACTTTTTTTTTCCATGGGGATGTTAAAAAGCTTGAACACACATTGATGTAGAATTACATACCTTGATTTTGCAACAACTGAGTAGGTCACAGCAGCCTTTGCCTCTGTCTTGCTGTGCACTTTATTCTCTTCCTGGACTGTTTTACCTTGTTGTCATTACTTTGTAACTATCCCAAAAGCAAACTCTGCTAAGCTTTTTGGTTCTGAGTATCACAAAAATTTCCAGCTGGAAGGGTGAGAATTCTGCCATCAAAATAAAAACGAAGGGCAAGGTGTTGGAGCAAAGCCACAGACTCGGCACTGACATCCCCAAGGCAGGTATGAACTGTTACCAGCACTGTGGCTTCAAGAGCAGGACAAATCACCAGAAACAGCACATGGCAGGAGATGTATTACTCACCATCTAGTAAGACTGTGCTAACCAGGTAGACGAGACTGTTGTGTTCTCTATGAAGTGTCTTATGCAGAAGAGAGGCCGTTGTAAAGATCATAACTACTATTTCTGCAATTTTTGGTGCAGGGGTTGATCTATTAAAAATTCCAAGGTAAGTAGTTTCATGGGTAACTTCTCACTCCTATGTGCTGTGTTGGAGTTTTATTGTTTGATTGAATGGGCCAGGGTGTCAGTTTCTGTTTGATGGGAAATGAGCTCTGGCTTAGCAGTGTGGAGCTGATGCCCAGGACACGGCTGTGTGCTCTGCTGGGACTGTTGGTACAGCTAATTCTTCCTGTTCTGGTTTCTCTGGCAAGTCCTGACCCACTCATTAAATGTGAATAACGACAAGATAGTTTCTGGAAAACCTGCCATAAATAGGTATTAAACAATATATTTTAAGTTTTTCATGCAGTGTAAAGAAATCAGTGTCCTGCCCTGTTGAGGAGCTGACAGGTCATGTCTTCTATTACTGATAAAGTGGGATATACTTCAGGTACAAGCTGAAAATAAATGGTGTATCTTGAAAGTTAAGGATTTTCCTTACCTCCTCCTCCTCCTCCTCCTCCTCTCTCAAAGTAGGAAGAGTTTTGCTTAGGCATGTCAGGAGAGGAAGGAGAATATGATGTAGTCTGCGTCATGGTTATGCTCAGGCCATGAGTTCTTTCCATTGCTGTTACCATTGAGCAGTATGTATTGTTAACCTGCCCCAGTACAGCCAGCTTCCCACCAGTGTCCATGGGTGGCTGTGGTGGGCGGTGACAAGGGGTGTCAGTGCTGGGACCATCCAGAGGCTCAGGCCAGCTGCAGGAGAGAGGCCTTTCAGTGCAAGGTATCAGTCACTGGGGAGGTGTGGCAAAAAGCCTGCAAGAGTAAAAGAGCAGATTTCCTCCCAGGAAGCAGAAGCAGTTGAATGCCAAGATGCTGTCTCTGCTGGGGCGACATGAAGAGGAAGAGAGCCTGAAGTCTTGCTACGGAACCGCTTTTCCCGCTGCAGTGGTAAACATCTCCTCTCACAGCTACGTGGAGGTCAAGCTAAAGGCTGAAACTGAAAAGCTAAAGAGGAGCACTTTTATTGTTTCAGACAATTGTTTTATTTTAATGAGAGCCCATGAGAATTATCAAGTAATTTGCAGGAAGGGTTGAGACTAGCAGTGCATGATCATTCCAAGTGCCGCGCTAAAGAAATACTGAAGATTTAGCAAGTCTTTAAAATAAGATAGGGCTAGACAATGCCAAGCCTGACAATATTCCAGAAGCATTTGGCCAATACCCTCAGACACGTAGTGTGGATGTTGGGGTTGTCTGTGCAGGAATAGGAGTTGGACTCGGTGATCCTTGCAGGTCCCTTTCAACTCAGGCGATTTTGTGATTCTGTGATTTTCCTGAAAAGCCATGATTTGCAAGGTCACTGTAGTCTATTAAACACCTGTCCTCATCGTGTCTATGAAACATGATTTTTCCTATAAATGCTTTCATAGTTTCTTTCCGAATGGCATATTTTAGTATATTTTTTTAATCTCTGAATATTAAACGTTTTACCATCAGTAGTTTAAAACAATTAGTTAACATATAGCAGGCTTACTTATTGTATTTTCTGGCAAAGATAGCTAATATGTTCTCCTTATAAAAATACATTTTCATATTACAAAATCTCTGTGTTTCATACTTTGTGTATGGTAAGAAGAGTGATAGTAGCTGTGTTCCCCATCATTCATGAACTAAAATCCGTGGGTTTCCCAGTGGAAAACTGACTAACAGAAGCTGAAGTGCTGTGCTAAAGTAGTTTCCTCTATGAAAAACCTGTTCCAAGCATGCGAAGAGTGATGACAGAAAATAGTTCTTGTAATGGATGTAGAATGTAGAAGTAGATTAGGGTTTGTAACAGAACAAAACACAACACCCTGCAGGGATATGTATTGTAGAAATGAAGGTGCAATAATTTGATGATTATTTAAATTAGCCTTTGAAGATGAGTTTTTTCTCCAAGCCAGGTTAAGATCAGGTAGATCATCAGCATTTCCATTGCTCATCATCAATAGTTTCTGTTAATCAGGAAATAATTTCTGCATAATTTATAACTTGTGCTCCAACTGGAATTTAGATTGTTTTTTAACGTTGCCAGTTACTCAGGTTTTGTCAATATGTGCCTTCATGTGCTTTTATCCTGGTGTACCCACGCGACTCCCAAAGGTGGGCTGCGCTTTGGGACTGGCAGATTGCCTAGTCTCTGGGCACTTGGATCTGGGCTGGTGGTTCCCCGCTCTCTGTAGCGGAGGGAGTTGAGCACCAGCCCCACGGGATGTGCAGAGGGAGGCCGTGGGTCCCCACCAGCGCCACGCAGCTGAGCTGGGGCTGCTGCTGCTGCAGAGGGGCTCTGTGGCAGATGCCACCTAAAGCAAACCAAGCCACAAGCAGCTTCTGAAATGACACTTGGATCCTGCTGGCTGAGAAGAAGCAGCAGTTGGGCCTCTCTGAATTACAGGCCTGTAGGAAAAGAAGGTTACAGCCTGAATTTCTACCTCTGGTTCTAAAAGTTAGCTTATTATCTGTTCTCCCGAGCTGCTACACAGGTGACAGCTCCCAAATGCTTTGCTTGCATCTTCATGTCATCTCAAAAACTTGCTCGGCTCCCAAATGGGATCTGCTGGCAAAGTGGAATTTGGGGGATCAAGTGAGGCACTGTACCAGATTCCCTTTTTTTATGGCACTGTTTTAAGATACTCCTTCAAAACTTGGGTGATACACAGAAGAAGAAATTACAGTCATTTCTGGTCATGTGGAACAGGTATGTACAGTGGAAATTGTAGCCAAAGCTTAAAAATATATATCAGCATAGAAATGGTAAGAATTTGAGGTATTTTATACTTATTTAATATTTTAAATCTTAATGTCAGTATTGCCTTTAAGTGTTGTAAACCAAGGATGTGCATGCACAAATAAAAGACCAACAGGGACAGCACAGGATGCGAAGCCGTGTACAGGCGGTATCTTCCAACCATTAGCAGTAGAATGCACTGCTTATTTACTTGACTAGTCTGTCTACAGAAAGAAATTGATGGGAAGTGATGAAAAAATATCCAGTAAGGTAAGTTTACAGTGGCAATCACACAAAATAAAGTGTTTTAATGAAACCCTACTGTAAAATTATCAGTGCCTGATGCAACCCTTTGCCCCATAATACTTTCAATGAATGTCTTCTCTTTTCATGGGCTGTGTAGGGAACAATGAACATTACTCTTTTCCTGGAATAAAAACAAACAAAAATATCAGAGTGCTTGAAAAGGTATTTTGGAAACAAAATGTGAATGTGCACTGAGACTGCTTCTTTCCAGCAGAGTTTTTACAGGCATTAGGGCAAAGTATGGGGCAGCATCCTATTGCTTTACCCATGCACCACAATGTATTTCTGAATACTAATAGAATAAACACAGTGAAAGATGAGTAGGATAATATTTTCAAATGTAATTTGAGTCCAAATACCTGTTGGAACTTGCTGGAAATTTCCACTTTACAGAAGAGGAAAGTCACTTCATTTAGATTCAGTCAGTACTTAAAAACAAGTGGGATATTTCAGACTGTGGTTTTGGTCTGATCCTGTCTAGGTCATCAGTGTTGTAAGTCTGTTACTAGCATAAGCACACAAGTAAATGGCTTTTATAAGCTTTGCCCTTTCACAATTTGTGTCCGTATTATTAAAGTAGACTTCATGGTCTTTCGTTCTGCAGATTGCTTCCCCGTTGTCCACTGATCTCTCATTAAAACTACTGGACATAGGTAGGCTGAAAATTTCTCTGCAGATTATATTCTGGAATCCAGATACCGGTCCCATTTTGTTTAGGTTAATGATCTGATAAACTCATGAGTAATCCCATTAATTACAAAGAGATTAACAGTTTCGTGGGATGCAGTAGTTTCGCCGTATGTTCCATGGAGCAAGCTGGGGTATCCTCTGTTACTGCTCAACACAAAGCCTTGAGATCTTCCAATGTTTACACAGCTCATAGTAAAATACGAACGGCTTTTTCTTTTCTTCCCACAGAGAGTAAATGATCCTTATGCCTGAGTAATGGGATAAACAGAAGGAAGCACCATCAGAATAATTGTTGATATTTAGCAATTGTTAATATCAGAAGCATTTTTTCTCAAAGTGATAGATGCGCTGTTTTCATTTTTATAGGCAGCCTTGCAAAGACTTCATTATATTTTTAGTCTTTTTCAGTAGCTGCTGAAGAAAACTCTTCTGCACAGAGTGCTACCTATTGCTGCTGTGTGAGACAAGCCACATCTGCCTTAACACTGCTTTTCATCCCGTCCTTGGAAAAAATAGGTATTAGTCAAGGATCGGTGAAAAGGGAGCCCAGGAAGTTGGTGGGCAGGTAGTGCTTTCTTCCTGTATGCAGCAATATAGTAAAGAGTGCAGTCTGACATGGTTTAACTGTATTAAAAGGGAAGGTCAGTCAGTCACAGCTGACAGACAGCTTAGCAAGCTGTTCCTTACTGCTTCCCAACTGTTGGCTGTTATTTTCAAATTGAGAGGCTGGTGCCTGGCTGTGCTGTATTTTAGATTCAGTAAAAATTTAGGAGTCTCAAACACAGGCCAAATACACAGTGGGAATATAAATTTTAAATGGTTGGATTATTTAAACTAGTAAAATTAAATGATATATTTAGTATCTGTATGAGAGAAATACTAGGGAAGGAAAAAAAAAAAAACCATCAGGGCTAAAGAGTTACAGTCACAAAAGCAAAAAATAACATCAGCCAGGAACAGCTTCAGACTGGAAATAAAAGACCATTGCAAATCAACCAAAGAATGTATTTCTGAAGTATTCCTCCAGTGGAAAGAGCGGCACAAAACCTGACTGTTTTCAGATGTAGTCTGCATGAGTAACCTGCGTGTCAAATCCTGTTAATGAATAGGAATATATGATAAAGTTGCTTCCAGTGGAAAGGACCTGATTGTAATGTAAATGGTGAGCCAAACTCTGGGTATTTACGACTTCACAGAGATGAGCACTTTGCATCTGGGCAGACTGTCTGAGCCTGGCAGGCCTCCTCACAGGCTCACTGAGATCATGGGTGGGTCAAGACCACAGCCCTCAGCCAGCGCTCTTTCAGACAAAACTGCCAACAGTGATGCTGTCTCTCGAATACTTTTGATAGTTATAAACCTTTGAATTTTTCATATATAAATAGAAATATTTTGGATGTAAACATAAAATCAACATATCCCATTCTGAGGTGTTAATTTTCAGCATAATGTGGCTTCAGTCATGTTTTTAAAAAAGGCCAATTAAATTTCAAATATTCTGCTGTTCAGCGCTTTTTTTTTCATATTCCAAAATAATATGCACTCCTGAACATTTGCAGTATTTATTAGAGTTTCTTTGGGACATCTCCTGATAAGTGCAGTTAATCACATAGGAAAGGGTAAACTTAACATATTCCTTCCATTCACTCTCTACTTGCTTGCATTACTCAGCATAGGTAAAGCCTGCGTTAGTGTTAAAACTATTTGCTGTGTCAAATAGTTAGTTGCAACCTCTGAATGTTCAAGACTAGATATAAAACTCTTCTAACACTGTCTTCTATTTTAAAAATCCCCCCCAGCTGCTGACACAAGCACGACGTGCCTTAACTGTGGGCTTTTGCTGACTTTTCAAAGCATTTTATTACTTCTATAACACCTCAGCCACAGAGGCCAGTGCCCCCCTCCCCCCCAAGTGTGCCAGGGGTTTATAGATTATTCATTTAACTTCACAGCTTTTTTTCCAGAAAGACCTTCATACTCCAAATCCCTGGTGTAATTTGCTCTTAACTTGCACGATTGATGGTCTTATTAGCATTGCTTAGATTTCAGTTCAATGTCTTCAGAGTGATAACATCTATTTCTTAACAATTTAATGATACAGCCTTTAGTACCTTTTGAAAACATCAATGTCTATTGTAAATCCTTATGTATAAACACAGACACGTTCTGTTTTCCATATCCTGTTCAAGTTCAGGATGTATTTGTTCTGTTGTAACACATTCACTAGGACAGCACAGTCTCAGTGCCTCACACAGGTTCACCCCCTGTGCGTCCCTGCAGCCTCCAGCCTAGCACATCCTCTGTGGTCTCACAGAGGATGATAGTATTTTCCACTGACTTTGCAGAGGTATAACTGGTTGGAAATCGTGGCAGCAAGGAAAATGTGAGTTCACCTAGTTTGATTTTTAACAATAGCTCGTTCTGACTCTTCACTAGGGAACAGCACAGGGGAGACGCCGGTCAGTCAGATGCGGGGCAGCTGGAAGAGACAGAAATGTACCAAGCTGCGTGAGGTCTGCTTTGGGGCTGACCCTGAAGAAAACATGATCTTCTAAGGGCGCTGGATAGCAGAAGCAAACTAAGGAATGCACAGCTGCCCTTACTGCCAACTTCCACAGTGTGCTGCCCTGGAAACAGCAACTAGCAAGGAGGAGCGTAAGAGGAGTTAATGTGGGAGAGACAGCCGTTGTGCTTAAGTCAGAGCGTAGCAGACTTGGGTTACCACTTCACAAATACAGATGTTTGACAATGGATGAAGGAGTCATGATCACAATTTTGTTGTTGTGCTCATTACTTTGTAAACTCTCATTTGATCTCACTACCAAACAGCTGCATTAATTCTCCTGTTAAGTCATTGCAACCCTCTTACCATAATTTCTTGAATTTTGGGACGATTATTCTTTTTATCAATATATTTGACAGTGCTCTCAGAGATTGCAGAACTACTGATTAAAAGACGCTTAACGGTTGTTAAGTAATGTTAATGTCTCCAAATTCAGGTGGACTGGTCATAAACAACATAAAGAGCAATTTTTAATTTTAAGTGTTTTACGTGCTGCATTTGTGACACACAAGGTTTGGTGTTAAGATTTAAGAGAACCTGATGTTCTCTTCATCAGGAAAATCTAGGCTTCACATATGTCTAAAAAGCAGGTATTATGTGCTTAAAAATAAGATATCAGTAGTTACTTCAACAAATAGTTGCTTGATACCTATAGTGAAACTTACATATATACCAGACAATCAGAAAGCTTTTCTGCACACACTGAACTAAAAAAAAAAAGAAAACCAAAACATTAGAGCTGCATAATTAACTACAGCTGGATAGTGATACTCAAAGGAAGACTGCAGTCAGTTAATAAAACCACAAATGCCTTGGAAATGTCTTGTCTCAAGATAATCCGCCAGCCTCACTCATAAGTTAATCAATAACCATGTGAATGGCAGCACAGTCACTGTGGAAACACACACGCAGTACTTTGGAAAACATCAAATGCTAAAAAGGTGAGGACATAGAGCAAAGTACAAGACAATGAAGTTGGTCAAAGTTTCAGAGTTAAATTTTAATCAGAGGACAGCGCTTTTATAGAGTGTTTTAAGCCTCAGAGGTAGAACCAGACCAGGCTTACAAAGCATCTCTATTTACACATGAACCAGTGTCATTTCTGGATGTTCTCATTAGAGTTCACATTAGAGCTCAGTCTGGGCACCTTTATAGTTGACCCTCCCAAAAGGTAAGATTCAGAGCTCTGATGTGACGTACAATAATCAAAACATGAGTGGTTTTAATATAATAGCATAATTTCTGATATTCTATGGTTGAGGACTAGAGGATCCATGATCAAACAGTGACTACACGTAGAGAAGACCAGTCCTTAAATTGTATTTGGTAGTGTTACGATATTTAATACTTTTTTTTTTCCCCACTGAGAAAAGGTAAAGAATCTGGTAGAACATCTTAACTTGAAGAAATAGCATTTCATTAATCTTTGGAGAAAAACCTACTTGTAGGTTTCATGAGAGCTCTATCTATAATCTTGTGTTGATTTTCTTTCCTCTGAAGATGACTTTTTTTTTAATACTCTATATTGGAAATAAAAAAGTCAGAAAAAATTTACTTTTTGCTAGAACCACTCTTGGCCTTCACTAAGAAATTGCTGAGTTTCTCTCTGCTAAATTTGTTACAAAGAAATATATCTGAGAAACATTTAACTTTTAAACTAGCAAAGAAATACTCGTAGAAAACAACACACTCATTGCTAAGGTAAAGTCAGGGTGCAGGGCATTGGTAAACACAGGCCGGAAGAATGTGAAGCACCTTGATTTCTCTCTGTATTTCGGAGGCCATAAAACCTTGATAACAATTAAAATAAGCATCTGACTTGTGTACCATGATTCATCAACTCTGTAGAGACATCTCCTCAATATACAGCTAGCATATAAAAACAACCTACTCTTACCACTGTCTTGATGATTGCTTCCTCTGTGTTTTCAGAATGGGTATCAAGGGTCTCCAAAGTAAAGTTAGGCTCCCATTTTAGTTGAGACACTGGTGACAACTGTGTCTGGGTTCTTGTGAGAGTAGTAAAGGTGTGCAGGAAACAATCGAATACCACACGGCATAGAATCATGGAATGGTTTGGGTTGGAAAGGATATGAAAGATCATCTGGTTTCACCCCCCCTGTCGTGGGCAGGGACACCTCCCACTGGATCAGGGGGCTCAAAGCCCCATCCAACCTGGTGTTGAACATCACAGCTACCCTGGGCCACCTGGGCCAGGGCCTCCCCACCCTCACAAGGAAAAAGATTGTTCTAATATCTAATCCAAACCTCACCTCTTTCAGCTTAAAACTCCTCCTCACCCTATCGCTGCAACTGCTGGTGAAGAGCCCCTCCCCAGCTTTCCTGTAGCCCTCTTTAAGAACTGTGAGGCTGCTCCAGGGTCCCCCCGGAGCGTTCTCTTCTCCAGGCTGAACAAGCCCAGCTCTCTCAGCATGTCCTCACAGCAGAGGGGCTCCAGCCCTCTGAGCATCTTTGGGGCCTCCTCTGGACTCACTCCAACAGATCCATGTCCTTCCTGTGCTGACGACTCCAGAACTGAACGCCGGGCTCCAGCTGGATCCTTTAAGCCATGAACTATTTAATGTGTGTTGTGCAATGTCTATTTGTGTGTCTGGTCTCTGTTAAAACGAGAGACATGACCAGCAGCACACCTTGTACAGCCAGGCCCTGTCTGCTATGGCTTTTAAAGCTGTCTAGGAAAAAAAAAGGAAATAAAAACCTTATCCATACTTTCATGGTGACACAGATGAGCCAGATAGAAGCCTAAGAAGGATTTTCTAGCTGAGAAAGAGGGAAGTGGTGCAAGAAGTAGCCTGGGGGATATTTTCTCCAAGTGTTGCTCAAAGGGGAAGTTCTGTAATCATTTTTTACCAGCTTTGGTAAAAAGTAACTTGAAATAAAATTTTGTCTGCAAATTTTGCTGAAAAAAAATCCCAAAACTTTTACGTTTACAGCAGCTTAAATTATCCCACAAATCTAGCTAAACATACTGAGTAGACATAAATTTTTCATTTGCGGAGCTCCTGTTGCTTGAGAAGATATTTGACTCAGATATATCTCACTACATTAGGTAAGAGCTTTTTCTTACCCCTTCTCTGGTACGACATTTTGACAGAAGTTAAGTCAAACATCAAAATGTTTTCAGCAAGAAAGATTTGAGGATCTGTTTAAACTAAAGGCAATCCTGACAAAGAGGCAGTGTTATGAGGGACTGATGTAAATCACATGGTCTTCACAGCCTAAGGAGTGGAATCTGTAAATCAGAAGTATGTTTTTGCTAATATGAGAGAAAAGAACATAGACGTATTTGAGTATCAATTATTGCTGCTTTTTATTACTAATCAAGGATTTGCTAAGGAATGCAGTTAAAGCAATGGGAGGTCTTGGAGGTATTTCAGAAGTTTATCTTGAGTTCTGCTACTTTTCTCTCTCATTTAGGAAGTTATTTGTTCTTCATTTGTGATCCAATTTAATATATGCATAATTATTGTAAAGTGTTAGGAGAAGAAATGCTTTAGTAGACTCTGACAATAAATTTCATTTAAATTGGAAAGTGAAAAATGGGCCTTGCTCTTCAGAAAAAAAAAGTAGGTCACCTCCCAGTGAAGGTTTCTGGAAAGAAAGTGTGATGGTGCTTGCAAGAACATAAGAATAAATCCATTTCGTGTTGTGCAAAGGACAAAACCAGTACGAGGAATATTTAACTACTTTGTAAAGAAGGTTTGATATTAAGCTAGATTTTACAATAAGCTGAGCAACCTGTTTTAAGAGTGCAACTGTAATCTCTACCAATGTGCTGAGATGAAGAAATTCCGATCAGACCCTTCTACCCCACTGAAAAACAAACAGAAATCCTGCAAAATACCTGATTTCATATTTACATTAAGGACAGGGTCAGCCATAGAAGTGCCCAGAATGAGCTCCTAATGAGAACATCCAGAAATCACACTGGCTCATACGCAAGTACAGATGCTTTGTAAGCCTGGGCTGATTCTGTCTCTGAGGTTTAAATATGAATAATCAATGGACTATAAGCTGTAATCAGATTTACATTCTCAGTCTTTACTAAGATCTTTCACTTTTGCTGATTTATCAGGAAGAGTCAATCACCCTAAAAGACTAGAAAGGCTGCTTAATCCATGCACTTCATACATGGCATCAAAAGTTTGGGGATTTAGTACCCTGAAAAAGATATACATCTCTCTCTCTCTTATGAGCAGACTCTTCTTACATCATTTAATTATATTAGATACTGAAAACTGCAAAAAATGTAAGCAAATGCATCTACTTGATGAGAGTATAAAGTAAGCTGCTTTCTCATCTTAATGCATGCTTTAGTGCGATCTACTTCTACTAAGCTTAAGAAATGGTATTTCCATACATCCCAGCACCCCTCAAACTGGGTGATGAAACTCATATGCCGGCTTCTGAAACTCTCTTTTAATCTTGGATTAAAACCTTTTCCAGATTCTTGCTGTTACTTTTTAGAAACCTGTCATTTTTTCAGGTTTTCATTTTACATCTTACGAAAGCTTGTAGACCTTCCATTTGTAATCCAAAATGCAATGTACCAGTTATGGTACGTAAGACAGTAGCACACTTGCCAATGCACCTGGCAATACTCTTGCTTAAAGAAAGGAGTCTTCATTTCTCACCACCCCCCACAGGCACCAGCTGCCCTTGTGAGCAGTTAACTGCTATGGGAAAGTAGTCATTTAAGGAAGTGTCACCTGCGTCACGATGGGAGGGAAACCTTCAGCCTGAGCTCAGTGTTCTGCGTGCGTGTCCTAAATGGATGGTAGAGCAGTAGCACTTTGGCAGCAACATCCACTGCTACACAAGATATAAAAATACTCTACAAAGCGAGCCTACAGGCAGGTAGCCATAAGCAGATGCTCAGGAGGCCAAGAAAAGTGAAAAAAATAAAGCATGCATTTGTCATACTTTCCCAGTACCCAGCTTTCCTCAGCTTAACAAATTTCCTGAAGTGCACGTGAATTTCTGTCACAGAACCATAGAATTATAGAATTGTTTGTTTTGAAAGTGACATTAAAGATCACCCAGTTCCAACTCCTCTGCCATGGAAGGGGCATCTTCTGCCAGACCAGGCTGCTCAGGTGGTTTGAACACCTCCAGGGGATGGGGTATCCACAGCTTCTCTGGGCAACCTGTGTCAGGGCCTCCCCACCCTCACAGGAAAGATATTTCTTCCTAATGTTTAATCTAAATCTTGACTGTTTCAGATGAAAACCATTCCCCTCGTCCCATCCCTGTACTCCCTGATAAAGAGCCCCTCCTCAGCTTTCCTGGAGCCCTCCATTATATACTTTATCTACTGTCTTTATTAAAGCTTCAGTAGAACTTCCTCCAAGCACTTGTCCAGATATGGTTTCACTGTGTGTGAACTATAGCATTCAAAATGCCCTTTTCTTCTTTGCCTCTGTACCAGGAAAATTACCTCCTTGCGTGGTAATTACCTCCTCCTCTTACTGTTCTGTTTGCTGCCAGGAAAGGCAGTAAATAGCAGGTGCCAAGACATGCTCCCTGGACTACTTCAACTTCTGTAGGCAACCCCAAAACTGGGATTTCCCATCTGGAGTGTCCTAAACTGCTCCGGAGTTCCTCACACAGAAGCTGTTCCACACCTTTGATCACACTCTAGAGGTAGTAATGAACCTTTTTCAGCATTAACACATTCTGCTTGGCAAGAGAGGACCAGGGCTGCACAGTGTTCAAAGAGACTCTGAACCAGGGCCTTACAGGTTGGCACCATAATGTTGCCTGTTCCATTTGCTCATTTCGAGCCCCAAGCAGAAGATAATGTTTCACTGAATTTGTAGCCCTAAGGTCCTACTCTAGGAGTAGTGAGGGTGACTTCTGAGCCTCCCTTTTTTTTTTTAAGTGGAAGTGGAATTGGTTTTGCCAGTGTATGTCAACTAGCGTTTGCTGACAGTGGCTTTCATTCACCTTCTATTTGTTTGCTCACTCAGTGGATCTAGTAAGGTGTTTCTGCCATTCTTCAGTTGTCCTTTGTCCTTCCAGATGTTTAAAAAATGGGGAGATGAGTTTTTGAAGGACATGGTTTAGCAGAATATGGGTATGGTTGACCTCAATGACCTCCAAGGTCTTTTCCAATGGGAAGATTCTATGATTCTATGCTCCATACAAATTTATTATGTTAATTCAGCAACCTGTGACTTTATACAGGTTTTTTCCAGGTCATTTTACTTGCACAGCACAAGTTACTTGCTTTGTCTCATGACTTTCCTGTAGCATTATATAAGGTCCTATGTTCCCTAAAAGTAACCTTCTTTTACTACAAAAATAACCTGTCAAGAGACACATAAGAGACTCACCCTTATTGATTTGCTCTTCCTACTACTGAAAACAAAAATTCTAAAACTTAAGAGAAAGACATGATTCTTCAACTATGAATTTATATTTTCAAATATATTTAAAAATTTCCAAGCAGCAAATATCATTTGGAAGATTTTTTTTTTAACGAAGTGTCTTATGCAATAACTTATACAACGTGTCTTTCTTCAGTGACAGGCTCTGTGGCAAGTGTTTGATTGAAAAAAACATCTCTAGAATGCTCTAGCAGACAGAGGATACACTTGGGACTGAAGATCAAAGAAACAAAACCACAGCACAGAAGGTGTTGATGGAGTAATGATAGGACTGAGACAACCACGCATTTAAGCTTAAATTTTTGAACAAAAACCCAGTTCAGGCAGAAAGCTTCTAGGTGTTGATAAAAAGATTTAGAAAGGAAGTGATACAAAAGGAAAATCATTTTAAAGGCACTTTTAATATCAGAGTTAGGAAGAAAAGGATAGGAGATGATTTACAAAAGAAGCAATGAACTAATTAACATATTGGATCAAAAGAGAGCTGGTTTGTACAAAAAAACACAAGGAATCTTTCAAAACAGCTTTATAAGGATAGCATGTGTTCTTAAGCACTGCATGTTTGCGTATTTTTTTTCCTTTATAGACTGCCATATCTTAAAAAAAAAAAAATTTCCCCTGAAGATGTGAAATTTTTGAGTTGGGTGAATATAAACTGCTTTCCCATTCCCTGCACTGACATGGAGCCACGTATTAATTATCACAGGCAAACATTTTGCCCAGGTGCATTTACGAATCTCATATTTTTATTTTATACTGATTTCTTGAAAAACGTAAAAAATTATTTTCCATAAAAACTTTAGTCTATGGAGCTGAAATCTTAGCTTAATAGAAAACCCATGTAATACTAACCATCATCTCAAAAATAAGAAGGTGGAGCAGGAAGAGGCATTTGTGTTGCCTCTTCTCTCTCACTGTGTTCCACTCTCTCCTTGGAGATCTTTAATTGACAAAATTTATCTTCTGGAGGAAAAGCAGAAAAAAAATTGACAGATGTGTAATTCTGTGCAGCAGAACTTCAACAGAACTTCAGTCGACTGGAAATAGGTCCCCAATTCATCTCAATGTTTTCAGCAATTTTCCTTTTGTCAATTCCACAAAGTAGAGGAGGTGACAGAGCCTTTTACATTGTGTCCCATTGTTTGACACAATTCCCTTTCCTATATTTCTCTATGGGACTTGAATCTGCATTTCCAAAGGTTCAAGAGAGATAGTGATCCCTGATTCTACATGGCCTAGTGTGGGCTAATCAGTCTCTCTTCTGAAGTACTAGTAGAGAATAAAAGTAGAGAGTATATAGCATAGAGAATACGTTCATTTCTGTGTCATTCGAAACAGTTTTGTTTTCTCTTCTTGTTTTCACACGCAAATATAACCAAACAAAATACAAATTTTTGCAGGTGAATACTTTTAGGCTCATCCAATTGGCCCAGAATATGTAACATCACTCTTCAAAACAATTCTCTTTGGAGTGACAAAATGTCACATGATGGAATTCAGATCACCTACCACAGCATTTGAGAGCGACATTTAAATGTCACGGTCAGCAGCATAGCTGTCCTGAGCCAGGATTTCCACAGGCATGGCCTGCTATGGGACAGGACTGGCAGGGTTTTAGGAAGGCTCTGGGTGCCACTGGTGCTGTAACGAGTGTCTGGGGGGGGGGAAACGCTGCGCCGTAGGCCAAGCCCAGCTGCCACCTCCCCTCCCTCATCCCACCTGATGGGCAGCCCCTGGAGCCACCACTGAAGCGCTGGTGGGAGATTTTATTTCCTTGCCCTTGGCCTATGCTTTTCAAAATCCTCTCTTTTTAAAAGGTCTTCAATTCTCCATAATGCTGCTATTGGCCACAGTATTAAAGTGAAGATTCAGGACTCACATTGAAAGGTAACAATAAACAAATTACAATGCACCTATAAGGAGTTTGTTTCCCACTCTTTTGAGTAGTACAGATTATTTTAGTAAATCTCAATGAGCTACTATAAAATAAATTAATATTTAATAGCACCTGGAATGTGGCCTATCATAGAACCATTAAGGTTGGAAAAAACCTCTAAGTTCATGCAGTCCAACCATCAGCCCAGCACCACCATGCCTACTAAATCATGTTCCCAAGTGTCACATCTACCTGTGTTTTGGACACCTGCAGGGATGGAGACTCCACCACTGCTCTGGGCCGCCTCTGCCAGCATTTCACTTTCAGTAAAGAAATTTTTCCTCATATCCAATCTAAACCTCCCCTGGTGCAACTTGAGGTCATTTCCTCTTGTCCTATCACTTGTGACTTGGGTTTAAAGACCAGCACCCACCTCATCGTAACCTACTTTCACGTAGTTGCAGAGAGCAATGAGATCTCCCCTCAGCCTCCTCTTCTCCAGGTTAACAACCCCAGTTCCCTCTGGCACCCCTGTTCTCCAGTCCCTTCCCGAGCTCCACTGCCCTTCTCTGCATGCACTCCAGCCCCTCAATGCCCTTCTTGTATTGAGGAGCCCAAACTGAACACAGGATTCAAGGCGTGGCCTCACCAGTGCCCAGTCCAAGGGAATGGTCACTTCCCTGCTCCTGCTGGCCATGCTATTTTTGATCCAAGCCAGGATGCTGTTGGCCCTCTTGGCTACCTGGGCACACTGCTGGTTCATGTTCAGCCCTGTTGATCAGCATCCTGATTTCCTTTACAGCTGGGCATCTTTCCAGCCACGCTTCCCAAGACTGCAGCATTCCATGAGGTTGTTGTGGCCAAGTGCAGGACCCAGCACTGACTGACCCTTGTTGAAGCTCATACAGCTTACCTAGGGCCATTGAATCAGCCTGGTCCCTCAGCAGAACCTTCCTGCCTTCAAGTAGATCAACTCTGCAGCCCGGTTTGGTGTCATTTGCAAACTTACTGAGGGAGCTCTCGATCCCCTCGAGCACGGATATCGATCAGATAATGTAAAATGAATTAATATTGAATAACATATTTATGAATCTTTTGTCACCTCTGATTGTAAAGAAGGTGGCTAATAACATTATTTTCGAGAGCCAGACTGCAGCAGCTGCTTGGCCTGTCGTTTAGGGAATAATCCCGCTCTCACCCGGGAGGGCAGAGCTCTGCGTGGGTCACGGCTCTCATGGCAGGTGGTGCTGCAGCCCCAGGGTGGGAGCGGCCTCACCTCCACCCTTCCTTCCAACGCTTTCCTCGGGAATAAGCAAGTCAGGGACCATCAGCTGGATGGCAGCAGCAGCCTTTCTTCAAATTGGAAAAAAAAGAAGTTGTTCAGCGGGACATTTAATCGCTTGAAAAATTTAAATGGTTGTGAGTTTTTTTGTTTGTTCTTCCCCCTCCTGCATACCAAGGTAGTAAAAACATACAAGATTTGTTTTGTGTTCGTTTTGTTTTGTTTTGTTTTTCAATAGAAACAGAATTTGTTTTACATCTTGCAGACTTTTGCTGGACATAACTTCAGCACAGATGATGAGATGAGACTTTATTCAGGTAGGTTGTTATGGATGCCCAAGTAAAAATGTCAAATGCCTGAATCTGCTACATGCTGGTATTGAATACCTGGAAACAAAAATACTTGTATAGTTCTATTTTCTGGAGGCTACAACTCTGAAAACGTCTTCTAGGAAGTGGAAAATCCTAATTCTTAAGTGAGCTTGAGGTAGGAAGGATCAAAAGACCTCTGAGAGGAGTGAGAAAATCACATGTAAGTATGAGGAGAGAATATGCATGTGAATATTTTTTCTGCATGACCTTCAATGCTCCTGAAAGTGAGAAATCAATAGCAGTGGCTTGGATCCAACATGATGCGGGAAATCACTGTGAAATCCTTCCCTGGTAACTCCTTCAACGCACCTCAGCACTGGCTCGTGGTACCCCTCACAGTTCCTGTCTTGGACCTCTCTTGAGTGGAAGCTGCCAGACGTATCACATTGTGCCAAATTATGCGGCGTTTTTCAGAAATGTGCAGATTGTGCCAAAGAGAGATTTATTTAAAGAAATTAATCAGGTGTTGAGACGTTGTTATAAATAAAATAGCACCATTTATATGCTGAGCTGATTTCTAAAGTCTCTTTTGATACGCAAGTCTAAACAATCCAACTCTTTTTAAAGTGTTTGGTTTGTTTCTCCCGCCCCATTTATAAAATAAGAAAGCCACATTGACCAGACTCAGCTAAGAAAAGGTTGGTTAGTTGGTATGCATAGGAGCAACCCCAGGAATTAAGTGGAGAAGAGCCAAGTGTGTAACAACACATTCAGTGGAACAACCCCTTCCAAAGTTTTAAGGGTTCCCTTCTTGGAGCTTTTTCTGTTCAGCACACAAAGTGACAGAGTGATTTGTGTTCCCGTGTAGCCCACGTGTTGCTGGATCCCTCAGCAGTACAGATGCATGGATGTAAGGCAGGAAGCTTCCAGTTTTAGGTTCAGCCACAGCCAGACGAGAAAAACCACGGAGCATAAAATCGTAACAAAAATATTTTTAACATGGTAACTGCATACCCTGACTTGCTTCTTGATTCCATTGTTTTGGAACTGGCATTGGTGGAAGACAAAACAAAAGGTATGGTTACTATGTTAAAAGTGTATTTGAACCCTTAGGGTAGGATTTTCTGAAGTGCTTATTGCTGGCCTTTCTTTGACCCCTCCTACATCAACAGGAGCAGAAATAAGCCAATGCTGACAATGCTGTCTTTAACATGTTCTATAGCAGAGCTTATACCTCATGTGACCACACAGTATTCCTCTTTCTCTCGTCTAATTAATACTCTGGTTTAATTTATTTACTCTCCCCATTGGTTAGCCAGGAATATTCAATTACTAACATAACTTTTGATACTTCATACTCAAATAGACTTGCTGTTTTTAGGAGTGTAGGACAAATGTATGCAATTTCAGAAGCTATCCAAGTGCCATGGCAACATACTGACTAATGCAACAAAAATCTGGGAGTTTGTTACAATAAGCATAAAAAAATGGGTGATTGGTCAAAGCTCTCCAGTCTACAAAATGATCTAGAAATCTTGTAAATGCAGTGAGGCATTTCCGTGAGGTTGCTCTTGTGTCTTGGTTTTAACCCAACTGGAAGGATCACAGCAACAAATACTTCTTTATTTTTTTTGTCTTTTCAGATAGTTGTGTTTGGCTGATAGTTTTTCTCCCCAATAAATTTAAGAGGTAAAGAGGTAAAATAAAACATGTACTTAAATGGTTTGAACCTGTAAAGTTTAAATGCACCTTTGTCTGTAAAATCAGGTCTGGGCTTAAGCAAAGAGCACCTGAACTTCAGAGACATCCCACTCTGACCTGAAGTCTGCTTTGGATCATAACCCTAGATTTGAAAATAAAGGAATTGTGAAGGAGTGCAGATCTTCATCCAAACAGCCTGGCTTAGACTCATCACTCTTCTTTCACCCGTGGATTTCACTGCCAGGCACTCCTGGCTGATTGTTTTTCCAAGCAGATAGTTTAACAGTGACTTCTGTTGCTTTTGCGTGGTTACTTAATGAAACTGCTTGATGTCACAATTTTGCTAGAAATCATTTTAGGAATAGTGATTTCTCATTTTCCTCAGTTTTCCAGTCAAACACTATACTTCTCAGTGATGGTAGTGTTTTCCTCTATGTAAGAAATGTTAATTGCTAAGGTAGATGCAATCAGTTTTTAAATAGGGAATTAAATGATTAGCATTAGTTTTTATTAATGTTAAGGAGTAAGATTTTTTTCTGCCATAACCCTGCAAGATTCAGTTGTCAAGACAACTACTGTAGCTTTTTAATATAGAGAAATTATTGCTGCTCCTTAATACAACTTTCCAGGAGATATTTTTGGTTATTTTTTCTTTTATTTTCTGAACCACAGACACTATAAAAGTGAATTCAACACCAACTCAGCTGCTAAAACAGTAATATGGAGCACTGGCATACTTCCCTTTCACCATGGAAGGTTCTACATAGCAGACAACAGTGACCTAGTTACAAGAGGTGCTGTAGGAAGTGAAAATGAAAATGGGGGGAAGTAATATCACAGGCCCCTCTTGCATACTGTCAGTGGCTCCTCCTGTAAATGATTGAGAAACAAAAGGATTTTTTATCTTACAGCACTTACGTTGTTCATCTACGGCAACAGAAAGGGCTAAATTAGAATACATTAAGGGAATACCAAAGCTATATTATTTTTAAAGTGCATTTTACATTACGATTTGCCTCCTTTTTCCTGCTGCTTCTTTGCTGATGAGCTAGTAAATTCAAATGTAAATTAACCAGCAGGTGGTAGCAATGTTTAATGTTTCCAAAACTGGTTTATAAATCATGCAAGTTACTAATACAAAGACAGAGAAAATATTTCAGAGACCATACAGTCAATGTCTCTACAAGTTTATCTTTCATGGCCTGGTTCTTATGTCTTTATTGATGATAGATAGACATTTACTTGACGCCTTTAAGACATTTCAGAGATTATTTCATACGCAGGGTAATGCTAATGAGACTAATAGGGCTTTTTCTTTTTTTTTTTGCTGAGGATGAATTATTAGCCTAATGGTTCATCTTCGCTGTAGTCCTCATTTCAGTATCATTTCCTCTGCATCTGCAAGTCATACAGTTTGAAAAAATTCACATCAGAGGGTTTTTTTTTCCTCATCTACTTTAAATCTAATACATTTTAGCTCTAGCCTTTAATTTTATTTGGCTTCCTTTGTCATAGTCGTTAACCTGAATAGAAAAAAAATGCACTCCATGCTATCACATCTTTATAATTACTTTTGTTACTTAAGATAAATAATTGAAAAAAAATATGGAAGCTCTGGTAGTTATAGCACAAACAAAATTTGATATTAACAGGAGAACTTTCATGTTAATGAGATAGTTCAGGGGTATGATTCATGCAGTCCCTGTTAAGAGTTAGTTCATTTCTGAAAAATGCCTAAGGCAGAGGCTTGTTAATGAAAATGTGCAAGTGTGATATAAGTACTGCAGCAAGGCAGCTATACTTGGATAGGAAACAATGTTTAAATAAGAAATTTTGATCTATAACAGACAATTACTAAGAATAACATAAGTATGTTGAAATTACAGACCCATATAGCCATGGAGTTTTCCAGTTGATAAGTAGAGTGTATTGCTTGAAAAGTTTGGTCAATTGGTGTTTTTTTGACTTTCAGGTTGTAAGTTTCTGGAATGACAAGTAGAGTTTGACATGCGATCTTTCATTTGCTATCATTTCAGCAGTCCTTCATACATAATTTTTAGATGCCTTTCATATCAATACTTGCTTTACTAAAGTCTTTATCTTAGCTATATTACATAATTATGCAATGTATTACACATTTAGTAAGTCATTTTCACCTTTGCGTTGCAAAGAGAATCATACTAATGGTTAGAAGTCTGCAATACTTGAATATGATGGTTGTATGTTTTTGTTGTGCCTTAAGCATAATCATAAATATGTTACACCACCAGCCAGTGAGCAAATCCAAGCACTCTTCTCTGTCAAGCAGAATGCTCTTGTACTTAAGGTAGTACTGATAAAATGTATTCCAGAAGGACAGACATCTGCGAGAGCTGAGCGCTTAACCATTTGGCCAATCCACAATATTTCTATACTTCTGTGAATATACTTAATCCCTCCCCACATTTTTCACCTATCCATAGCCCTCATTCTGAGCATTCCTCTCAGAAGCATCTTCTGCTGTGACTAAATAAAAACTAGTAATACCATACTGACATTCTTGATCGAGCATAATAAGGCCATCTTGTTTGAGCTTTTCTTTTAATTTCCTGCTATAGCTTCTTCCTCCTGAAATGCTGAGTGAACTTTTATCCACTAGGCATGCCAGGTATTGCTAAACCATTTAGTCCATATGATAGCTGTCTTACTAAGGTAACAGGACTCGTTTGTGATTTTGAACATCGGAAAATGCTTTTCCATATATTTTTTTAATAATTTTTATCTATGTAAGAGATTATTTACCCTCCCTGCTGAAAGGGATATTGGAATGCTAAGATGCATGGAAGATAATATGACCTGCTTATTGCTCTGATTCATGGGAAAGGAATCCATGGACACACGGTAACATGAAGAAATTGCAGCGTTTGTCCAACTGACCTTCTAACCAGGCACTGATTATTAGCATAATCATAAAAAATAGACTGCAAATAATCAAGTGCCTTGCTTCTGTAATGTAGCACCTGGACTTGTTTAAAGAAGGGATTTCATGTTCACAGACAGCCTAAGGAAGCTTATTCAATGCTGCAGGTGGTGCAGTCAGTCTGTGCATGTCATTTTACTCCTAAGGAACTGACTTGTCCATGAATCAGCTATGAAAAATGTTTTCATGGATTTCATAACTTAGGGAACTAGAAATTACCAAAGAGAGCTGAAACAATTGAAACATGTTTAAAATTAATCTCCCAAGTTGTTTATTTGTTTTTCAGAGTATAAGCTGAGAGCTCTGGAAAAAGGTCAGTCTCTCATGTAATCACCCACATTGTCCTCAAGCTCTGCACTATCACAACCTGTTACTTCATTTCTCTTTGCTAGTGTCACCATCGAAATATCATTTAAATGTGTAAATTGGCAAAACTTTATTCAATAATTTGACTCTGCCATCCTGGATAACCTCTCCAGTTTCCTGGGTAGATGACTTAGAGTGACTGTAAAATGAAGAACTGATCAACTATAATCAGCCAACAAGCTTGCTCTGTGCTTGCAGATATCTACTGCTGCTCATTGCTGCCCTTCAAAAACACACACCTCATTCCTCTAATGATGAATTAAAGTGATAATTACAAAGCAATGGATAGCAATGATGACCAAAGTTCTGCAAATTAGAACAAAAACTGAGGAACACAGGCTGTCTTTGGGTTTAGTAATATTTTGGTGTAATCATAGGTTTTTGGTTTCGTTTTGGAATTGTTTTTCTTCTGACAAAGCTTAATTCTAGGGGATGTCTATATACTTTATTGCAAGAGGATGGCCTGGGATAATAACTGGGCTGGGATTTATATTTAGAATGAAAATTAAAAAAAAAAAGTATTTGGAAATATCAATTTCAAGTCATGTATCCGGGAAACTATTTAAGCTCGGGTACATGACATCGCCAAGAGACTCCCGGACCTAATTAAACCCTCCGACTATTACCCGCTTCTGGTGGTACAGGCTGGTAGTGATCAACTAGCGAAAAGAGGGTCAAGGGTGGTTAAAAAGGAACTCCAGGAGCTGGGACGGTCGATAGATAGGGCAGGAGCACAGGTGGTGTTCTGTTCAGTTCCCCCGGTGGCAGGGATGGATACAGACAGGAATAAGAGAATATATGCAGTTAATAGATGGCTTAGGGGCTGGTGCCGGCAGAGGAATTTTGGGTTCTTTGATCATGGGGAAACCTTTACAGCACCTGGCCTGCTTGACCCAGATGGGTCTCGTCTAACTCCGAAGTGTAAGAGGATTCTAGCTCAGGAGCTGGCAGGGCTTGTAGAGAGGGCTTTAAACTAGGTATGAAGGGGGAGGGGGGAGTAACTAGGCTCACCAGAGATGTGGCTGTGGAGGATGAGCCATCCCAAAGGGGGTTGTCAGTAACCCAACTGAAGTGCATGTACACAAATGCACGCAGTATGGGGAACAAGCAGGAGGAGCTGGACGTCCTGGTCCAGCAGGAGAGCTATGATATAGTTGCCATCATGGAAACGTGGTGGAACGACTCTCATAACTGGAGTGCTGCCATGGAAGGCTACAGGCTCTTCAGGAGAGACAGGCGTGAGAAGAGGGGTGGAGGGGTGGCCCTCTACGCTAAGGAAACCCTGGATACTGTTGAAGTCGAGATCGGTGATGACCAGGTTGAGTGCCTATGGGTAAGGGTCAGAGGGGCAGTCAAGTCTGACCTCCTGGTTGGAGTGTGCTACAGACCACCTGACCAGGAGGAGGATTTGGATCTTCTGTTGTTTAAACAGCTGGAGGCTGCCTCTAGATAGGCTGCCCTTATTCTTTTAGGAGACTTTAACCTTCCAGATATCTGCTGGAAACTTAATACTGCTGAGAGGAGGCAGTCCAGGAGGTTCTTAGAGTGTATTGAGGACTGCTTTCTGTCACAGCTGGTGAGTGAGCCCACCAGGGGTGAGGCTCTGCTTGACTTGCTGTTTACAAACAAAGAAGGGCTGGTGGGTGATGTTGTTGTCGGAGGATGTCTGGGATGTAGTGATCATGAGATAATTGAGTTCTCTCTGAACAATGTAATAAGAAAAGCCAGGAACAGAACATCGATGCTGGACTTTCGGTGGGCAGATTTTGGATTATTTAAGGAACTGGTCAGGAAAGTACCCTGGGAAATACCTCTTAGTGGCAAGGGGGTCCAGGAAGCTTGGATACACTTCAAGAATGAAGTTTTGCAGGCGCAGGAGTGGGCTGTCCCCGTGTGTTGTAAGAAGAGTCGTAGGGGCAGACGGCCGGCCTGGATGAGTAGGGAACTTCTGAAGGAACTAAGTAAGAAAAAGAGGATGTATCACCATTGGAAAGAAGGGGATGTAAGTCAGGTCATGTTCAAGGATGTTGTTAAGTCGTGTAGGAGGAAAATCAGGGAAGCAAAAGCCCATCTGGAGCTCAAATTGGCCACTTCTGTAAGGATAATAAGAAGAGTTTTTATAAATACATCAATGGCAGAAAGAAGGGCGGCAGCGACCTCCACTCCTTGTTGGATGTGGAGGGAAATATAGTAACCAGAGATGCAGAGAAGGCTGAGGTACTTAATGCCTTCTTTGCCTCAGTTTTTAACAACAAGGATGTCAGCTCGCTTGACAGTTGGTCCTCTGAAGTGTTTGATGGGGGCAGGGTGAAATATGGCCCTCCTGCAATCCATGAGGAGGAGGTTAGAGACCTGCTGAGCCGCTTGGACCCTCATAAGTCTATGGGGCCGGATGGGATCCATCCTAGGGTGCTGAGAGAGCTGGTGGATGAGCTTGCTAAGCCGCTCTCCATCATCTTTCAGCAGTCCTGGCTCACTGGAGAGGTCCCGGAAGACTGGAAGTTGGCCAATGTGACGCCCATCCATAAGAAGGGCCATAAGGATGATCCAGGTAATTACAGACCTGTCAGCCTGACCTCGGTCCCAGGTAAAATCATGGAGAAGATAATCCTGGGTGAAATCATGCACCACCTGCAGAACGGTCAAGAAATCAGGCCCAGCCAGCATGGATTTAGGAGGAGTAGGTCCTGCCTGACCAACCTGATCTCCTTTTACGACCATGTGACTCGCCTGGTGGATGAGAGGAAGGCTGTTGATGTGGTATACCTGGACTTTAGCAAGGCCTTTGACACTGTCTCCCACAGTAGACTCCTAGGGAAGCTGGCAGCCCGTGGCTTAGATGGGAGCACTCTGTGCTGGGTTAGGAATTGGCTGGATGGCCAAGCCCAGAGAGTGGTGGTCAATGGTGTCTCATCCAGTTGGTCATCAGTGGTGTCCCCCAGGGATCGGTGTTGGGTCCCGTCCTGTTTAATATCTTTATTGATGATCTGGATGAGGGGATTGAGTCCATCATCAGCAAGTCTGCAGATGATACCAAGCTGGGAGGAAGGGTTGATCTGTTAGAGGGTAGGATGGCCCTACAGAGGGACCTGGACAGATTGGAGAGCTGGGCTGATTCTAATGGGATGATGTTTAATAAGTCCAAATGTCGGGTACTTCATTTTGGACACAACAATCCCATGCAGAGCTACAGACTGGGGACAGAGTGGCTGGAGAGTAGTCAGGCAGAAAGAGACCTGGGAGTGCTGGTGGACAGGAAGCTCAACATGAGCCAGCAGTGTGCCCAGGTGGCCAAGAAGGCCAATGGCATCCTGGCCTGCATCAGGAATAGTGTAGTAAGCAGGACCAGAGGAGTTATCGTCCCCCTGTACTGGGCACTGGTCAGGCCTCACCTTGAATACTGTGTCCAGTTCTGGGCCCCCCAGTTTGGGAAAGATGTCAGGATACTGGAGTGTGTTCAGAGGAGGGCAATGAAGATGGTGAGGGGGCTGGAGCACAAGCCCTACCAGGAGCGACTGAGGGAGTTGGGGCTGTTTAGTCTGGAGAAGAGGAGGCTCAGGGGAGACCTCATTGCTCTCTACAACTCCCTAAAAGGAGGTTGTAGTCGGGCAGGGATTGGTCTCTTCTCTCAGGTGATCAGTGGCAGAACCAGAGGGCAGGGACTCAAGCTTCGTCAGGGAAAGTTTAGGCTTGATATGAGGAAAAAGTTCTTCACTGAAAGGGTGATTGGCCATTGGAATGGGCTGCCCAGGGAGGGGGTGGAGTCACCGACCCTGGAGGTGTTTAAGGGGAGACTGGATGAGGCACTGAGTGCCATGGTTTAGATGATGGTTGGTGTTAGTGTTGGTGTTAGTGTTAGGCTATAGGTTGGACTTGATGATCTCAGAGGTCCTTTCCAATCTTGTGATACTGTGATACTGTGATACTGTGAAATGGCCTGAAGTTGTGCCAGAGGAGGTTTAGACTTGACATCAGGGAAAATTTTTTCACTGAAAGGGTTCTCAGGCACTGGAAGAGCTGCCAGGGAGGTGGTGGAGTCACCATCCCTGGAGGTGTTTAAAAGGCAGGTAGATGAGTTTCTTAAGGATATGGTTTAGAAATGGGACAGGGACAGTTGGAATGGATGATCTCAGAGGTGTTCTCCAACCTTACAATTCTCTGTTCAAACTCAGAGTGTCATAATACCCTATAGCCCACAAGTGAAGTTCCCTAGGAGGAAAGGCATCCCAAGCTGCTCATTTTCCTCTCTGTCTCTGCTCCAGAGCACAGATTTGTGCTCAATGCTCCCTGACCCTGGTGAAGATCCTCACCTGAAGGTCAGGCATTTTACGTCATGAGAGGGAAGCAATGAACTTAGTAGAGGTAAGAAGGTATTAGTGTAAAATAAAAATAACTTGCCCTCTGAAGGTATTTAGGGCTTACTCCTTTAAGCATAGCATTACAAAAAACAACATTAAAATTGAGAGCGCTGTGAAAACAGATTTCTTTTTAAAAAGCTACAAATAGTCCTAGCATTTTAGCTCACTGAAGTCTACTTAGGCAGTCTAAGTGTATGAAATATGCAACATGCATAATAGCAGTGCATAATTTAGGATTCTGTCATCTATGTCTAAATGTCTAGACCAGGTATCCTGTTAGGTTCAGCAGCAGGCCAGCTGTTACAGTTTACTGACTACTACCTAAACACTCAGATCTTGGATAGATTTCAGAAATACAAATGCCATTTGCTTTTCTTTTCTGGAAAATGACCCATTAGCTCTTCACCTACTGCATGTAAACTACAAACTGGTCTATTTTAGCTATAAACTTGAGGACATTCAGTTTTGCTGATTTATTTTAGTATAAAAGCATAAGTATTGGAATTATTATAAGTAGCAATGAACTTCTTTTCATCAGAAAGCATCATTATCTTGCTAGAATATGGGATTAACGGTCAGGATTGTTAACTTCTGTCCCGAGTTCTTTAATGCTTTGTAGTATTATCCCATGTAAAAGACTCTCTTTTTCCAAATGCTTTCCATATCTTTAACTCCTTGTCAGGTTATAATACTGATCTTTGTAAAAGCATTTGACGTATTTGAATAACCAGTATTGTAAGTAACAAAAGATTTTTCTGGATATAAGAAAGTTCAGATCCACCTATCCTATATTAATAACATTGTATTCCATGTTCTTAGATCTGCTAAAATACTAACAATAAAAAACCCCATTAATTTCTTTATTTTGAGTAGACAACCTTAACGACTATTTCTCTTTCTCTTCAGCTTGTAACTTCTATTGCTATCAATGGGAAATCCATATGTAGCCTCAAGATCAAGGAGTAAAAGTTGCTTTTTGAAGTACATTACCTGGAAAAGATGAGGATTATTTAGAGTATTGTGTACCCCACCCTGCTGCTTTCCCTAGTTTTGCAATTGTTGATATTTGCCTTCCATTTACAGGAGTTCAAAATCATGCCAGTTGTAAAGATTGACAGATCTGTCATTGTTTTACCTGTTGGGAAGTATCAGGTGAATGTTTCTCCTTTGCTTATGTGCTTTGCACATAATTTTGCTTTTTCTATGATATCGGGTCTTACGTATAGTGTTACAGAAGGACACACTCTACTCAGCTTGTATTAAATCCAGCATGTGTAAATATTAAGAAAAAAGCATAATAAATGAAACAGAACAGTAACTTCATAGTGGATAAGATAGACAATGTATCTAATTTTTAATATCTGTTTACAGATAAATATAGTCCAATTTGCTTGAACTCTGAGAATAACTGCCTCTATAAAGTTCCTTTATCTGCTTGGAGAAATAAGCTTTTCCAAAGGGAATCAGGTTAATAGCTTTGTCTTTGAAGAGAGTTGCCTTCAAAGGGAATTTAATGCCACCAAGTCTTCAAAATGCTGAGACAAAAACATTCAGTTTCCAGTGCAGCCCTGGGGGTACACAGCTCTGTACTGCCTGAAGAGATCATTTTCCTGAAATTTAGCAGTTTGAAAGACATTTGCTACATGATTTTTAAGACTCATCAGAGTGATCGCTGTGATGAAATAACAGACCTATGTGACTACATGTAATGCAAATCTGCAAAGCTTAAATATATGGTCTTTTAAGCTATGAGGTTGGGCCAAATTTTTAGATGAAGGTGACAAAATTTATATAAGGATTAATTGGTGTTATCTTACCTGACCCAGAGTAGAAATGGGGTCTTCACCTCACTGCAGAGGTGATGGACATCTAATCTCAAACTCTCTGTAGAGCTCCAGAATCCTTCAGCCTTCTTATCAGAGGAGATCAACACTTCAGATGTTTATTCTCCTCAGAGAATTATGGCGAGCACAGCTGGTTAAACCTGATATGTTGATGAAAACCAGAAACTAACATCCTGAATTGTTTTAATTTTTGTTTCTCATCATAAATTCCTCTTTTAGCCAGGAAGAAGGGCTGGCAGAACTAGAAAACAGAAGTAGATGATTAATCTGATTGGTCCCACCAGGAAATCTTGGCAAAATGTAATTAGGTTACAAGAAATGATCAAATCCTTATGTGCTTAATTTTAAAACTTCAGAATTGGCCTGTGCAGGAGATGCTATCGCAGTTTTTAGATCTGGTAGGAGGTGGAATTGTTTATGTAGGGGAAGGCAAATAAAACCTAGGATAACTGGAAGCAATGATGAAAAATATACTTTTAAATATATCTTTGTAAGAGGTAATAAACGTAACTCTAAACTTCTCATGAGGATTGTTATGTTCTATGAAAGGACACTGAGTTTAGCAAAGATTTAGCCTCCAAACTAAGCAGCAGGACTCATTTTGTGCCTTACCTGCAAATTTCAATAGTGGCTTAAACGGTAGACTTTTTAGTAACAGAAGCATTACCACGTAATTAGCTCAGAACATCACCAGAATTGCAGGATTAATTAATTTGCTTTACAATAATTAATCACTGGTATTAGAGAGGTGAAAATATTTTAATGTCATTTTTTGTATAAACAAATTATTTAATTTGTTAATTAAAAAGTGAAAAAGATTTAATTGGTTTTGTACTAACTGCTACTTCCATGCAACAGCAAAATGTATTTTAATGATAACTATAACATCACAATATTTAGATTTTACATGACTCATAAATGAATTATTTAATTTATTTTGTGGAAATTAAATATGGATGTGGAAGAGATGTTCTGTTCAATTAATGACATCCTATATCAAAGATTGTTATAGCTATTGTGTAATTTCATAGAATCATAGAATCTTTTGGTTGGAAAAGACCTTGAGATCATGAAGTCCCACCATACCTGTTCACTACTAAACCACGTCCCTAAGAAACTCATCCACCCACCTTTTAAACCTCCAGGAATCTGGGACTCTACCACCTCCCTGGGCAGCCTCTGCCAGTGCCTGAGAACCCTTTTGGTAAAGAAATCCTTCCTAATACCCAGTCTGAACCTCCCCTGGAGCAACTCATGGCCATTTCCTCTCACCCTATCATCTGTCAATTGGCAGAGGAGCCCAGCACCCACCTCACCACACCCTCTTTTCAGACAGTTGTAGACAGTGATGAGGTCTCCCCTCAGCTCGTCTTCTCCAGGATAAACAACCCCAGGTCTCTCAGCTGCTCTTCATAAGACTTGCTCTCCAGACCTTTCCAGCTGACCATAGTAATGCTTGCTTCTTACAGTGTCAAAATGGTTGTGCACCTGAAACTAAATTAAATTTTTACTGACAAATTTCAGTGATTTCAAAGGAATTTTTCCTGCATATCTCAGGTCAGCTTCTACCACCCTTTGCTTTTTATGCAGTATCTATTAAATCGCTGTAACACCCTTCGTGCTTCCTTCCTTCTTTTTGCTGAATGCACTTTGGTTTAGTATATTGTATTAGACTTAGAAATATTTTGGTATTTAAAACATTGATTGAATTGGTTTGTCAATGTGAATGCTCACTTCACTAATATGTTGGATAGATCTAAGAAACACCACTGTCCAGTATTCTTCCTTGATATCTAGTCTCTGTGACACTCCCAGCTCCTATCAGAATATCTGAATGTTGTAAACTGAAACTGAATCTTGAAATGCCTTAACAGAAGTCACCCAGATAACTGCATATTAAAACCAGAAGGCTTTAGATAAATGGATGTTTATACCTCTGAAATGGTGGTCTCTCTGACTAGGATTTCCATTTTACTTTGTGCATTTTATTCTTTATTCTTCATATGTAAGTACCATAAAAGAACTAAGACATGAGTTAGTCTTCTAGGCTTCTAGAGTTGATGTCCTTGGAATAGAAAAATATGTAGGAACTACCTTCATTGATTGCTTTGTGCCATGAAAACAAGCTGCATACAAACTGTATGACTTCATAAAAGCCTTTATTTTGGAAAATAATAAAAGAAGCCTTTCTAAATATTTGCCTCACTCTAAGAAAGATAACTATAAAGAAAAAAAAAATAATTTTGCCCCAAAATTACACCTACTAGACAGCTCTCTGACCATGTGAACCACTCATGGTATCACATAAAGACTTGAGTTAGAAAGACACTGCAGAAGGCTCAGTCTTGTCCATGGGTTTGCTCTGCGGGACCCGTGTGGGATCCCACTGGTGTCACCAGGGCTCAGGGTGGCATAAAGCCATCCAGCTCTGCACAGATTTGTTTGGAAGGATCAGAGGCTTAGATAGTGAACATGTGAGTTTTGTTGAATGGGTTGTTAATTTCTAACAGCTTTAGAGGAAACACAATGAATGACAAAACTAATACTTTCACAGCTCATCAGTCATAACTCATGGAGAAGTAGGGAGCGAGCAGGCCTAGGTAGTGTAATTCCCCACTAAAATCTCCCTTCACCAGGAGCACAAACTTCCTGTTACATTTTGGGGAGGCATCCAGCTGCATTTGGCAGCAGACATCAACTATTTCATAAGTTTGATTTGCTACAGTGCAAAGGTTTAGATTTTTAAAGAATAATTCATCGTAATGCTAATGGTTTCATTTGCCAGTACTTTATCAATGTTGGGATATATCCTTAGACTATTGAAAACATATGCTTAGATTTAAGTGGATTTGAGCCTTTAACAGGGAATGACCTTAAAAACAGGTGCCTTTTCCTCTAACTACATAAGTTTTGAATTGGAAAAAGCAGTGTTGATCCCGGTACTTTTCAATTACCCAGCTCATTTAACAAGCTTCAGGTTTTATTTCTTTCTCCTAACAGTGCCAAAATAAAGGTGAAGGTAACCAAGACTACTGACATGCTCACTCAACAGCTGGAGGAAAGAGCAGTGAATCCCAGTTCTCCCCTCGGAGAGATTTCCAGCAGCAGCACACCTGGAAATCTTTTACTTACAATGCAGCCCCTGCTAGGCAGGACAAGACTTCCAGGACCATGGGAGAGAAGGCAATGAATGAAATGGTTGTTCAGAAAGGAGATTCAATAAATGGGATTATCTTTAATAGGAAGACTCAGTAGGGGACAAAAATGTGAATAAATATTATTATGAGAAAGAAAAAAGAGATTCCAAACTGACAAGATGTTGATGTGAAAGGGCTAAAGGGAGTGGAAATTAAGTTCATAATTGGTTGGAGATATTTGCCATTCTGGACTTAAAAGTATAATGGAGGCAATTGATCAAAGTTTTCCTTTAGTCATTTTCTTCAATCTTACTATTTTTTAAAATTATTTTTTAAATATGCTTAATATGCAAGATCTGTTAAAAAGCCTATTCTTACTGGCTTGCCCAAACATAAAATGGTGTAAAACTTGAAATTATATCATAGTTTTGTTCTCAAGCTGAGCAAAATTGAGAAATTGAACTTTTGGAATGTTAATCCCAGAAAAATTGTCAGAAGCTTTCCTTTCATTAAAAGATTATACGTTTCCTTATGGACTTCCTTTTAAAATAAAAATGTGAAACATCACCAGATGTTTTTGTTTCATTTGCTGAACTCCCTTTCCTCCTCTATAGAGGTTTAATGGAGGAATATTTCTCAGTTCTGCAGGTACCTGGCAGATGTTATCTCCTAGATGAGGTCCATGATAAAGCTTGGTAGGAGGGAACGATGCACTGCACTGCAGGAAAGGAAAACATCAACAGATCTGGGCTCAGAAAAAAGAATGGTACTTTGAATTACATGCTTTATGATGCTGCTAAAAAAATATCAAACTGATTAAGTTCAATTAAAAAAGCAATTCAGACAGATTAAATATTTTATGTAAGTTCCATTGATAAAAAAAGAATTTTTAAAACTAAATAATATGTCTTTTCAAATAACACTTTCACCAGGTGGAAAATGTTGACCATTTACATTTATTCTTTTTTTAATAAATCTTCATATTAAACTATCTATTGCCAAATACTGATATTACATTTGAAGCCATTTCTTTTGACAAGCGTTAGAAATTCTTGAGTGTGAATTAGATTGATTGACAGAATGTGTTCAGAAACTGCTGTCCCTAAAACACTAATTTTAACACATCCCACATCTGCATTACATTAGATTTAATTAATACATAATAATTCCTTCCATTTACAGTAAATATTGAAAACAATTTAAAACATATGCCTCATAAACTGCCTGCCATAATCTATGTAGATTCATTGCTACAGCACACATGCTGATGCCCAGGATGCTAAAGAACAGGTTTAAGCATGTTTTTGCATTTACTGAAAATATTCAAAATTTTCTTGAGTTCTTCAGTTCTTCACTTCTGTGCATCAGATACAACAATTCAGCCAGAGGCTTTCTTTTTACAGTGCCTAAACAGATCTTGTGTGATTCTGAGATTAGGCACACACTGATTTTCCTTGGGATAAGCTGCCATGAAGACGCGCCACTAGTTGAGCTGGACATGTGCACTGGCTGAATTTATGAGAACTGGAAACATTTGTTTGCGGGTCAATCTATCCTTTCATGGGCAGTCATGCATTCCAAGAGCTCTGGCAGATATTTTATAGTTCTGCATATAGATGTCTATTCCTGTGACATTTTTCCATGTATAGAACGTGTCATATAAAACATGATTACTGTCTCTGATCGCATCCTAGAATATTCACCTTGTGTCTGTGCTAGCACATAGCACATGCTGTCTGTCCTCACCTGGTATATATATTTTAATCTAATAAAACTCATTAAAAACTCTGTTTTACTTGTGACAATTAAGATGCTTCCCATGTTTCTAGTAGAAGTTGCTATTACAAAGTATTCACTGTGACTTTGTTTTTTTTTTTTATTTAGGAAAAAAATCTGAGAAAAGACACTGGATATAAAATACATAAAAAGCAGCAGTAGAGTGATGATCTGGGGAATATGATGAACTTTATTCACTTCCCGAATAAAGGGAATATTCACTTGTTTTAATCCTCTGCTTAAGCAAGATGCAAAAACTCAGGTTTGTAAAAGCACAATACATTTATATTCTTGAAGACTTTGTCCTATAAATGCAAGAAAAAGCAGTAGAATTACTGAGAAGTTTAATTTCTTAGGGTTTCAGAGAGTGTGTGCACACACAAACATGCACACATATGTAGATATATACACGCGTATGTAGATATTTACATGCACATACACATGTATTTATATGTATTTGTATAATATAAAGATAACCACAGACTTGAACAGTGAGACACTGAAGTGGTTTGACTTCCAGTTGCATTAGATAGAGATTCTTCAACTACATCTGTGTTTCACTCATGGGATGTAATTTTGTTTATACCAAGTCATGATAAGGTTCACCTGCAGCAGTTTTAGAGGTACAAGGGGACTTACAGTGTGGCAAATTTCACTATTTTAAATAGCAAGTCTACTTCTTTCCCCAAGGTACAACAGGACATCCATTCTGAGATCTCCAGACCTTCTCTTTACATGCTTATATTTGTCCAATTTTCATAAAGTGTTCTTAATTGTATGAGGTAAACAAAATAACTCCATGGAAATAATATATTTTTATAGCTTGTTCTCACATTCAACATAGGTTAATGTTCCAATGTATTAGGAAACCTTAAGTAAAGTAAAAGTAAACTTTCTCCATAGCATTTTCTTATGAAATTTTACAAGGACTCCCAACATGCAGCAATCTTTACCCCTCTGATTGAACTTCTTGGGTAAAATTCTGGCACCAGTGCAGTCAGCTGAGGTTTTGCTGTTCTGTCCACTAGGACAGGACTCTCTTATTTTCCACCACCTGGTAAAATTAAAATAGAGGAAGCATTAGCTCTATGACTCTCACAATGTTAGGGTCAGAAAAGTGTTTCATTTTCTGTCACTTTTGGTTGCAGATACTATCTCTTAGATGTCACTAACAGACCATTCGGACTAAGTTAATTGATAACTAATTTGCTAATTATTTGTGTTTCAAAAAAAAGTAAAATGTTTTCTTTTATTACAGTGAAAAGAGGATAGGATTTACAGAAAAGTCGTTCCCAAATCTCGGGAAAAGCCACAAGCAGATTAATTACCATCCTTCTGACATTTCACAAACAGCTATCAAAAATCTACTAGAAACCTACGGAAACAGGAATCTTAGTGTCCCTAAGGTAGTTAAGCACTGGTTGCTAAAGTAAAGAGCACTTTGTCGCTCGAACGCTTCCTTCGATTCGACTTGGAAAGGTCTCTGGAAAATTGAGTTGGCCTTTCCCCATCCAGTAATTTCTGTGTAGTCCTCATCTAAGTAAGTACATGTGTAATCACAACAGCATAGAATTAGGGTAAAATCTGAGTCTAGAATAGAAAAGGATTTTGTCAGTTTGTCTAAAGTGACTAAACAGTGACCAGAAATATTTTTTATTGTATTGCTAATTGGCACTTTAATTTTGAAATTTGTGTTATTATGTAGCTTAGCTTTCATCTGGATGAAAACAAAAGTGAAAACAAAATCAAAATTTGTTTTCTTCTTCTTTTCCTGCTTAGAAAAATATAAAAAAATTAATTTGATTAATCAGTGACTTCATGGGTTATATATGGCATATTTGGGCGATAATATCATAAACCAGACATTTTTATTCTATGAAAGGTCCTTGTTCTTCAGCATTGTTTGATCTACAAAAAAAATTACCTTTTTCCCTGACTTACTATCAGCACATTCTAGACTAGAACTGTTGAACTCAGTATGAGGAAAAAATTCTGTAGGCAACAACTTCTCTGTGAGCTTGGAGAATAGAAAGTACAATCTGAACTAGAAATATCACTGCAAATAATTGCCTTCAGTAAGGCTAAACAGGAGAACTTCTGAGGATTCCAGATCTATAACATTGCCTTTTCACAGTTCAGAGACATGTAAGAGGCAAGGAAGAGAGACAACCCACTTGTGGCCTATTAAAAGGAGTGCTGGTTAATTCAAGTTCTCAGAATACCACAAAATATTGCCTAGTCAAAGAAGAAAAAACAAATTAGAGAACATGGTATTGAATGATTTTCAGGACAAATGACTATGAGGAATAAATTAAAATAAAATTTTGAAGTAAATGTACATTGGAATGGAAGTAATTTGTGGTGTCCATCTGCATTACTGAATACAGAAAACCTAATTCTCCATGAATTTATGGCATTCAACGTTAAATTTCCTAAGATTCTAATCTGCATACTATGAAGTAACCTACATTATCACTTTACACTAAGTAAGTTGAAATGAGTGGGTTTATTTCAACTTTGGTGATGATTCAGTACATTCTACTTAGAGAAATAGCTTTCCATTAACACAACTGTTCTCTTTCACTGATATCCAGATTATATATTAAATTCTATAGAAATTTGCCTTTTTTTATTAGTTTGCTTTTGGCTGCACTTACAGTGGAAGTGATACACAGAGCATTACCTGACAGAATTCCTGCTACACATCATGAAAGATGATGGCAGTTAGTTGTGTCTCCTCTCATCCCCTCTTCTACCCTCCCCTTCTCTTTTCCCCTTCATTATTTCTCCCTCTCTCTCTTTTCTCTCTCTTCATTTCTGTGAAATCTTGCATTGAATTTCTGAAGTACTCAAAAGCTGATAATGAACGCAGAGAGATTTGAAACATCAGTCAGTTCCAAGAAAAACGCTAGAACAAGCAATCATTGTCTGCAACACAGCATTGCCTGAATTCTCCTTTCCAACTTCTAAAAACACATTTTGTCTTTTAAAATAAACTTTTTAATACTCTAATTGACTATAGAGACAACGTAAGTGTATAAAAACTTTTCTTTTGCACATATATTTTCACAAGTATACAGTGTTATATCATAAATACATAGATGTAGATTTTCAGCTGAGCAGAGAATACATGAAGCCCAGGATATCTCATATTTCTCTTTAAATTTTTTATTCAAAATTATTTCCAATCTTCTTACTGGATCTTATGGCTTGGAGAAATCAGCAAAGTGATGACCTATTTATGGAAGAATGACATGTGAATGTAAAAAGCCAGAATAACAGAAAGTGTGAGCAGAATTTAATACATATTTCTTGAATTCTTAGACTTCATATAACAAAATTTCTATAATTATAGAAAAATAATGAATTAGATGAAGTAAAATTAAATTGCTTATCTATATGTTTTACTTTACAAAGGCAGAAGTGTTTCTGAATCCAGTGCAAGTCTCTTTTGCCATTGATTTCCATGAGCTTGACTTGAGATCAGGATTAGCAGTTCTTTGAAGCATTTGTTAATAGAAGAAAAAAGAAATATCTGACGGTTTTTTTGTTTGCTCATCCCCTTAAAAAGCTAATGAGGCCTTTCTGTAGACAACATATAGGAGGTACAGTGTCCCTGATTTTTGCAGTTTTCACCTTGCAATGTTCAGGCATTTCTGCACTCTCTTTGACAAGAAATGTGGGACTAACACTGGTCCAGCACCCACTCGTCTCTACAGCTAACTGAGAACGTGACAGCCTGTGGAGACAGAAGATTTCTTATAAAGGAACTGTGTAAAAGTCTTGATCCTGCTTCCTACAGAGGTCAGCGAGGGTTTTGCATTTGACTTTGTGAAAGCCAAATTGGTCCCCGGTTGAACAGAAAACAATCACTCACTGTATAGTGAGAATTTATATCTTGAAAAAAAAAAGTGTGTGTTATTAAAAAGGACTGACACAGGGTCACTGGGCGATTTTAGTAGCCTACAGATCATTACATTTAGTACTAAGGGGTTTTTCTCCTTTTCTGCAAAGAAAAACTCACAGTTACTTTAAGCAAGAGTTTTTCTTACTTTAAGGAGTACACAATTGGGTACTTAGCTGAGAAGTAAAGCAGCATTAATGGCTTCCATATGTCATTGCATAAACCTCATGCATGTGTTTTTGATTTAATGGACTATAAACCAGCAAACAAAAATATTCTCTGTAACTTTTTGTGAGAAGCAGAAATGCTTTAAAGATCACGGATGAGAACAATTGGATTTTAGTTAGATGTGCAGTAATTGTTTGAACCCTGGAAATCACTTCTACAAAACAGTCTCTTGTTCTTTGTGTTCAGTCTATCTGTCTTACATACTGTTTCCACTCTCTTGTCTTCACATTTTTTGTTTCCAAAAGCCCTGTGGGGATATTATGTCAGCACTTCTGACCTCATGTGGTGAAGTTGTCAATGTTGAATTAAGCACTTTTTTAACATAACCATAGCAATCTAGTGCATGGATTTGACCCACAATGTCCTTGATTGTATAGTGAGGTGAAAATGCATGGGGTAATGCTGCAACTGAACTGAAGTGAGAATGTGGAAGCTCGGAAAAGAGTATGAAGGTGTTACCTAATAACTGACTGGATGCACAGTGTTCACCTCTTAGTTTCGCACAGAAATCCTGAGCCACAGGCAGCAACCTCTGCCCTAGTACATTGCAGTGCAAGGAGAACAAGACTGAAAAACAAAATAGAAATAAAACTTTGCCACTGAATATGTAAATATTAGCAGCATGCTGAGGTACTGAAACTAATGAACTGGTTCTAAAGATCGTACCAAAATATCATATAAACCTGTCCTTAGCACAGCTGTCCGAAGTAGACTTCTACTTTGAGCTCAGGGTCTGCAATTTGCAATTATTCATTTCTCTAACTCAGGTTTCTCCTCATGGCCGTTATTTGAATTCCTGTGCCAGATAGCTGGAGGCAGGCAGCATGAAAGCAGCTGCTATTTTTGCATTTACTGTATTCAAAATTCAGCTTGTAAGTTACCTGGATGTAAAGCACAATAATAATGTAAGCTTTAGATCATGACACAAGGAGCTGATCTTTTTCATTGCATTTCTTTAATGAACTGTACTGTGTTATTCTCCTACTGATGAAGTGAGGAAGAAAAAATGAATATGTTAGACTTTTACTGAGCTGTGGTCATACCAAGCTAACAGTTTTGAAGCAAACTTGCAGTGGCTGGAGATCTAGGCCAGTAGGTCAGGAATTACTCATTTAGAGAAAAAACATTGACACAGACCAACAAGTCTGTAAAATTTAGCAGCAGTGGTGAAACAGACATATGTTGAAACAGCAAATAATTTAAGCTGAAATAAAATAGAAGGATCAAGGCACTGGAAACAGCTCTAGGCCTCTTCCTGTGGATTACTACATTTTTAAGGGTTAACTGAAGACATTGTAAGCTCTTTAAGAAGGAAGATGACTCACTAGAAAGAAATAAATAAGCAGTCAGCATTTCATACATTCAAAATGTAATTTTCTCACTGTCTACAATCTAAATATTTTCCCCAGTAGTTCATATATCACTTTCCCTGCAAGGCAAAATTAGAGTTCACGCATTGCACACTCCCAGGCCTTTGACTCCCTCCACTGTTTGAAGTGATTTCTCTTCCACCTCTGCTCATTTTTTGAGCTGTGCCTGGTGTCGACCCTCGGTGTGGTCATCCTCTGCAGTATTGCCTGCACGGGACACTCCAGGGCACTGTCTTTTGAGACCAGTACAGAAAAATGAGGGAATACATGGAAAACAGATTACGGAGAAGAAATGAGTAGGTGTTCATTATTGCAGAACATTTCCCATCTCTCACCATTTCTCTCGAACCCAGATGGAGCTTTCCAGCTGAATGACGTGACCACTGAAGTATTACTCATCTAAGCCTAAACTGTTTACATATTACTGATGAGGAATGCTGCTTCTACATTTTGATTTTAAAGAAATTATTTTATCAATGTAAGTAAACAACTGAACAACCCTCCACTTCTTTACTCTCAGAACTTATTAAAAAGTCCTGGCTCCTCTGTTTTGGATTGCTGACACAGGAGCTGATCACTAATGCAGGTAAGAGACTGTTTATCAGGACGTTGATGATGTCTTCAGGGTGCTAGACTTATTAAGGATTATGTCAGCTATGTAAGCAATAATTTGAATTATATTTACCTTGATTTCATGCAGAAAGGACCTCACAGAACAAATGAGAAACCGTGAACTATTATATAAACATGACAGAAGAAATAATCTTTTTAGAGTGAAAAAAGTCAATTACTGGAACAACTTCTCCAGGGACATGGTGGAATCCCATCACTAGATATTTTCAAGACATGATTGGGCAGGATGCTAGATAGTCTCATCTAGGCTCCTTTTCCCATGAAAGGCTGGACCAGATGATCTGTTCAGGTCCCCTCCAAACTCAGCTGTTCTTCAATTCTATCTTCAATTCTACGATTAAGTTGAAAATAGCAAAAAAGCCACACAGAAGAAGCAACAGCGAAAAAAGAATCTCTGTCCTTATTTTGTCTTAATGTTCACAGTAATTTTCAATGTATTCAAAATTAGAGGCATGGGATCATCTTGGACATCTCTTTTCATTGCCCTGCACATTTGATCTATCTGAAGTTCGCAGAAAACCAGACCAGGAGCTTGTGCTCCAGCCAGAAGCAGGAAGTCCTCCTGCTCCTGCTGGCTTTCTGGAGAAGTTTCTGGATATCTAGGTAGGCATCCAGATTCAATGCAAAACCTCTTTAACACTTTTTCCTTGACCTAAAAGTAATACGAGTTGCGTACTACACAAATAGTTGAAAAAAAATGTGTATAATCATCCCTCTACAATGATGTAATTAGAAAATTAAAGAGAAACATTGTATACAATTTAATTCCTGGGGTTCACTGTAGGGCAGTTATAGATTATATATACTGTGTTACCGTATTATAAGTGAAAAATTATTATGAGGCTTTTTGAGTCTTTAGATAAAATTGTAAGATCAACTAAAAAGTGGATATCTTGGACCAACATTAAAAGAAAAAAATTACTCTCCAGCCACCATACCCCAAACCCTCATCATTTGTCTTTAATTTATAAACTTTGATGGCAGAACATCGATCACATTGTGTCAAAGACTTAAAGAAATACCACTTTGAGAAGAATGTTTTAGGTAAAGAATGTACTTTGTTAGCAGAGATGGTAGTAATAACGTATGAAGTGTAACACAGACACACAGCTTGGCCTCCAGCTGTTTGCCTTCACAGTAATTACGCGCACTGTGAAAGAACAAATGAATCTTTTGATAACACAGAAACACATTTTAGAGCCCATCAATTACTCTTTCTGAAGACACAAGGAAAGTTTCCTTTCCATATTAATTCTGGGTAGATCGTAAAAATTAGAATGGCTGGTGAATTTTCAGAATGAACTTAAAATTTAGTTTAAGAAAATTCATTACCTTTTCCTAAATATAAAATATTCTCTGTATTAAAAATGTTAGTTTTCCACAAAGAAATATGCTTCCAAGTCTCTAGTGCAGTTAATATTATTTCAGAGTATTTTATTCTGAAATTAGTTTAAATCTGGACAAGTATAATTGAAAATTTTGGCAAATTCAACTTTTAGGGGAAATATGTATTTGGGAGATTTGTCTCAGGTCAGTGTGTACTAGAAAGGTAGCTGTGTTTTTCCAATTCTGATTTTTATTTCAGATATTCTCCAAACTGCATTTGAGGGAAGTTCTTTAAGGCAGCTTTGTTGTTTTTACACTTTTGAGTGATCAGTTTTCATTGAAGAAGTACTTCTATTTCATGAGCTATTTCTTGCATATGTGTGTAAACCTTTGACAACATAACCTGAATCAATGTTTACACCTAGGGAGAACTGTACATGCAGAAGAACAGAAACAGAAAATGGGGTTAAATGCAATATAATGTAATTCTTGGGTTGAAGGAGACTTTATTCTAGGGTCACCACATTCCCTGTCTACAGTGCTCTTAATGATAAACTAGCAAGTTGAGGTTTTAATCAAGTATATGTCATATATGTATGACTTATGAAGTCAGTAATTCCTTAAGACACAGCATATAATGAACAATAGTGAGATTTAAATACGAAGTGTACAAATTGCAGAACGCGTTGAAAGACCTTGGAATTGACTGAACAAGACCTGAACCTGCATTTAAAGGCTATTATTTTTGCCACAAATACAAGTACAATTTACAAACAAGAACTTCTCTTGTTAACCTCCTGGTACTTCTGCCAAGAAATTTTAGAACTGTAAGATAACGGAAAATAAGAGACATGATTTAAGAGGTTAAGTATCTCTTCAGTCTACTCTCTGGGCTCCGGCCTGAGATATGAAGGTGTCTGCCAACCCACCAGAACACAGCAAAAGTTAAGCAATGAAATGAATTACAGTCTTTCTCCTAGGTGTTTCATTTCAGCAAACGGCCTGTACATTGGAACAAGAGAGAAACACAATACATGATGCAGGACTCTGTGTCTGTGAGTGCCTGATTATTCAGTACAGTGAACTTGTTGTTAAGCCATTGCTTTTCCATTTTTGCATCCAGTTTTCACTTAGAGGAAAAAATAACAGAATTTAGCTCTCTTACTGTTATTTGAGGAGAACTTTCATGTTGGGAGAATGGCCACTGGGGAATTTTTGTAAACCCAGTGAGCCCCAGCATAGATAGCAACTGTTTCCATTTCTTCATGCTATTCCATGCACTGGTATTTCTGCATTCATCTTACAGCACTACATTTGACCTCATTCTCCTGTCTGAAGCTGTTCACCACTGATGCCTTTCATCACTAGCATCATTTTTTCTTTTGTCCTGTCAGCTTTAAGAGTGTTCTTGGCTGGCATTCTGCATTAGTCTTCACTGTTACACTACCAAAAGTTATTTTCTCAGTTAGTGTAATTTAGTCCATAATTCAGCTGTTCATTTGCATTGCTATTGTAAGAAAAAAGTGCATTGAAGGACCTGACTCTGAGTCTGGAACAGCATGACCGGAGCCCCAAGCTTGTAGGTAGCTCCTTTAAAGAAAAATAACAACAACAAAAAAGACAACAAAACTCCTTAAGAACTCACGTTTGTTCACAACTGTCTAGCTATGGGATTAAGGTCCAAAAATTATGTCATTTTTGTATGTCCTTACACACATAAGTAACCTCTCCTTGATCAAGTGCTCCTCTTCTTCACTGTGGTTGCTCGTTTAAGTCACATCACTGCACCGACACACATAGGGCTCCAAAGGCATAACTGTATTTCAGAACTGGACACACTTGCACAAAGTGTCAGAATGACTTGTCAATAACCACAGAGTAAGTCCAGGGCAGAAAAAGAGTGTAATTTGCATTTTCCACGACCTTGGCCCACCCCTGAACCACTGGTACATCCTTCTGTTTCACTATTACTGTCACACTGTGTCGTCATTCGTCCAGTCTGCACTCAGGCTTAAAAGATTTAGAGATGGGAAATCTGTAAAAGGAGAGAAAATTTTATTATTCAAATAAACTTGTCAAAAAAAGGGGGAACGGGTCAACCATGAACACCACTTGTATTTACTGTCCACTGCCAATTATACAACCAAAACCCCTTAGAGTTAATTTCTTCCGAGAAAGAAAGGTAAATAGCAGATATTTTTCATATATGACTTCTCTGGAACATACAACATGAGTTGTACAACGCGTGCTCTGTTACAGACAACTGGGCTCAGAAAAACAGAAAAAAATCCACATTTAGAAGAAAACATAAAATCATTGGGGAAAATCATCACTGACACAGGCACAGTGTGATTTCACTTTCAAATTTTTGAGTGTTTTTCATGGGTAAAAATGGATAAACAATTTTAGACACTAAGAAATATGAAAAGATCATACTCCTCAGCAAGGAACTCCGAGAACAAAAATGATGATGCTTAATAAATAATTACATAAATACTGATTCGCCCCTTCCAAGCGATTAACTTCTTTCTTGCCTTTTTAGCTAGATAACTCAAATTCAAACTTTAAATTCAGTTTATACTAAAGAAATCGCTCCCGATCCTCATGAGTTAAGAGCTTCTGCAGTGAATAGAAGGATGTTTGTCCTATATTTGAAAGTTATTTAGCACTGTTTTCTTGAAAGAATAGTTTTGTTTCGAAAATATTTTATATGTCCTAAAGTAGATGTATTTTAATTGATTTTTTCTCATCACTAAAGCTTACCTCGCTTGTTGGCACTTTTATTCTCTCTGGAAAACTCTGACATACGGTTTATTTATTGTAGTTTCACAGTTGTTTCTGCTTCATCTGTCAATAAGTTCTCCTTACACAAGTGCAGAAGTATGCAACAACGAAAAATAATGGCAAGAAAACACTTAAACAAACATTTCCAAGGCTACAAAAGATTTAGTCTGGAATAAAAGAGAAGAATGAACGTTAAGGTCATGGGTGTATAATAGATTCCTTGCTTTTTTCTAAACTGTTTTCCCTCCTGCCAGTTACACCTTAGAACAAAGGCTCCCAGTAACATAAAATATTAAGCTACTGCTTCATTAAATATATGTAGACCTGTATGCTACAACTAAGAGAGAAGACACTTTGGCATTGTGAGGCCAAACTTCATCAGATTTTTAAGGAATGATGAGACTAAGATAAATAGAAATTAAAATAAATTTTTTTGCCATTTTCACTTCATTAAAATGCACTTTGAGACTCTGGCCAAGACAGATCTGTTACATTTTGCTTTTAAACTGTCTACAAAGGATAGTCAATTATCACAAACTGAGTGAAAAATCTCAGGTTTAAGAGGAAAAAATTACCTCTCACTTCATTGAGTGTGAAAACAGATTAGACTGCCTTCACAGTCCTCATTTGGGTGCTTTGGGGAGAGAAAACCAAGGTCACTCACTTCAATCAACCGTAGCAAATAGGGTTTGGGCATTGATTTCAGCTTGCAATCATCACCTGGAAAACAGGTGAAAGGAATTCCTGCCTGTACTTTACTCCAGTACTGCTTTCTAGTACAAAGCCAAAGTACCTTAAAACTGCTCACCCTCATCTGTTTGACCTGGAAAGAAAAAGAAGTATTAACAGTTAGAAAGAGCTCAAAAACTGTTTAGAAGAAACCATCTCATGGTTATTATTTCCTGTCTTTTATTTCAACCCAGAAGTGAAGCGTGCTTTTGAGAATGGGTTTATCAGTATTTGCAACTTAAAAAAAAAATGGATGAACAGGCAATTTATTAACAAATCTTGACTGAAAATTTGCAGGCACACATCTGTTACAATATCTCCTGAGAAAACACTTGATCAATGCATGGATCCCCTTAGTTCTGCACAGGACTCTACTGCTTTCCACACATTCCTGAGTTACCAGAAAGCTCCCAGTTCATGCCTTCCTCTCTTTCTTCTTCAAAAATGAGATAACAAACTTGCCGTGGTGAGATATGCAAATGCGAAAGACCAGGCAAAATGGTGGTGTGGTTAAGTGAGGAGCTGAAAACCAAGGTGAAATAGCTTTTTAGTACTTTAAGCAATGTATAGAAAGATTCATGTGGCATTAGTCAAAAGAAAACTATATTGACTTTTTGTGTGTGTGATTTCTGCTTTGTGCAAAAGGCTGCTATAAAAAGAAATTTGGTTCCAAAAATTGAAGCAAGTATCGAGGCATCTAGACTATCAGAGACGTAAAGCAATGGCTCCAGGGGGAATTACTGGCATAAATACCCTTGTAGAGTTGATCTGTGGTACTTAGCACTGGAATAGTTAAGGACATACTGGGGTTGTCTTGAAATTGAAGCTGCCTTATACATGTTTGAATTATTAGTGGGATAGCATAGCAAGCAGGAGAGGCTACTTAAGCATTTCTTACCCTGTTCAAGTTTATCAATCAAGTTCAGCCAAAGTTTTCAATGCACTTCGAGTTTTATAGGTGATATGGGGATAAATACATGAAGGGCTGTGCTACTTCTGCTTGCATTCAGAAATTGCTAACCTTCTTTTGCTCATTATCTGAAGCTGGTTTCCATGGGTCTCAGCTATTTGGGACATGTACATTTGGCAACATCCTTATCATCATATGGCTCTCTTGAGATCACATCTGGGACACAGAGTTTCTGTAGCTGCTCGTGATTAGACTAAGCCTTTCCTCTTTCCAGCTTTCACTTCTTATATCACTGTCGAATCACAGAGCCTGGTTTTGAAACTTTTGCCTATTTGAATTCTGGAGACATCTCAGGAAGATGATGGGTTCTTGATTTCATTTTTATTCTTTTACCAGTCCTGCTGTAATTGAAAGGGGTTTTATTGTAAAGACTTTAAAACCATTGTTATTCCTTAAGAAATAACAAAACAATATCTTCACATCCACGTTATCTTGTTCGCTTATTGTGAAAAAGGAAAGTGTGTTCATAACTTCATTCGTACCTGAGGGTAACATCTGCTTAAAGCTGTCTAAGTTGCTATTAAACCAGCTACTTAACTAACTTGCTTCAGTTGAGGCACACCAAGGGAGTGTATTTACCACTAGTTCCAAAGGGATGTGCAGCCTGAGGGAGTCTGCAGAGGGGGACTGTAATTTCCTACATTCATGGCTAGATTTCAAAAAGGGTTGCCCATTGCCTGCAAGTGGGCTCCTAGACCAATGAAAGCCATGAAAACCTCAGATTCCTTTCACAGGAGAGAGTCTTCCACTAGATTTGGATCTTGACTTGCTGTGTGTAGGTTTGGCTTTCCTGCATCCAACATGCTTAGTTGTTAATATATGAACAGTCTTTCAAAGTGATGGTATATGCAGCTGTAAGTAGTGCACCATTTACCCACCTCCACAGGCAGAAGGCTATTTTACTGTTCTTTGATTCCTTTTGCAGTATTCAACATGCCTGCCCCAAAAAGACAAAACCTTTATCTTGTGTACACTGGGGACACCTCTACATCTGCAAAAGTGTATACAGGCTGTGTACTGAGTGAAGAGACACACTGAGGGGTCATCCTGACAGAGAACAAATCAAGAGAGGTCTAAGGCTACCAGGAAGTTCTCCGGTGCTAAGTGAATTGATGATATTTCCTATTTAGTAAAGAAAAAAATCTATGATTAATATTGTTTAAAAATATTTATTGCTTACAAGGATTTTTCTTAGGTGAAGCCTCTAATTGTATTCTGCTTAGTGAATCATGGAATCACAGAATGACCTGAGTTGGAAGGGATCCATAAGGATCATTGGGTCCAACTCCTGTCCCTGCACAGGACAACCCCAACATTCACACCATGTTTCTGAGGTCATTGTCCAAACTCTTCTGGAATATTGTCAGTCTGTGACTGTTTCCCTGGGGAGATGTTCCAGTGCTCCACCACCCTCTAGGGGAAGAACCTTTTCTTAATTTCCAACCTAACCCTCCTCTGATACATCTTCCTGCCACTCCCTTGGGTCCTGTCTCCTCTTCTCCAGGCTGAACAGACCAAGTGACTTCAGCTGCTCCTCATACAGCTTCCCCTCTGAACCCTTTACTAACTTTGTAGCCTCCTCTGGACGCTCTCCAGTAGCTTTAGATCATTTTTATGCTGTGGTGCCCAAAAGTGCTCAAGATGGGGCTGCAACAGTGCTATCCTTGCTAGGATCCTCCAAAAATCAGTTGATGCGCATTCTTCATGTTTTGTTTTTCTGGAAAATCTGGAGAAATGCAGTGAAGTTTTCAAGACTGTGATAATGTGAAAACCTGTCAGAACAACCTATGTGAAATATGAAGGAAATTAACTACACATCCATAACGTCTATTTCATTACCTTTTCAAATATACCTCAGTGTAGGAAGAACAAACAACTTGGAAACTGCCTGTTTCTGTAGTGTCCCTGACTTCCAAGGCCACGACTGGAGAGACAGCAGTGACGTTATCAACCTCCAACAATAATATGAAAGAGCATATACCAAAACACATAAATAATGAGGCAATGTATTTTTGTCTCCACTCTCCTGTCACTATAAACTTTAGAACTAGTTAGACCATCTGTGGTTGGACAGACATTCATTTATTAATTATCTCACAGAAGCCCTGTGGTCATATCTTCTGTCCCTGAAGTTCAACTCAGTGGGAGGAAGAGAGACATTGAAATAGTGTCAAAGAAGTTGACAACTGTAAAAGTAAAGCCATCTGTTCTGGGTGCAGCACCCAGGGCACAGAGAGCAGCCTGACAAACTGCACATACACGGCACACGCCCAGTCAGCGCCCCCGGTTGTTATACTGGATGCATAAACAACTGAAGCAGAGCTGAGCTGCTCTCCAGCTTCTTTCTCCCTTCTCTTTTTTTTTCCCAGCTGTGAGAATTCATGCAGACAGTTTTATTGATGTAGAGTTAGTCCTGCTTTGCAGAATAAAGCTCTTAACATGTCACAGCCTCCTAATTGCTTTGCAGTTAGGAATTTGGTCCAAATTCCTTTCTACCTTCTCCCTTCTTTTTTTCCCACCTCCTTGTCCGCATTTAAGAAAAACAATCTATAAAATAATGGCTTGCTGTTAAATTTTAGTATAGTCATTGCAAGAAAGTGTGTAATAATAGAATCGTAGAATGGTTTGGGTGGCAAGGGACCTTAAAGATCATCCAGTTCCAAATCCCTGCCATAGGCAGGCAGAAGTGTATATATGTAATGTAATGTATGTATGGATTTAATTTTTAATATACTCATGTATTTTATACCTTTTGCATAATTTTAATATTTCCTATTATGGCCACAGGTAGTGCATATGCACTACCACAATACTATGATGAGGCCTTATTGACACTCAGATATACAGCTGGTAGCTGATACTTCAAGAAACAAACAAAGATATTAAGTCACTAAACTGGTGTAGTAAATATTTCTCTGCAGAATTGCGTGAGGATTTTCAAAATTCACTAAAAAAATTATTGTTAAAAAGGAATAGCAGTTCAATCTAACGTAAGACACAGCTAGTTAGATCTGATCTTTGTAGGTGTTCAATTCATTAGTGATTTGTCTTGATTTTTCATTGCTGTGCCATTTTCTTTTTTTTCCTTCTCCTTCTCCTTCTTTTTTTTTTTCCTTCTCCTTCTCCTGTTCTGTTTTCCTTTTCATTTTCCCTCTTCCTTTTCCTCTACACCAGCAAATAGTTTCTCAGCTGGTTTATTACTGACCATGGCTCAAAGGAGTGGTATTGGCACAGAGACAGCAGCCTGAGCTGGCTGTTATTCCTGCCACTTTATATGGTTGTTGTAGCCTGCAGTGTAGGATTCAATTAGATCCAGTGAAAGCTCTGTATCTGTAACAGATTAAAAGACAAATACTAAACAAATAGCAGTGATACCAGTTCACATAGTACTTATTTCTAATGTTGCAGCATTTGTTCGTTTGTTTTTCCTAAAATCCTAATTATTGAATACTGGTGATTCAACAAAAAATCTAAATCGGAATATAGATTTCTAACCTCATTTTACCCCCTCCTCTGTATATCTTCTCTCCATCTCCTACAATTCACTCCTACGTTTGGAACTCTGTAGTTTGGAAAAAAAAAAATCACTTAAAAGCAACTTTTCAAATCCATGTATTAGCTGATAGTAAAATATTAGCTTTATTGAAAGTCATATCTATATAACCTTCTTAGGAATCACAATGATCTTAAAGTTTACATATATTTTAGCACTGAAAAAACCATGTTTGTATTACACACATGTGGTTAATTTAGTTGATGGTTAGACTGTAAAAGAATGATGGACACAAATCAGTGAAGTTTGCAAATGACATTGCGTATGTCAGTACCATCAATTCAGCTTTTTAAAACTGGTAGGAGAGTGGGTGAAGAACAATTCATCATAAAGATATTTTCTGTCATTAACTGAGAGAGCAGAGATTTTTAACAAGTGCCAGTTTGCTCAATATAATTTATTAACTTTATGTATTCTTTTAAAACAGTCATAAGCATTGAATTAATGGAGACTGGGAAAACAACTGGAATTCCTCCAGTCTCAAATCTGCATAATTGTTGTACTCCATGCAGAGTTTCGCTCCATATTTAGTTTCATTAAGGTCACAGGCTTTAAAGGAGTTCCCTCCTGCTAATTTCTTAGTTCCTTCACTATTGGACCTGCAGATGCATAACTTCAGAACTTGTTAAAAATGTAGGGGCTTCAGTACAACCTAGAGCATCAAGTCAATCTTTGTCAACTTAGAAATACATCAACTTGAGTTTGGTTTTAGACTGTGCAAATTTCAAAGGAATATATTTCTATCAGATGTGACTCCACTTTCTTTACCTTCTACTCATTCTCCCTTTTATTTGTGCATAGTTCCTTTGTTGTTCTCTATCAGATCAGTAAAGCTTTCTGACCTCTAGGATTTACAGGCTGTGCTCTTTGCAGAGCAAGTCTTGAAAGCGGTAAAAAAACGCCAAACATCAGGCTTGGTTTTGCTTCTGTATCCTTTCTTGGAGGAGGTGGGGTGGGATATGGGGAGGAATGAAAATCTTCAGAAAAATTGGTTGAATTTGATTGTTGATTGCCAAAATACTGTAGGATTTAATTGCCACATCTGGAATATCACAGTATCACAGTATCATAAGGTTGGAAAGGACTTCCAAGATCATTGAGTCCAACCTATAACCCAACACCAACACCAATACTAACACCATCATCTAGACCATGGCACTCAGTGCCTCATCCAGTCTCCCCTTAAACACCTCCAGGGTCGGTGACTCCACCCCCTCCCTGGGCAGCCCATTCCAATGGCCAATCACCCTGTCAGTGAAGAACTTTTTCCTAACATCAAGCCTCAACTTTCCCTGACGAAGCTTGAGTCCATGCCCTCTAGTTCTGTCCCTGGTCACCTGAGAGAAGAGACCAACCCCTGCCTGACTACAACCTCCTTTTAGGTAGTTGTAGAGAGCAATGAGGTCTCCCCTGAGCCTCCTCTTCTCCAGACTAAACAGCCCCAACTCCCTCAGTTGCTCCTCGCAGGGCTTGTGCTCCAGCCCCCTCACCATCTTCGTTGCCCTCCTCTGAACACATTCCAGTATCCTGACATCTTTCCCAAACTGGGGGGCCCAGAACTGGACACAGTATTCAAGGTGAGGCCTGACCAGTGCCAAGTACAGGGGGACGATAACTTCTCTGGTCCTGCTGGCCACACTATTCCTGATGCAGGCCAGGATGCCATTGGCCTTCTTGGCCACCTGGGCACACTGCTGGCTCATGGTGAGCTTCCTGTCCACCAGCACTCCCAGGTCCCTTTCTGCCTGACTCCTCTCCAGCCACTCTGTCCCCAGTCTGTAGCTCTGCATGGGATTGTTGTGTCCAAAATGAAGTACCCGACATTTGGACTTATTAAACATCATCCCATGAGAATTGGCCCAGTTCTCCAGTCTGTCCAGGTCCCTCTGTAGGGCCATCCTACCCTGTGACATATCCACCCTAGAATAAAGAATTTTAATCTTATGGTTTGCTAACTGAGAGATTTTTTGGTTATCTTTCTCTTTCTCTTTCTCTTTCTCTTTCTCTTTCTCTTTCTCTTTCTCTTTCTCTTTCTCTTTCTCTTTCTCTTTCTCTTTCTCTTTCTCTTTCTCTTTCTCTTTCTCTTTCTCTTTCTCTTTCTCTTTCTCTTTCTCTTTCTCTTTCTCTTTCTTTCTGGCAGAATTCTGCTTGATAAATTCTCTTCCCTCTGTACAGCTAAGAAAAAAAATATTTTAGAAGTGAACACTGAGTTCTTTTGCCTAGCCAAAGTCTCACAAAAGACCAAAGAAACCCACTATTTCCTTCCACTTCTTCAGCTGGTGCCTAGCAAGTCTGTTGTCACAATTTAGTGCAATCAGCTTGATTGGCAACTAAATGTAAGCACTTGGGCTCTCAGTTCCTCTCCCCGATCCAAGCAAAAGGGAAATATGAGGAAGAGAGTTTTGGGTTAGATAATAAGTAAAATACAATTAATAGGAAAATAATAAAATAAATAAAAATATATGAAATTGTCCCCCCCCCTTCCAATGCCTATGTCACCGGTGATGCTCCAGAGCAGACACAGGGAAAAGGTCCCAGCGTGGACTCAGCCAAAGATGGGAGATGAACTCAGGAACTGGATGTGGGAACCTATAGGTCTGGGATCAGGGGCAAAAAGGCAGATGGAGTTCTTATTGGACACCAGCCACCAAAATGAGAGCTTGACCCTCATGATTTCTCAGTTTTATACCAAGTACGCCGTTGGTCAGTTTTGGATCACCTGTCCTGCCCATATCTCCCTGCTGATGCAACGTTTTTTCACCTTTCACTGACAGTATTACACCATCTTGAGGATAATTTTAATCTCCACAGAGATAGATGTAAGCAATGTCTCTTATGAAAACCAGTGCCCTGTTGCCTGATGATCATCAGAAATTTTAAGTGCTATCACTTCTAAAGACAGACACTATCTGAAAACAGTACCGTTAACTTTCAGAAAATTAAGTTACTGAGACAAGGCTTAGCTGTCAAGTTAGAAAATTGATTCAGGTTTAGATCAAACTAGAACATCTGTAATCTGGTAGTAACCAAAAAATGCCAGTAAAATGAGAGGTCAGTACGTAGAAAAAGAAAAAAATCATCTGTTGCTTCTTAAATGACCCTGTAGGCTTCGGGACATCTGAGAAACACCACATTAAAGGATTCTGTCATCCCCCAAAATGCTCACTAAGTGTGGGGCTGAGGAAGATTAAAACAGTACAAAACCATGGGACATAGAAAGAATACACCTGATTCCTTTTCTTTTTCTTCTTTTCTTTGCATGTCTTCTTTTTTCTCTGTCTGTCCCTTTTTACTAAAGCAGAGAAATGTAGTGATGTGATAAGAAATAAGTAAGTAAATAGTGCTTCAAAAAGATTTTAGTTCCAGGGTTGGGTGAAGATTTAGTCAAGAGGGTATGATTGGTTATGACTTCAACCCATTAGCGTCATGTAAGGCTGTGGAATCTGTTACAAAGCAGCATTCTAATCCATAAGATAAATATTTTTTAGTTCTGTAAACAATACTGTGAACGAGAACATGTGGCTGAAACAAATGGTGATAAAACTCTTTTTTCACCAGGTCATATCAGCAAAAAATATGTGTTCTGTCACTTATGACAATAAAGAGGTTTTATTATTAAGGAGTTGTTTATTCACACACTTTATGATTTTATATAAAAATCAAAAAAATTGGCTTAGAAGAACAAGTAACATTTGCAAATACCACACAGCTGTTAATGTCAGTTCATCATCATGATTTTGTTTCGTTTTATTCGTTATGTGGCAGCTGGAGATTTACTCTCCATGGGCGTTGCAGAGGTCAACAAAAGTCTTTCTTGTGATTTGACCGATTTTGTACTTAAAAAGTGCTTGACATCTTTCAGGACATAGTCCAATTTGCTAATACCTAACTATTCTGTATGGTTATATAGTTCAGATATGTTTTAAAATATGCTATTATATATACTTATATTTGGTTTTAGTACTAAAAATGGAGATTCTTATGTATTTTTAGTTCTAATTTTCTTCTGAGCTCTTAGAAATCTGTCTTATCAAACACTTGGACTTAGGGCTTTATTTTAATCATTTATTAAAACACTATAGTAAAGTGGTGGGATCAATTGATTCTATGGCTAAACAACTGTATGTCATACTTGGTTCTTTCTTACAGATTTGAACTGTAACTGAAATTCACAAAAAAAATAAGTTTCTGATTCTGTCAGAAAAGATCTAATACAGTAGAATGTCTGTGTGATCTGGAGAAATAATAACATGGTGAACGATTTATCTGGCTATGAAAAGAAATGATGTGAAGCAATGTATTTTATTCCCCCATATTCTTTGACGAGAGTCTGTGAATGCACAGGGTAAACATGTTGGTTTTAGAGGTTACTCACAAATGAGAGAGGCTTCAAAGTTTTGTTTAGGAAGCAGATAGAATTACTATAATTTTTTTTATTTCTCACAGTCAGGAATGTCAGGTTATATTAATATTTTTCTTTCTTATTTTGCCTCGAGGGCAGGAAGAACTAGAGTGAGATATTTCACAGTTTTGTTTTTTTTCCAGACAATACAAAACATGGAATCTGAAGGTGCTTCTATGAGTGTAACCTAGAGTTTCAGTGGAGACTAATGAATTTTCCATTTAGAGTTTAAATAAGGATGCCTTTTTTTCAGAGGGACTCAAAAGGTAGTGGATTCAGTTGTTTGCCCGAAAATAAAGATTACACTGCTTTGAAAACCTCTGAAAACACTGATTATGTTTAAGTCTGTTATGAACTGTTTTGAGAAGAATTCTGGTAAAAACTGGTTAGCATTTTCACACAGTTAAAGCAACCCAGGGGAACAAAGAGGCTTTTTTTCCTGTGTAATTCTTGATCATCATCTCTGTCTTCTTGACCTTTATTCTTTCAGCCTATCAGGGCCTAAACTCCTACGTACTATAACAATTTGCAGCATTTTTCGTCTCTCCTATTTTGAGCTGTTTTTTATTTTGTCAAGTTCAGTTCTGAGCCCTGGAGAGAGTTTTAAAGATGACCTTTACATTTAAACTTTCATAAGGAATACCCATCCAAGTAATTACACACAGATTTCAATCTAACATTATTGTCTGAGACATTCTCTATCTACTTCTGCCTTTTCTGTCTGTGCAACCATTTTATCAAGTGGCCTGGCTCATTTGTTTGACTACTAGTGAGTGAATTGACATGGTAGTGACCTAATTTTGCAACAAACATTTGGCTTCTATGACATAGAACTGCAAAACTATCTGAAAGCCAACAAAAAGTTTTCTTGAAATAAAAATTATGATCAGTTAATTTTCCAAAGTGTGCTTTCTGATTTTGATTATTAATGGAAATGTAGGGAATAAAATAAAAAATATGATATTTCATATATCAGAATGAAAATAGACCTAAAATAGTAATGTATTTCAAAATTTTATAGTAAAGAGGAAAAACTTGATTTGTTAGATTTAATTTTTTTAAAATTATTAAATAGTTCAATCTTAATTTGCCTTCCAGCCCTAGCAGAGTGAGAAAACTAGCTTATCTTCTCTGATTATTACTCTTCTTTTTAGAGAAAGAAATTCTACTTGAGACCCAAAGTTTGTGTGAGGACAAGCATAACTTTTTTTCCAGGATTACATTTATTCCAAGTATGTGACTACAATGATGTAAAGCACATAGGAATACAGAACTTGGATTAATATTTACAGATACTTTCAACAATACACATATGTTACATTTCCATACTTCACTTTTTTTCATTTTTTCACATGCATTATTCAGTATTCTTTAAATAAATCATAGGAGAGAATAATCAGTTTATTTGTTGAACACCATTTCATCTGGAATTCCTAGTACACATTTTCTAACATTGTGTTAGAGCATGTGGTAACAGATGGCTCTAAAATTATTTGAAGAACATATATTTAGAGTAAAACTGTTCTTCAAAGAATACACAAATGCTATATTTTCCTGGGCAAACCAAATTAATTTATGATTTTAAAAATACGTACACACTAACATTCATGACAATGATTAATCAAGTTTACATAGGAGTTTTAGTGTAACTATAGAAGATCAGTCCTGTTTATTAAGCTTGCGCTAATAGCATTCCTTCTTTTATGTCCCTGTCTTGACGTCTTTATTCTCATAAATTTCTCATTCATGCTGTTTTGTATTTATGAGCGAAAGATTAGCAATGAAACAGAATAAATACACTCAAGTTCTGTCCCTTTTCTACAGACTTTTTTTTTTAATTGCTATTCAATTTTAGGGTTTTTTTTGAGATTCTGATAAACTGTAGAAGTTTTCAGATTATTTTTCTGACTTGTTTCTGAAGGAGAAGGAACTTAATGTTCTATTCTGCTGTTTTTGAAAGAGCAAAATATTCTGAAATTAGGTATCTCACAGTATATATATTTTTGTTATATTATATCTTATCTTTACATTTAAGAGGTCTCCCACTATACCGTTATATTTCTGTGGGCTTTTGAAAGTCCAAGTTGTGTTAATCCTTGACTCTACATCCATAAATATATTCTTAGTGGCATAATAGTGTACGCAAACACTTTTAGCTTGGGTAATACTAAAATGTAATACTGGAAATGCAATCTTACTTTATTATCCTATTTACTTGTTGATAGGCTGAAATAAAATATATAGATGAAAAAGCCAGTAAGCTGTTTTCATGGTTTCTGTAATGATGCATTAAATCACTCTCAAACAATGTATCACTGGATCAGGGTGCTCAGAGCCCCATCCAGCCTGGCCTTGGACACCTCCAGGGATGGGGCAACTACAGTTTCTCTGGGCAGCCTGGGCCAGGGCCTCCCCACTCTCATAGAAAAACATTTTCCCCCTCATCCTGTCCCTGCACTCCTTGATGCCCAGCTTTCCTTTAGGCCTCCTTTAAATACTGGGAGGCTGCTCTAAGGTCTCCCTGGAGCCTTCCCTTCTCCAGGCTGAACAACCCCAACTCTCTCAGCCTGTCCTTGTACGGGAGGTGCTCCAGTCCTTGGGTCATCCTTGTGACCTCCTCTGGACTTGCTCCAACAGCTCCAGATCCATCCTGTGCTGAGGACTCCAAAACTGGATTCAGGGCTCCAGATTTATAACTAAGAGTTTGTAGATCTTTTAAATAAATTCAACGTAGGTTAGGTAATTCCCAGTATCACTGAAATACATCAAAGAGTGTTCAGTAAACCCTTAGTACCAGTCCTGGAAAATGTCCTTGGGAAGTGACTATTTACAATATTTTTGATGATACATCTCTGAGCTACAAGCATGTGGTATCGAATAATTTCTTATGAGCTAAAAGTTTTAATGTAAGCACAGTTGTTTGTTACACGTTTTCTGCAGCTAGTATCTTATAACTTACATTAGAAAAAAAAATCCGCTTTTGTTGTGAAAGGAACCCTAAATTATGGTACCATCAGTACACATACAAATTGGGTGAAATTCACTGTCTTCAGAAAGATTTCTTTATCAAGAAAAAAATTACTTTTATATACCTAGGTAATGTCTATACTGTTAGTGAACAGAGAAATGGAAATAAAAACATGTTTCTGACAACCATGTCTTCACAGTGCAATTCAAGCAAGACAGAAAACATTGTGAACAACTTTTTTACCAGCCAAAACTTGGTTTTGGAGTGATGCTATTCTTTTACAGCAGATGACCCAACAAATATCCAAAGCAGCAATACACATTTGCACCTCATATTTGCTCTCCTTCTTTGAGATGCTGTCAACTACAACAGGAAATAAAAAATAATCACCCCCAGAAAACCAACAACCAACAGAAGAGAGAAATACAAGCAGCTTTCATTACCCCAGCTTTTGATATTTAAATAAAGAAAGAATTAATTTTAGGCAACTGAGTTTTAACATGTACTTTAAAGGATGTATAAGTGATTCTAAAATTGGCTAAAACTTGGACATCTTCTGCATTTTAGAATGAAAATACTTTAGTTTACATTGAAATTAAATTTGTTAGTATTTTCTGCTAAAGAACCTGGAATTTGCTCACTCTCAAATTCTACCTTGGAAAAGACAAGCTGTCCTTAGCCAAATCTGTGCGCGGGAGCATTCTAAAGAAAAAGCAGAGTGGGCAGACACAGGAAAGAATTTACACTATCTCAATGTTAGCGCACAGAACCCATCTTTTTGCCTTTAGTTTCATACAATCATGAAGGTTAGAAAAGACCTCCAAAATCATCAGCTCCAACCGTCAGTCCAACACCACCGTGTATACAAAAACAGGTCCCAAAATGCCACATCTACTTGATTTTGGCATCTCTCCTGGAATGGAGACTCCACCACTGCCCTGGGCAGCCTCTGCCAGTGCTTCACCACTCTTTCAGCAAAGAAGTTTTTTTCTAATCTCCAATCTGAACCTCTCCTGGTCCAACTTGAGGCCTTTACCCTTCATCCTATTACTTGTGGCTTGAGAGAAGAGACCAACATCTACCTCACTACAACCTCCTTTCACATAGTTGTAGGGAGCAGTGAGAGCTCCCCTCAGCCTCCTCTTTTCCAGGCCAAATAATCACTGGTCCCTCAGTCGCTCCTCATAACACTCATTTTCCAGATTCTTCCCCAGCCCCCTTGCCTTTCTCTGGGCAGGCTCCAGTGTCTTTCTTGTAGTGAGGTGTTCGAAACTGAACACAATACTCAAGGTGTGGACTCACCAGCACCGAATACAGGACAATCCCTTCTGTACTCCTGATGGCTACAGCATTGTTGATCCAAGCCATGATGCTGGTGGCCTTGACCACCTGGGTGCACTGCTGGCTCATGTTCAGCCAGGTGTTGACCAACATTCCCAGGTTCTTTTTTATTGGGCAGTTTCCAGACACTCTCCCTCAAGCCTGAGGCATTGCACAGGGTTGTGACCAAAGTGCAGAATCCATCAACTTGGCCTTGTTGTACCTCATACAACTGGCCTTTGCCCATCGACCCAGTCTCTCTAGTTCTCTCTGCAGAGGTGTCCTGCCCTCAAGTAGATCAGCACTCCCAGCCAATCTTGTGTCATCTGCAAACTTGTAAGATTTTAAAAGTACAGGAATGTGAAGCATTCTGCACCTTTCCAGAGAGGCAAAACAGCAGGTATCCCTGGCAATACGAGCGCATGGTGGGGAACTCAAGCAAATGTGCCCTTCCTTCAACCAGCTCCACTATTCCTGCTTTACATCCCCTACACTGGGAGCTCAGGAGAAAACCACCCCAGATACCCATGCAGAGACCCCCTTAGCCCAGCTCACGAGTGCACACTCTGTAGCGGCTGCACCGTATCGCTGAATAACAGAGGATCATGAGACAGAGCCCGTGGACACAGCAGGAAGAAGGGAAGAAAACAAACAAGAAGTGGCAGATACCCATGAGCAGCTATAGAACATTGCTTATTTTCTCCGATTACAAAAAATGTCTGGAAAACAACGCTCAAAGGCTACTTGTGTTTACCCTTGTTTTGCATCTGCGGGAGGCCTGAACACTATCTCTTGGGAAGCACTTGGCGTGCAAACTATTCAACTGATGTATAAATGCACCACCACTGTTTCAAAGGACTGGTAGTCACAAGGGTATCCTCTGAAGGTGTAATTGCTGAGTAATTTGAGAAATTGTCATATTTCTTTTCAATTTCAGTTATTTAAAGTGAAATAAGAAACAATGTATATGGACTTTGGACATTGAATATTAGCATATAGTTTATCAATATTGAAAAGTTATGAATTTAAGCATTGATTACGGTCTGTTTATGCTGCCAACTGCAATAAAAACTTCCAGCAATGCTTTATACAAGTCAAAAACCACAGTAGGATGTTGATAGATACCTCTGTCGGAAAATAATTATTTATTTATTATTGTTCTTCATTTTTACTCCTGATTTTCAAAATCTGCAGTTACAAGTATAAATCTGTTGTTCATAGTAAGGAAGTGTTTGTTGCCAAAGTTTTATGAATTCCCTTTACTAGCATATTCCTGCGTATCTTTATTTTCAAATGATTGGGATCTCAGTCTGTGTGCAAATTGGCACGCTTTTGTGAAAAAAAAAAAAGATATATTTCAAAGCGTTTTGTTTTGGCGTACAGTATGAACATAAAATAATAGCTGAAATGGTGCATTATGTATCTAGTTTCCCAGTAATCAAGACTTAAAATTGTATAAGGAATTAACAATATGCAGATGTAATATAAAGAGATAAACAATACATAGGAGAGAACTTAAGTGTACCTCATTTGTACCCACAACAGGCACCGCAGAGTCCCACAGAAATTTGTGATTCAATACCCTAACAGACCAGCAAACTTAACTATGTAGATATTTTCACTTCTTTGCTTATTCATTCTCCTGTGTATGCAGGAAAATACATATCAAAGAATGTATATTGAAAAAAGTATAGTAAAAGCATTTTTTAAAATGCTTTTACATTGTCATTTCATTTGTACAATGAAATGATTCATGAAAGCAGATCTTCTCATCAGATGTAAATACTGTAACGTAATAAAGAAAATAAAGATTTCCATAAAATTCTTTACAGGCTACTTGGGATAGGACAAAATTTCTGAAGAGTTCTAAGACTTTGCAGTTTAATACAGTTTTCTCTGCAAATTTGAATGAATTCTTGACTGCTTTGCTTAAGCAGAGTTGTGAAATAGCCAAAGGTACAGCTATGAGCTCCAAAATAAGGTAGCCAGTTTTTACTCTGCAGACTAACTCCACAGATTTAGTGCCTATAGCACACTTTCAGTTGTGCTCTGTCCATGGAGCTTGTAGACCAGCACAGGACATTTACAGGGGCCAAAGAAATTGCTGAGTTGTTCTGTAAGTTCTTATCTACTCTTGCAATTTTTTTTTTCTGAGCTATGTGATTATATTCCTGCATGTTCTTATTGCCTTTATATTTTAAATTGTCTCTCTTTGAAGAAAAACTGCTTTTTGCTAATCCAGCCTGTCCACACAGGCTTGAACAGTATCATCCACTGTTAAGTGCCCAAATGTAAACACTGAGCCTTTGTCTGTATTGCTAAATAAAATAAACCAGGGCCCGTGTGGCTCCAAACCCAAGCAGTAATGCCTGGGTTGAGTTCACACATCTAAACTTTCTTTTCCTGTCCACAACTAGATCGCCTAAAACTGGACAGTCTCATTGGAGTCTTCCTAATTGGAACAGTTCCTGGAGCTTGCTATCTTGTAAATTATGCTTGGGAAAATAAAGCTGGTTTAGGCTAGTGCCAGGGAGCATTCTAAAACCAAAGCAGAGTGGGCAGGCAGATGAAGGAATTCACACTGTCTCAACATCAGACCCATTTTTTGCTTTTGGGGTTCTTGCAAGCTTGCAAGATCCAGGTACTGGGCTTACTTAAGGATGGACCCTACTGAAACTGAGAGCTGTTGGAAAAGGCAGGACCTGCTATTTTACTCCTCTTTTGCAATGAGTTGTCGTAGTGCTGTTTGGATCTTGTTCTGAATGATCATGCTTTTAGAAAGCAAACTCATTTGTGCCTACTGAAATGCAAATATATAATGGAAGAGAATAGACTCTTTTCCGGTGGTGAAGCAGATTGATTTATTTCTACACTTTATACTTCAATTCCAGAAGGAGTGATGTAGTTGGTAGTTCATGGTAGGAATGGTTTCCCAGATAAAGCTGATTAAATAGACTTCAGTTCTATACCTTTAACAGGTCTGTGAACTTAAATTTGAAGACTGTTTAATTAACACCAATGGGACTGTTCACATTTTTAAAGTTATGAAGATATATCTTCAATATATGTGCTTAAACTCTACCTCCTCTCTATCTTTTGAGAGTTTTCAGTCATACTTTGAAAACAGGTGCATATTTGCATTAATGCTTCCCGACACAGTATATCTAGCTAGGCACTGTAATTTGAAAAAAAGAATAAACTTTCCTCCATGCTGCTAATTTTTATTTCATATTCCAAATATATTAGCCGTTCCTTTAGTTAAAAACATGGAATCTGGAAGGCATGAGCAAAACCTAATAAGTGTCAGACAAGCTACAGAGCGATCACTGTATGGATACTTCTGTAGGAAGGTGAGGCATTTGTAAATATTTCTGGAGGAGAATGACCCAATATGTGAGAGAATTTATATGGGATGACATTCTGAGCTGGTCTAACACAATAGTCATGCTATTGCCGTGAACTGTTTTTTAAGCATTTATAATTAATAGCAATTCAGAGTTGTTGCAGTTACTGGTGCTGATTTCATTCAAGTTTAAGTTGTGGAAAACACTAGCACTCCTTTTCCATCCAAAATCAGTGGTTTAAAAAACATTGAACAGGTTTTTACTCCTCTTCTCATTTTGTTCTTTGGAATCTTCCTGCAAAAAAATATATAGTGTATGTATTTCTTTTCCTTTTTTATCTTCAGGACTACTTAGCATCTTGGGATGTTAAAAATACCTCTAGGCACATTTTTAGCCTGGTTTCCTGAGGAAACAAAGCTTAGGTAGTCATGCTGTCTGTGTGTCTGTGTCTCTCTTGCTGGTATCCTGGAGTCCCTTGGACAGATTCAACAAAATTTGACACAGACATCCAGCCTGCACCAGGTACTGCCATGAGGCCTCACACAGGCTCCAGAGCTGGTTGTTTGATCCGTTAAAGTTGAGTTGTTCTGTTTAGGCTCACCCAGCAGCCAAGAAACAGCACGCAGCCAGGCAGCCAGCTCACAGCCAGCTGCTGGTCAGTAGGAGTGGCAATGATTTTCACCGAGCCACAGCATGGGCTATTCCTTGCCTGGCTGTGAGTGCCACAGGAAGATAGGTAGGGAGCTGACAGATCGTGGGCAGGCTCAGGCAGGAGTAAGGATACGGCTGCACAGGACTGCAGGGTATTGGCATTCAATCATTCTATGAAATGAATATTAAAAAAATATCAACAATGAAACATCTATAGCTTTGTTTGTCTCTTGTCACAGAGCTTCTTAAATGATGAAATGAAACACAGACTCCAGCATTTGCTTGCTAACATTCAAATAACATTTCTCAAAACTATGCGCATAGCGCGACTGTTACGAGGCAAACAATATCTAAAAGCTACAGGAACAGATGTGCACATTCAAAACACGTGTGAGCATGTTTATGTGTGTAGCTATACATGCAGACTCGCATATGAGTGCATGAATCCTGAAACCTTCCTAATCTATGTACACACTCAATTCAAAGAACCTCAAACTCTGCGCTCTTTTCATTGTCAGCGCATTTTGGCAACAGGACATTCATTTGTTAATTGACTTCCAGATGGTGAAGCAGAGTTTTTGACCACTAAGATTAGGGTCAATCCCACCAATTTTACTCTGAAGCTTACTGAATTGATTTGTATAAATAAGATTTTTGGATAAATTATCTCTAGCAGGGCTCATATGACATAATTACAATGTGAGATGCCAAAAAAAAAGCTTTACAAAGGCAATGGTGTCACAGAAACATCATAGTTGTTCTAGGAAGTATCTTTTTCTGAATAAAAAAAGTCAGAAACTATTTATTTCACAAATTTATTTTATTGCAAAAAATCTGTCTTAAAATATGTTAACCATTTGCCTTTACTCTTTATCACAAACTGCTGTCTGACTTTGGTTAGGAACTAAGTGATTGAAGCCAAAGGTTTAACTCAACAACTTAATATTTTTGTTTTACTTCATGAAGAGTCAATATTAAAAATTAAGAAAAAGGGGAAAAATAAATTCAGAGGGCACAGCAGAGTGGACAGCAAATGTCCTGTAAGTAATACCAACAGGCAGGAAATAACATCTATTAAATTCAAAGCAGTCATTTGTGTCTTCAGTCTCTCCAAGAATGCTAGTACAAATCCAGCTGGCACCACAGGTAGGTTCTCCAGCCACATCTGCCTGATGCATTTGGCTGTGTCTGATACTTTTTTTTTTCTTAAGAAAAGGTCTAAACGCTAAGAGAAGTATAATTCGTTTAGTTCAGGATTTCAAGGAACAGATAATCCACTACATGGCAACATCAGCTTTTTCCTACTGTTGAAATACTGATCAGGAACAACTGAAGAGCTTTCTGTCATGTGCTCGCACTGGCATTTTCTTTATCCAACAAGATGCCCAAGTTGTTACCTGAGGAAATGGTAACTTCCGGCTGTTGCACCTAGAAAACACTGAAGCAAAGACAGTAGTACCTCAGCAACCCAATATTGTTTGTTCTGAACTTAACAAGCACTGGCTGGTTAGCACTGAGTTGGACCAAAATGTTTTTATAAGATACTAAAAGTCCTTTTATGCAGTCAATTATTTGGCCAGATCCCTCTTCCATTTAATTCTGTTGACTTACTTGGATAACTGTGGCAAGAAATGGGCCTCAAATGCAAATCTAAATTTTTAAACATCTCTGCTTCAGAAATGTTTTTTTGTTGCAAGCTGCCTTTCTTTGTAACAGCAGGAGAACAAGGGATTATGGAATTGGAATACTTTGTATTTTGATTATGTTTTTCAGCTTATGAAAGTACAACCTATTTTTCTGCTTGAAACAAACATCTGCTGTGTTATCTGCCTGCCTGCATTCACTGTGCAAAACTGTATATAAATTCCCCGTTCAGTCTGAGTTATGAGTATTTATGCGAAACCTCAAAATGACAATACTTTATTGTAATAAAAAAAAAGGAACTTTAGAAATAAAATGCACTATTCAATTATTTCTTTATGTCTGCAGAACATCGGGAAAGAAACCAGCTCTCAATAAAACAGAAGAAACAAGCACAAGAGAGTACAACTGAAATAATCCCAACGAATTAAGCCAAGTAAGTACAGCTCTTTAGATATATTGACTATAAAGAAGTGTTTTCCTTGAGGGAACTTGAGGTTAACCATATGGCACACTGACCTAATCTTCAAAAGTACAAGAATGAGAGGCTTTTGATGAAGCATGGCATGCTATCTACATCTGTGACACAGAGAAAAAATTATGTAACTCTGTAGATAAATTGGTAATCTTTATGAATAATTGTAGTTATGCAAGTTAATATTACTGCAAACATACAAGTATAATGTTTAAGGATATAAACTGAGCAGTGATGGAGCCAGGAAATGAGGTCCCCTATGTAGAACAGTGACTCATTGGAGTATGAATCACTTATGCCTAAAAGAAGAACTGGTCCTATTGTGTTTTATATTATGTCAGTCTTTCCATAGTAAATCATGGTTTTCAGGGCTTCTATCCATGGAAAAATTATTTCTTTTATTAAAGCTGTTATACAAAACACCAAGTCAACGGCACAAATATTAATTACTGTATGTAATAGGTGTTTTCCCATGTAAAAGCAATTTGGATGGGTTTTATAGATGTTGAAGACAAATTCAAATTTCAAATGAATATTTGAAATATATGTAGATTTTGTGAGCTTGAGAAGAAAAGAAATCTGTGTATTTGAATGTATCTCATTTTTTAGCTTTTATATTTTGCTCATTCTTTACACTGTCTTTCTTCCAGTGCTTTCTACTTCATATCAGAGACATGTTTGCTTCAGAATTTGTTTAGTTACAGGTGTAGACCCAGTAGTCTTGGGAGAGTCTGATTCTTTAATCAAAACCAGCAGACTTTTAGCTCCCTGTGTGTTCCTTGTAATAGGATTTACACTTCTACTGGATTTCCTAAACACTTCATAACAGGCATACTGAAATTCTGGGATACAAGTATAAATGTTTTTAATTCACAAGTTTTAATCAAACCATCATGATCAGAGTAAAATCCTTCTCAGTAATAAAAGTACATGAATAGCTCTAGATTTGCCAGACAGTTTGAACCCAGGGATCATTAGTTTCAGATTGGCAGGTGACTGGAATAACTAAAAATTCTGGTTTGTAAAACTCTTACTCTGCAGGAAAATTATAAAGGTGGCGGTCGAGGAGGTTTTTCTGTCCAGTTTCAGAGATGTATAAACTGGACATTTCTATGTAAGCCAGTTGCTTGTGTATTAAACATCAATAATACATCTGTATAATTTGGAGGTTTTGCACCAGGAAAATGATTAAAAATTTAAACTCCTCTGGATTTCAGTGCCTTATGCTCTGGTATGCATGCATTTCACTACCAGGCACCTACTCCGGAATAGAAGGGCCTGGCTGACACTGTTTGGTGAAGGTGGAGCAAGTTTTTTAAGTGTGGAAAAGATTGACATCATTATGCATTCTGAGTCCTGTGAAACTCTTTTATTATGGTCTAGCCTGTGAAGATTTGAAATGTTCAGGTCTGATTCAATGTGGTTTTGTCTCTGGGGTTCTACTTCAATTCTTGTACTTTTGACACAACATGAAACAACTAGGTCAAGTTTTTGCCAAGATAAACTTTTACCTCTAAAGATAAGGATTTAGACACTTTTTGCTTTCTCAGATAAGCCATTTTATTCTTACACAGTCTGCTTGTTGTAGATTTCACCTGTCCCAAAATTTTCCATAAGGAAGAATCATCTTTTTTCCCATGACTATATCTGTTGTTAAGATAAATAAAACTACCAGCTCACAATTATGACAATAACTATTAAAATTAATAGCACCACTCAAATTATCATTAAAATATATTTGGGGCAACAATTATAAATTCCAATAGTGATTAAATAAAACATTAAAGAAACATTAAAAAATGAGGAAAAAGTTAAATAATAATAACAATAACAACCACAACAACAAAACTCAAAGAACAGAAATCAAAGTACTCAAAGTACAGAAATCAAAGAACAGTTAGCAAAGTTTAAATTTGCAGCCCTCAGATAAAAACCACATAGAAAAGAAAAAATAATCTTGCTTGAGACCAGATGTTTCAATGTTTCTAAATAATTAAAAAAAGACTGAAAAAACACAAGATCTGTAATCTGAGAATGGTGACAATTACTCTTTTTTATTATTGTCTGATTTCTCAGCATGAAAAAATGAAATATTTATCTCTATGTGGACACTTATACTTGAGTCTGCCTAAATCCTCCTCTTTATGTGAGCTGGCATACCTTGACTTACTTTTCAAGCTCTTCCCATTCCTTCTTTCAAGATGTCTTACAAATTTCTTCGATTAAGATCAATATTAAAACATTCACTCTCTTCAATATTAAGAACTGTTTTAAAAAAAAAGAACCAGAAAATTTTATTTTTTGGTAAATTAGAATAACAACTCAGAATGACTGCATAATTTCACCTTTGTCATCACCAGATAGTCATTTCTATCACTTCTCTCATGACAATTCTTTCTTTTGCAGAGACGTGCAAAATCCCATGGAAAATAATGAGTTTTAAAGGTCTGTGGTACAGTTTCTTTCATGTAGGATGCAGGGACTCTCTTCCTGGTTTGTCACCTCCAGTGATGATTGGGAAATGACGGCAGCTACAGCTTCTGTCAGCTATGAATCAGATCCAATATGTATGAATAGCTGTTTTCCTTGGACATCTATACTGGTGTAAAGAACAGGATGAGAATTCCATAATGGCAAATTAGAAATCATATATTTATTCTACCTAATACATAAAAATAATCTGGTGACTTATTTGCTAAGTGGATACATTCTGGAGTGGCTGTTTGAATGAAGGATGGGAAAGATTACCAACCTCAGTATACTCTGATCATTCTATAGTACATATATAACTTTTATGGGTGCTAGTGGATGAGAAGCTCGCCGTGAGCTGGCAACGTGCACTCGCAGCCCAGAAGGCCAACCATGACCTGGGCTTCACCAAAAGAATTGTGGCCAGCAGGATGGGCGAAGGGATTCTGCCCCTCTGCTCTGCTCTGCTCTGGTGAGAGCCCACCTGGAGCCCTCAGCACAGGAAGGACGTAGATCTGTTGGAGCGAGTCCAGAGGAGGCCGCAGAGATGATCCGAGGGTTGGAGCACCTCCCATTTGAGGATAGGCTGGGAGAGTTGGGCTCATTCTGCCAGGAGAAGGGAAGGCTCTGGGGAGACTTCAAAGCAGCCTCTCAGTACTGAAAGGGGCTCCAGGAAAGCTGGGAATGGGCCCTTGATCAGGGATTGCAGGGATAGGATGAGAGAAAACAATATTAAGCTGAAAGGGGGGAGATTTATACGAGACATTGAGAAGAAATGTTTTCCTGTGAGGGCAGTGAGGCCCTGTCTCAGGCCTCCCAGGGAAGCTGTGGCTGCCCCACCCCTGGAGGTGCCCAAGGCCAGGTTGGATGGGGCTTAGAGGCCCCTGATCCAGTGGGAGGGGTCCCTGTGCAAGGCAGGGGATTTGGAACTGGATGGGCTTTGAGGTCCCTTCCAACTCAAATTCCAACTAAGTACCCCAAACCATTCTGTTACTCTGTGATTCTATGAATTTGCAAATAGTCTCAGAGAGGTTAGATGGCCTCGCTTCAGAAACATTACTAATAAAACTTTCAGTTATGGTAGTTATACCTCCAGGTACAATGGGGTGAAATTAACATCTGAGGTGCAAACAGTTTGTGGTGCAAATGTGTACTCAGTTATTTTTCCATGTAAGGTTGAATGCATATTTTAAAATACTGTCTGTTCTTTTAAAGAGAATTCCATTATCTCTGGAGCAGACATGCATGATAATAGGATAGTATAAAATTTGCCATAATTTGTGGATTTTCCCAAACCTTCCTTTCTCACTGTATTTTTCTGAAATTTACTGTAAAATAAAAAACCTTCAGTAGTAAGAAAAATAAGAAAAAAAAGAAGTTATAGAAAGAAAACAAATACCAGTCCATGACTACAAAATTATTGGCTTTAAAATGTTAAGAAAAATATTATTTTACTATTACAAGATATTCAAGGCTAAAATTAGGAATGAAGATGAAGACTTTTTACTAAAATTTTATTTCTCTGCAAAAGTTGCCATTTCTTATTTTTGTGTGAGAAATCTTGCCTTTCTGGATTTTTGTCTCTATTTTCCTATTCTGTCCTAAATGTACGAGCATGAGTTCAAGTTTTAACCTGAAAGTACTCAGGGGAGAAGAAGGGAGAAATAATCATCTTTCCACATTTTAGAGCAGATTAGTGACACCGGTGCACCAGCCTACACAAAACATGCAGGAGAAACAGATGGGACTAAAGATCACAATCTTGTTTTCTTCTCCATATGAGTCAGAAAAGCAATTCATTGTGTGGGTGATATGTGCTTCATTTGAAAGGATGTGACATTTCCATTTTTCCCTTGCAGCTCAGGAGAAAAAAATTGTTCATATGTCACAAATCTTCTGAGTCCAAGGAAGGAGGTCTGGATGAAGTGAAACAGTTAAAAGAGTTCTTGAGTTTCCTGTGGCATACTCACTGTGGGTGCTATTAGGAAGTTATTTGCACCTGCTATAATCTTTACTTTTCCAAATGCAGAAAATTTTCTCTGAAGCATGAGTCACTCTCCTGTGGATTCGTTATCTCCGGCATGGATCATTTGAGCGCATCTGCAGGAGAAGGCTGCTCAGCAACCTTTTAGCAAAGGTCTCACAAGAGGCACTGGGAGCTCCCTCCAGCCCTTCACTGTCTCATTCAATTGTTTCATCCTTGAAGCTGCCAAGTGGAACTTTAGCAAATGCCTACAGATAACATAGCTAAAATACTTTGCCCAGTGCACTGCATGGCAAGGGAAGCACAAGCTCTCAGTGTAGTTGTAATGCAGCAGGGTTTCTTTGGAACCACTGTTCATTTTGGAAGCTTACTGCCACTAATACGGAACACTTCCCTACCCTCAAAGGTATGCATGATTCTTGCCATCCCTAGGTGTGGCGTTCAGAACTCTGTCTGGAGTTTGCAAGTGACTCCTGAATCAAAATTAGAAGTGTTTTACATTATATTCCTAAAGACCTGAGCTTTCCAAAGTGAAGATTAACAAAGCTATTACGTCTGCTCAGGTGGAAGCAAGGTATTCAATTACAGGAGCCCTGTGATGCAGCTTGCTGTGTGTACAAGGATGTAAATGAAAAAATATTTACAAATTCAGCCTAACCAGCTCTTGAATCAGGTGAGACAAATGAAAGAACAAGTACCTACAGCTTGTATGTCTTAAGAGAGGACTGCTCTATAAATGTGCATCTAATAAATTATTCAGTAAATATCTCCACTCTTGGATATATCTTAAGCCTGACTGGACACAGCCCTGAGCATCCTGCTCCAGCTGACCATACTCTGAGTCGGTGATTGGATTGGTTGATCTCTACAGGTCCCTTCTAGCCTTGACCACTCTGCGATTCTGCATAACAACATCTATGTGATAATCTGCAAAACCTAGTGGACTATTAGTTTACTTGGACACATTTCCTTCCTCACCCATATTCCAACTGCTAATTTACTTCATTTGCAATGCTTGCAGAAGAAAACAAATTTTGTTTGATTGTAGCCTTTTTTTTTTCCATTTTTTAAAGTTCTAATTCCAGATAAAAACTACTTGGAAATTGCTCTCCTACAAAAGTTAAATGCTTTCTTCTTTCTTTTCCTTTTTTTAACTTTCAATGTCATTTTCACTCCCTTCAATAAAATGATAGTTTTATTAATTATCTCCTCTCTGTGCCATTCCTTCATGTAAAGAATTCAGCAGCAGAATTATTTGATTCATGGTTCATAGAGTGGCCTTGAGTTACTGGGAGTTGTACTTGTATCCTTGTCAATCTAGAAATAGGGAATGAAAAGTGATAACTCTTTTTCATCCATGAAGCATTGGTACTGAAAGCCCAAAACTAAAACTTCCTGAGGTACGAGATTTTATATTTGTGGTTTTTCTGGATATCATTCTGGCTTTTCGACATCTAATTTTGGGCCCAGTGGAGCCGATTTCATACTAATTAAAACTGGTTACAAATTTAATACAGAAACTGTACTTTAAATGAAATTGAATTTTGCACTCAGTTGTCGTCGGGAGATGGTATATTATCATTACAGAAATTTGCTTTTTTCTGTTTTGTTCTAATCCAAGCCTTCTTTTGAATATTCTTTTTGTGGGTTTGGAGTTTTGCATCTTTCTACATGGCTTATTAAGAGCACTGCATCATGGAAAGATGCTGACATAAATATTATTGGAAAAGGGGCTGGATCAGCAATCCTAAAAAAAAGAAGGAGCCAAATGCCTAATTTCATATGCGTATCTGGGGTTTTTGTAGGTTTTAGTTGTTTTTCTAAAAATTACTCTTTTTTATATTTAGTTCACACAGATGTTTTTCCTTTCAAGGGTTAAATTAGATACTACACAGATTTTATTGACTAAGGATTCCCCCCACTCCGCTTCAATTAGAAGCCTTTGAACTAAATTCATGTCTGCAATCACCCTTCCATTACAAAGTAAAGCCAAGATCTGTGCAAAGGTTGTGGCCTGTTTAATGTCTTATTTGTCACCCAGTTAAATCCTGTTGTTTGACATTTAGAATTATCCCTAATAGCTTTACCACTTTCTTGGGAAATCAGTCCCCATTCAGCATAGCTTTTGTATAATCTTTGCTAAAATGCTATGCCTAAAAACAAATAGCATGTATGTTACATAGGTTTTAAAATTGTAAAAGGTTCTATAAACATCAAGTCCACTGAGAGTCAGTTATGTAATTTAGGCTGTAAAGAGAAGAAAACAGACACGATATGAACTTGAACTATCTCAATCATAAGCAGAAAACATTATAAAAAGGAAGAAACTGTTGTTGTTACTGCTACAACAATCAATTTCAAGATTTAAAGAGGAGCTGGGCAGATTCTTTCTAATGAAGAATTTATGCAGTTATCTTTTCTAATATATACACTGTTTAGTAAAAATACTTTTCCTTTATGTTTCATTATCAATATGAAATAAGGGCATATTTCCCACTACAGTGCAGACTTGATTGTAGATAATTTACATTAATCTGATATTGAGACTAATCTTCTGTCTTTGCAATTAGTCATTTACACTACAGGCTTTGTGTTCTGCAATTCAGACCATTATATTTCTTAGGCTCTAACTTCACTATTTATATGGAGAGTCAACTTTTTTTATCCAAATTTATTTTTTAGAATTTTTCAGATGCATTTGGCACACAAATCCATGGTTACTTTCTTCAGAGAGACAAAGATATTCAAAGACAACAAAGGTTTACCCTTCCCCTCCCCTAACCTCCACATGGTTCTTCCATTTCTGTGCCCCAGCGTACCAACTCCTTCATTGTTCCTCTGCAATTCTTTACAGGATAAAGTCAATGAAATTATCTATGTTTAAGATGCAAGGGATAAACTTGAAAGGCTCATCCTTGAACAATATTTTCAGTATAATTTTAGTGGTGGTGAGGAACTCAGTGTAAGGGACATTCTGGCTTCTTGGTGCTGTTTTCACTAGGAAAAGCTCTCTACCCAGGTGTTACAGCAACAATGCAAACTACAGAAGTGGTGGCAAAGCATTCACAGCAAAGCATTCCCTTTGATACCATGGCTTAGTCTAAAATGCAATGGAGAAGTGTCTAGAGAAAGCGAAACAGGCAGAGAAGAGAACAAAAGTGTACATCACACACATCCAATTGACTGTTCTGACACAGATAGGGAAACCACGTTAATAAAACTTGTGACCTTCTGCAGGTGCAGAAAACATGTTGGAAATGCCTTCTGAAGGGCACATACTGCTCCGTGAATCACAGTGAGATGCTGGCATACACCAAGATAGCTAGAAACAGCTCAATGCATGTCTGTGGCTGCTGATTTCACATAGCCCTGGCATTTCTTTGCCTAGCAGAAATCTCCTGCTGGCTAGCAGAGAGCCAACACTCCATGTTCAATGAAGGTTTCCTTAACCTGACATTTTTCCCAACCTTGAAGATTTGTGGCAGAGATCTCTGCCACCCATCCTAGTACAGAATTTGCCATTTTATTTAAGATTTTACTGACAGCAGTACCTGACAGTAAACCCAAAGTCAGTTCACAGGAGAGCCCCTGGGAACTAAGTCCAGTCATGAGGGTAACCAAACTGATGGTGATGGCTCAGTGTCACAGCATCACGTACATGGGGTAAGACTCTAGCACAACCATGCATGAAGAGAACAAACACAAGCAATCAGGGCTGTATATGACAATTTTTAGCAAATACTACATAAACACCTAGTTGGATGCTCCAGCTAATTAATTCAAAATACACCTATTCCAGATCAGGTTTTTTATTACCCAGTGATTGAGCAGTGCAAATATCTGATAACAGACATCACCAGATCTTGTCAGGGGTAGGAGGGACATGACAAAATAGAGTAACTTTCCTCACACAAGAGGAATGCATTGTGCTTAACAATATATTTTCCATATCTTCATCTCAATGTTTAAATCAATTTTCAGCAAACTTCTGAAAATTTATGAAGTATGTAAATGAAGAAAATTACCTTAAATGGCCAGTATACTGCAGCTGGCTTCAGCATCATAGGAGTCTGGATATGACTGCAGATACTCTAAACAATCTATTTTTGCTGGTTCGGTGGTGTGGAAGCTGGACATATTTCTCTGCCTTGAATAGAACACTATGAGATTAAGAGCAGTAGAAGGTCAGAAACAGAAATCTTCTAAGTGTTTGAGAAGTGACCAAAAAGCTAACAGAGAACTGAGCGTTACAAACTGAGAAACAAAAGATGAATTAACACATTCTCTCCATTACAACTAAGAATGCTGCAATTGTGTTGCAGTTCAATCCAGGACGTGTTACTTACAGAGAAATATCTAGAGTATATAGGAAAGGAGCAAATGTAGCTGCTGCTGCTCAGCTTTTTTTTCAGTGTGATTTGTATTCCTGGTCACTATGCAACACAGTAGGAAAAATACCAAAAAAAAATTAGAGATGTTATTCCTAGGGAACTCTTCCTTTTTTCCCAAGATCCAGCAAAAGCCCCCTGTTCATCCAGGACAGTTGTCTTCCCTGCTGGTTTGTCTTGTGGCAGCTGGGAGCAGCCTGTTTCTGCACCTTTAAAACTTCTCTCTTGAAGAATGTCCAGTCTTCCTCTTTGCCCTTCGGGACTGTCTTGCAAGGGATTCTCTCAACCAGTGTCCTGCAAAGACAAGGTATGCTGTCTGGAAATCCATGTAATGGTTTTACTGACTCCGCAAAGGATATGTGCAGGAAATCCAAATGAGCGCAAACTTGTTAAGAGTAAACACAGTCTGGAAATTAGAATTCTAAGAAATCAAGGAATAAGATTTTGGAGGAATGTTCCCAGGGGGATAAAAAGGGTCAAGTTAATTTTAAGTGGAAGTTTATACTTTAAGGGAGAAAGGACATAAGCTTATTTGCAGTAAAAAGAGACTAAACTTAATATTCCAAGAGGATCTTTGCAGATTTATATTCTTACATCACATTAGAGAAAACCGCAAGTTAATGGGGTGCAAGATTTTTATTGTGCAGTTGATGAAGCTTTGCACACAAAAAAAGTGTCAATTATTTAAGCCATGTGAGTATAAGATTATTTTCAAAAAGGATAGTACTCAGCACACTTCACAGTTGGAACCACTGTCAAAAATATTGAAAACTATCAAAATAAAATGCTCATTTTTCAAGAAATTACAGCTTAGCAAATTATATCCCACTCTCCTAAATAAGTAAGTCACTGCCAGAAGGAGGAGTTATTTGCTTAGATCATCTGGTTTGAAACCTGTACTCATTGGTTCCTATAAGTGCCTGATCAGAGAAATAACAATTTTAAAGAGTTGTTTTTTGAAACCTGGACAGAAAATTACAGATTTTTCTTAAAGTATTTCTAGGTTTTGCTTTCTAGATTTTATGATGCAGTGTATGACTTGATGTGATGCATCAGCTGTTTTATGTATATCTAAAAATTTGAATAATTCTGAAATCTCATTTCTCTTGTCACTGAATGAGGTTGGTAACTTTGAATAAGAAGCACTTGGCATTGTAAAATATAAATTCTACTATTTCTACATTCATTTAATCCATCATAACAGCATACCAAACTTTCTTACTGCTTTAATGCTGCCAGTTACTATTGGATATTTTTCAGGTCATTTTTGAATTGACATTGTAAGCTAACTATTTTTTTTTTTGACAGTAGTCTGTAACTTGTGGCTCAGCAGATATTTGCCACATTAATGTGCTTAAATAGCACAGCTTGTGGTTCTTAATTGTATTTATGTTTGGGCAAGGTATGTTTTCTAGAAGGAAGCTGTGAGCAAACATGGGCAATTAAGCCAGGTTGCAACTAGCATAAACCCTTAAATGAGAATAGCCATGACAAATAAATTGTGTATCAATATTAGGCTCTTTTTTCCTTTAGAAAGATCTGTCTCTGCTCGTGAGTTTCTCTGTGCTCTGCCCCACTCCAGTACACATCAGCAGTGGATGCCCCAAGGAACAGTTTCTCCTGGTTTCACAGTGCAGTTCTATCGCCCACGGACAACAGCCAGCAACTAATCACAAAAGTCCTGGTCCTACCCAGACACATTTATATTCCAGGTGTTCTGCAAATTTGGGCTGTGAATGAGACTATATCTGCCTTTTTGATGTAGCTTGCTCTGTTGGATTTACAGCGCAGTACCCCCAAGTGTCCTTTTGTAGTCAGAATTCAAACACAGTAGTTCACTGATGTTTTTTTAATGAACAAAACTGAAACTCAACAAAGATTGAAAAAACAGAGAAGGTACCAGGGAGCACTTCAAAGAATTCTTTGTAAACAAAACTGAAATTCAGTGACCACGTCAGAGGAAATGAGTGTTTTACTTAAAATCATGCAGAAGACAACCACCCAAATTTTCACTTTGTGATGCCTTTCGGTGGCCTTTGGGTTCTGGCTCATGATTTTGCTCAAATTGTCTGTAAAGTGGTAATGCTAATCTTTGGAAGTAATTTTTTTCCCCCTTTCACTGAGGTCTTCTATGATTGTGAGCCAAGAAGGACTGAATAGTGCCCAAATTTGTTATCACGGTTGTCACACGGCATATAAAGCAGTGGGGCAATCAGGAGACTGATGACAGTGACACTGAGAGGATGGCAGGAAGGTGAGTAAAGGGGAGATGGACATTCACCAGGACTTTCTGGGTTTTAATTTTCCCCCTAATGTTTATTCATTAACTAAAATGTAGAACTGACAACTTCTGGCTCAGGTAGTCTATCAGCCTGTTGAAGGAAAAATTCTTTGGACAGTGATCACCAGGTGTTTTGATTGAAACCATATTGATGCAGATGCAGAGCCATAATCTTCAGGGAGCTGAGTGCTTTATAGCTTCACAGAATTTGCTAGGAGGTAAATACCATTATTTTTCATGCTGGTATCAGTCAGGGAGCATGCAGTACCTTTGTCAACATGCAGCTAAAGTCAAAGGTACTGCATCCATAATTGGCTGGGGACTGCTGAGGATACTGAAAAGACCTCTTGTAGGCTTTATTCACAGCCCAGTGAGGTGACTGCTGAGGCAGAGGGTAAGGAAGCATTTGGTATGAGGTCAGCCTGGCTTACACACAACAATAAGGATATTTGCATCTCTTTTGTTCCTACCATTGGCATTATAATTGTGTAAAGGCTACTAGATACTGTAGTGACTCTGTCTTGTAGTGTGGTAGGGTATCATGACTTGAACTGAGGTTTTTGGGATATAACCCTCTCTGAATAGTGTCAGTCAATTCAGCTGACAGAAGGGTAAGATGATAATGCAACAGCAAACAAAGGTTTTCATGTGATATGAACCTTTCAGGATTTTTCTCCTTGTTTTAAAATATGAAATATGTAGCAATTAGGATTTAGTGTCAAGGGCAAATTTTATCTCTTTGAACACAATGACTGAATAATATTGCAAATTAAAATAACCATGTTCAAATAAACCACATAATGTCAGAGTCCAGAAATCTCATTACTGTCTGGCAATGATCGTAAGAATGATAACAAAATGTCATATGGCAGATTAAAAAGCAAAATATTGAAAACTGCATGAGGGAGCTGCAAGTTTCCCTCTCAGTTTCATCATCATTAATGATGTGATGCTACCAACATGCACAGAAAACAAGTTCTCTGCCTCAAATGGCTTTGAGTCCAAGCACTCGATCCTGCATCCTGTTGTATGATTGTACACAGGCACGTACCTGCTAGCGTATATTGTCTGTTTGCTTGTCGACTGAGATGCTTAAAATCATAGTTTATTCATGAAAATATCCCGCTTATATCAAAGGTCATTCTGATAGGCTAATTGAAATATGTAGTTTTTAGGTACTAGCATCTATTTAAAAAAATGAATATAAACTGACGGGCAAGTCTGTTGATGTACATCAGGTTGAACATTTATAAAACTCTTCAATAAAACAAGCATTTCCAAGAAGCTCTACAACTACTTATTTCAACTATTTAATTATGTGTTTTTTTCTTTTCTAAATCATGTGCACTTGCTGGTTTCTTAACTTCTTGAATCTAACTATAATTATAGAATTTCTACTGTTTTCTAATGTTACCCCTCTACCAGTGGATATTTTTCTCTCTAGATTTAGAGTTCTATCATTTTATCAACAAAAGGGATTAACCTTATAGCCAGTCCACTTTTTGCTATTCATATTTATGTTGCTATTCTAAACTGTGAAAGTTACACAATTCTGATTATGTTATTTGTTTGGGTTTGTGTGGTGTTTTTTTTGGTGTTTGGTTTTGTTTTTTTTTTTTGTTATTGCTGTATGGACTAACTGGGCCTGCATAAAATGTATGTATTCATTAGAACTGAAAAAGTATAGCGTTTCAGCATTTTTAATTGATTTCTGTCATTTTTGTGCAATTTCAGAGAAGTCCAATGTGGTTCTGTAAGTGGAATTTGGCCTAAATAAAATGTAATTTCTTCTTCAACACTGTGTTACACAGATATGTGTAAGGTTGGTAAATTATATTCTTCAGTATTTTAAAGAAAATACAAATTTAAATGTTATTTAACTGTTAATGGAGTCAGACCTTACATTTCTGAATAAGGGGTTAGAGGTCAGAGATTCAGTGTTTCTGTAAACCATAACTTTCATATCACGATTTGAGAGTGAATTATGTATATTCTGTCCTTTAACAAAAACTCATTAAGAGAATTTTAGTTGTGCAGAAACAATTATTTTCCTACTTTTTAGTCTTTGTTCATGGACAATCCGACATGGTGGTGTTCTAAAAGGAAAACTCAATGAGCCTTTCAAATGAGGTAGGAGTCTAAAAGCAGAGAAAAGTAGCTCTGTCATACAAGAAACTTGAGTATTCTATATGATTTTTCTTTCAAGTTGTCTTGCTTAAGAAACATAACTGTCTTCATTCTTCTTATTTTCATTTTTAGATAAAAGAAAGCCCTGTAAATAATCTTGGTCTTTCAAGAAACTTTTATTTCTTTTTCTTTTTTTTTTTTTCTTCTGTAAGTTTTCCACCTATGGAACTTCGCCTGCTCCATTTGCTGAAATCCTCAGTCATTAATCATTTCTTATCTGGCTTATTGCTACATCCTCTTCACAGTCTTTATAAATCCTTATTATCTCCACTTCAGGAGGTCTGAACTATCATAGCCAGACAGCTCTACCTATCCAGTAAATAACGCTGTATCAGATTCATGTTCCAGATCATTCCTTAGCTTTCTACTTAGACTTTCATCCTAGTCACCATTAAAATGATGATTTTCAAAATGTTTCATAAGTTATTCTAATTCACCATCTTAACTTCCTGTCCAATGACAGAGAACTTTGCTTTTCCATCTTGGTATCTTCTGTGTCTCTGTAACACAAAGAGTTGAGTACACAAATTGTCATTCAAGACAAATGAGGTTCCTCCTCTTTGCAGCATCTCTATGACCAAGCAATGTTAAATCTCAATTTTTTTTAGCATAGGTAGTTTGATTTTGTGCAAATCCTGGTATGATATTGCTTTATAAAGGGTTGTATTTCAGAATTGGACAATATGAGACTGCACAATGAAAAAAGAAGAAAATCCTGTGTAATTCATTGGTTTCTTTCATTTCATATGAAATGAGTTAAGCTGGCAGACATGATTTCAGTATAGATTTTGTTTACATAAGCCTTCTCAATATGACCCATGATAATTGTTGTTTTTAACCCCCACAAATGAAAATGGAATGTACATTAAAAATACATATATAAAAATATGAAACATATAGCTTGATGTTGAACTCGAAGGTTTTCCGTTTTATAAATCATTGCATTTTAAATGTATTTACTGCATATATTTTCAAAACCTTAGATTCAAAAATGAAAGAAGATTTGAACGAGAAATATTTTTTTTTCATTTTGCAAGAATGTTTAAAAATCTTTAGCTCAAGCTGCAAAACAAATTTAATGGAATTTCTATGATATGAATGATTGCATAGGTTGTGAGAAATGCTTTAATAGAAGGAGAAAAAAATTTAAACAAAAGAAATTACATAATCATTCCCAATCCTAACACCTGCATTAATTTTTTCTAATACAGAGGTGTTTGTGACTAATGCCCCTCCAAACTGAGCAAATGGTCACATCTCTGTTCATGAAAGCAGCAAAACTTTGTAAGAGTGAGAATGTGACGTTTTATATAGCCTGAAATAACAGACTTACGATTGTCAAAACCACCTCATACTGATGGCAAACTTTAAATTTATTCCAGCACCCATTGTTACATAAACTTACACTGGGAAGCTTTCTTTCTAACAAATGGGAAGGGACAACCCTGCTTTGAATCATCCCTTGGAGGATTTTTTCATTTTTTCTACTGGACACATTTTGAATACTATTAAAAAAATTAAAAAAATTCAAGTGTAGATACTTTGTTTGATGAATTCTCATCTGTCACAATGAGATCAATTTATAATGTGTGAGTTCTGTTTTCTTTCATTTTGTAAAAAGCTGATTTTCAAACTGAAGTAGGAAGTAGTTGCACTACTGCAGGTGTTTTCCACTGTTTTACTGCCCTGTTTATATTTGTTTGCAGGAGAATCCTTTCTTTTACTAGACTAAAGGATTTCAGGGTTTTTTTCAACTTAGGTTATGAATTACTGTATAATTTAACTTGAAGAGCTGCTCTGTAAGGTCTAATTAGGAGTAATAAGGATGCTACAACCCAGGAAACCGTTCATGAAACACCCTGATTTTTCAGTGAGCTACAAACCATCGCATGATATATGAACGCTGCCAGCAGAAAAGCAACAGAAAGGAACAGAAACAGAGAACCCAGACAAGGTCAAGTCTGGAATATTTCAGAGACCTAGCAAATGACAGATGAGTGTGGTGGAGTCATGAAGGAATAGATAACTGTAAACTTATTTTATAATTAGAATATGAGTCTACAGTATCTGTTGGACACTATACATCTAGAGCAAGATTGACAGTTTAAATAACTTTGTGTATTCTCTTCATATAACTGCATGATCACCACAACTTGTCATGTTCAGATTGTGATATGGCACACTGACAGTAGTTACCTGTTCACCATTTATTTTGTAATTCAAACTGTCCTAACTGTAAGGGAGAAAAGTGGACGCAAAGTATCTGAACAAAAGGAAAATGTTATTAAAAATCAGAATCGTCTGTTTCCTTCAGAGGTGTGTATATTTAAATGGGTGACCCCATTTTGCACAATTTAAGCATATCTGTCAAATTTATAAAGGATTTAAATAAAGTTCTGTGAATGCAGGTTAATTTAATCTGTAACTACCAGTTCACCAACACAGAAGCATGCCAATCTTTTCTATAAAACAACTTGATATATAAACTTACTGTTTTTCCCATCTCTGACAGTATAAAACTGCCACAATATCTAGATAAAGACATATGATATGAAGAAACATACATAACATGGAAACAACAAGAAATTTTTAATAACGTAGGCAGAGTAAAGAGAGAAGTTGGGAAATTAATGAACAGAAAGGATTAAATTTTCTGTAATACCTGAAAATCAGCTTGAAATATAATTGTTAATGTGATGACAGTACAACCCAGGAGAAGGCTCAAGACTCATTAGCTTAATGAAGCTTATTGACTATGGCTTAAGTAGTTTTTGAGCTATATCTGTAAGCCTTCCACCTACCATGAAATCATCAATTTTATGAGTGCTCCTTCAGTGTAGAGTTGTCCAGATTGGTTTTCTTGGACCATTTCAGCTTAGACCCCCGAGGAAGCCAGGCTCAGAAGCAGCAGCAGTGAGGATCTCCAGGGATGAGAACGGCAAATGTGACGGTACACTTAGCAGGTAGACTGAGGAACAGAAAAGAATTACTGTGCAGACACTAACAAAAGACATAAATATTAGTTTAAACAGGAAGAAAAGTCAGGATCAGCAATTAAATTATTAGTAGAAGTCCAGGTTACGTGGAATTCAGCCTGAAGAACAGGGAAAATACTTTGCTCTCTGTCATTCCGTTCTTTTCCTCATCTTAAAAATTAAATATGAAAAAGACCACCCATGCAGTCAGTAAGATTAATTAACATGTTGACTTCATGAGATATTACTAAATGGTATGCTACAACAGGCATGAGCATGATCTTCTCAGAGCCTGAGCCAACAGGACCTGTTTAACTGCTATTAGAATATCACAGAGCCCAGGCTAATAAGCCCTGCTATGAAGCACTGTATATTATTTTAGGAATGATGCCTTGGTGATGTGGCATGGCTTGTATTTGTTGAAACTGCAAAAGAACAAGATTATTTGCTGCTTAAAAACCATGTAAACACAGTCACAATCCCAATAAATTTTAGCTTCCTCAAGAAGCTTAGATTTATATCTCTGAAATGAATATTTTCTACAAGTACAGCCAGAGCCCCATCTAAGAACAAGATGAGTTACTTCCTTGTTTCCATACAGAAGTCATGATCTCTGCTAAATGATTTAGAATTAACCTAAGTAAAACCTATTTATTTCGGTAGTAAGCTACAAAATTCCATTGCTTTTTATCTATTGTTAGGCATGGTGCTGGATATTTGGGTGAGACTGCAAAATTTTGTATGATGATTCTCTTTCTTTTGAAATGAAATTTCCCCCCAAAATTGTTGTAGGCACTAATTTCTAAAACTACATATTTTATATTATCTTTTATTTGTAAATAATGGATATGTGTTCCTAGAAAATACACTCTACACTCAGAGACATCTCTGCGACTTTTAAAAAAATCTTTATTTTGGAGGGTAATATTGCTTGCTGTGAAGGCTCTCATGTGCAGATGCAAGACTGCTGGAATCAAGATACTGGAAGCTGCAGATCTGCAAAATCAGATTGCTGAGCAGTCCCTTGTTCTTTACTTACAAATAAATGGGTGCCAATACAAACTAAGATTTTCAGATGGTGGCTTCGGTTTTAAAACCATCTTGTACTAAAACTTTTTTTTGCATTTAGTAGTGCTCTGGTGCAAAAGAAAGATACAAGTAGGTATTTATATTATATTCTATCACTGCCTTCTATAACAAAGGAAGATGGGTGTAAAATTAAAGAAGACAAGTAAAATTACAGAAGTATCTGATTCTTCTCCTAAAATTCAATTACAGACTGTAGCCTTGGCCTGGCCCAGGCCTTTGTAAGGTTGAGATAGAACAGTCAAAACAGGATCTGAGATTGCTAGAACATCCATAAATAATATTTGGCAAAATATGTAGAAGAAACTGTCATAGTTTCCTGCGTATGCCATAAATAAAGCGAGAATCAAACCAAATAAAATGATTTTGAAGTTTGAGCCCCAAAGCCTTTGCTGGTGCATCAGCTGGGAGTAGGTGGCAACCATATCCAAAGCAAATCTTCAGTCCACCTCCACATTAAACCTAACATCCCTAGAGCTTCTCCAAAAGCCCATAAATCTTTTTATCCAAAGGGAAGTTTGCTGGAAAACAGAGACGATTTTGCACTCTTTTCTTGAAGATGTGGTGTATCGAACATGGTAATATACAATGCACACACCAACGCGAGTGATTTCAGGTACCGGAGTTTGGAGTTGGATGTAAAATCATTTATTCCAATCCAGAGGTAAAACTATCTCAGAGTAGCAAAGTACCTTTAGATAAAGTATGCGGCGTTATTCATACCTTGCATCATCAAATTGCGTTTCAGCATCAACCAAGTACATCTGTCATATTTAATAAAAACTGGATGCTTTGGGCCTATAATATTTAAAACTGATACCAGAGGAAAAGAGGAATTACAGAAGTACAAGGAAATAAAAAGTCCAAACAAAATAATCAATATGGTATTGCATTTGAAGGTCTCTCACATACACATTACATATGAAGGTCTCTCACATTACATATCTTATGAGGAAAAACAACAATAATGGTTAGTAACTGGGTTCCCAACGTCTGGTAGACAGAAACTGAGGGGAGGGAGGTTGTATCATCCCAGCATCTTGCCAAAATGAAGAGGAGGAGCAATGGGAACCTTCCACTTCCTACAAGAATGTCTTAAATAACGGTGACAGCAGGTTAGAACTGATGCCTTTAGCAACCCTTAAAGATCTGTAACAAAAATAGTGTCTGTGCCAGAGGGGTAATCCACAGATCCAAGCCATCAAGGTACACCACAGATACATCAAAATTACCTGATGTGCCTTATGCAGTCCTCTGCATTCAAACAACTCACTTTAACCACACATAATGGGCCATACTATTTGTGTTCAGCAGAGCCTAACAGACTACTGCATTAGCACAATCCACCAACACAACTGTGTCTATAACACCCCTCATAAACTGTTGGTAAATGCTGCTCCTAAAAATAGCTTTCCTGCAGCTATCAGCGATGACATGCCTCATAAAAATCTGACTTTAAAAATTCAGCTATACCACCACTGGGTTTTGATATTGCTGTGTTTTGTACTGCCTGGACTATATTGGTTTGTTCTACTTTTGTGCTCATGTCTCTGACAGCTGGAGAACCACAAAATATTCTCTTGTCTTTTCCTCATGAGCTATGGCTGTTCCCAGAAAATTCCCAGAAGAGAGATTCTTTATTAGGAAATCTTTTCATGCTTCCAGATACCAGTTGTGTTTTCAGTTGTTTCCACCCTGTGTGGCTCTTCTATGAACTGTAACCCACTTATAAATGCATCAGTAATGGTGTTTCATTCGTTGCAATCATGATAACCATCTATGCTGTATGTTCCCTTCAAAAATACAATGGAAACTTTACTAAAAAGAAAAGAAAACTTTCTCAATATTCTTAAGGAGCAGATAAATTACTATTAAAAATAAAGCAAAATTATTCATGTATAACATAGTAAACAAATAAATATTTATAGAGGTTCCATTTTATGTCCATAAACATAAAGATTTTTGGAACAGACTGATCACAATGTCACATTTTCTGGTTATATTTAAGTTTGTGAAAAAGGTTTACTGTATTTCCTCAGGATTAACTTAATAGTTGAGAACATAAGATTTAACTTTTGAGGATTCTTGCTTTTCATATGTCACTTGATCTTTCTGCTGCTCTGCAGCTGGGTGAACATCAGTCTTACTATTTGGGGAAAAAAATTGAAGACCTATCAAGAGGGTTTAATTTCTTAGGAAAATAAAATTCAGAGATTTTAAAAAGAAGGAACAGATAGTCATGATTAGATTGTTATCTGTTCCGGGTTGTGCAGGCTTTATCTAAAGCATCGTATCTAAAAATACAGCTGCTGTCACATTTAATACAATTTAAAGATAATTTCTATAGCCAGACTTGCACAAAGAGGAAACAGATGTGTACATTGTCTAGCTCAAAAACAATACGGCCACCTCTTTGTCTGGTTTATTTAATTGCTTTCCTGCCAGGGGTTTTGGGATGATTCTTTTTCCCGAATGAGTGTTTCACATCATTTAAAATACACCAAATGTTTTGGATTTATTGATCTATAAATGCCTGTCTAGCCCACAGCTAAAGCCACTGAAGAGTTATATTTGCTGCATCCCCTGTGGCAGGCTCACGCTTCCGTCTGCTTAAAGTTTGTGTTCCACGAGGGTCCGCTGTGGGCTGTTTTTAGCAGCCTCCCCATGTGTGTTTACACCACAAGACACCAGGCTGCTCCTCACATCGAGCTGAAGCAAAGAACTGTGAGTGTGGTTAGCGGTAATTTGCTTTTAGACCTGTACCTCTCACAGAAAGTCCCAGATCTGGTTTTGTACCTAAAGCACGAAGAGGGTAAGAGATCTTGACAGCTGAGATTGTGTATAATATGGGCCAGGATTTTTAGGTGTCTCCAAAAAGCTGCCAAAGGAGCAGATAACAGATACCGCATTGTCAAGGAGGCTGAAGGACAACAGAAGATGAAGAGACAGGCACAGAGACAGAGGAGGGCGGGTGAAGGACCATGGGCCAGGTTCCTCACCTTCCCCTGCACAGTGGATCAGCAACCTCCAGTTCCTTCCTATAGTGAAACTCTGTAACAGACAGATGGGAGGTAAGTAAGGTTTGCCATTTTTCTGGCAAGGACCCTGAAGTCACGTTCCACAAGGATTTTTGGTACCTTGAACTTGGCTTAGACTCGTCTCGTTTGCAAGGGAAATGGGACTGTAACTGGGCCAGGAGCTTTGGGATCTTTAGGTGAACTTTGAGACCTGAAGTCCCAAAGTGTAAACATATTCAGTCTGATGCTTCTGAAAAAGGAATGCACCTCCTGCAGATAAGGTGAAGCTTAATCCATCAATATTTGTACAACAGAACATGTACAAAGTAATAAAATTATCACAAAGACAGAGCACAAGAAAACTGAAAGATTCCTGGTACCTTCACTGTTCCCATAAATAAACCCATTTGCTGTTGTTGCAAATTAGCACTTTTTTTTTTAATTTAGACTGACAGATGCCTACTTGGGCTTGAAAGTATTGAGATTTATTATAGAGCTATGTGCTCTTTACATTTCCCTGTCATGCTCTGTGTTGTGCTGCTGCTCAGAATAATTAAAGAGTTCACAGTTTCTTTACCCCAAGCATATGCTAAATCCTGTGACATGGTGGGATTCAGCACAGTGAAATTAGCCAATAGATTAGGATTTATCCTATGAATTTTCTAGGGGAAGCATGAGCAAAGATGAAAATTTATTAAGAAGGGAAACAGGTTCAGCATGGCATCTAGCATGGTAGTTGTAAAGCAGAAATAAAATGTTTAACATATATTAAATACTCAAATGGATGTTTTAGGCTACACCACTGTTTACTTTGTTCATAATAAAAAAATTAGTTTAGTTTGTCTGGTAAAACTTACCTAACAATCAAGCTACACAATGATTGTCATTAATCATTTCCATGTTAGACACACATCTTGTAAAAAGTTTATAGATGCTTGAAATTAGCCTTTTATGTATTGGTTTGGTTTCATAGGACCATGTTTTAAGTTTTTTTTTCATTTCCAAATGGAGAAAAAAAGGGGGTTTTATATCAGGGATTTTCTTTTCTTTTCTTTACTTTTCTTTCTTTCTTTCTTTCTTTCTTTCTTTCTTTCTTTCTTTCTTTCTTTCTTTCTTTCTTTCTTTCTTTCTTTCTTTCTTTCTTTCTTTCTTTCTTTCTTTCTTTCTTTCTTTCCATCCCTTTATGATCTGCTTGGCTGATAAGAATTACAAAGCGCTGTTTTTTGGCGAGCATGACAGAGAGTACAAGCCTGTTGGACAGCTTTATACAAATACCTGTCCATACAAAGATCTTTTTATTACACATACCAAGTGGTTTTACTGTTCTCACTATCTATCTCTTCACTACAGCCTCACTTTTCACTGCCATAGACACAAGAGTTTTCCTTCTTATTCCTCTTACAGTGAGTATAGTTAACAAGGGCAAGTGAGTTGAGGAAGATACAGGGGTGAGGACGGGACCAGGGACAGGACTTGAACTGGATGAGGAAAATCATAGAATCATAGAATGGGTTGGGTTGGAAGGGACCTTTAAAGATCATTGAGTATATCAATGCCATAAACAGGACATCTTCAACCACGCAGATCAGAGCCCTGTTCGACCTGACCTTGACAATAAGGAATGGCTGTAAGTAAAGGGCTGTAAGAGAATGACTTTTTCTGTTAAAAGAAGTTGTAGGAGATAACCCTGTTCTGCAGTGCAATGTTGTAGAGGAGGGGAAAGGCTGCTGTGGCAGTGACATCCAGAAGGAAGCGGAAAGAACTCCGAAGATCACAAGAGAGTACTGGTGCCTGCTTAGGCAGTGCTTAAAGGGACAAAATTCTATAGTTGGATGCATCTTAACCATTCTGGGAGACACTTGTTTTTTGCTGAGACGGTGGCCAGAAGAACCCAAAGATGAATGGAAAAAGATTAAGGTCATAGAATCATAGAAACTTCTGGTTGGAAAAGACCTTTGAGATCGTCGAGTCCAACTGCTCCCATTATCCGCTAAACCATGTCCCCCATGCATGGGGTTGTTGTCCCCCAAGTGCAGGACTTGGCGTCTGGTCTTGTTAAACCTCATTCCATTGATCTCAACCCATCCAGCCAGCCTGTCCAGATCCCTCTGCAGAGCCTCCCTTCATTCCAGCAGATCAACACTGCCACCCAGCTTGGTGTCATCTGCAAACTTGCTAAGGGTGCACTCAATCCCTTCGTCCAGATCATTGATAAAGATATTGAAGAGGACTGGACCCAGCACTGAACCCTGGGGAAAAACCACTCGTGACCAGCCTCCAACTGGATTTAACTCCATTCCCCACCACCCTCTGGGCCTGGCCATCCAGTCAGTTTTTTACCCAGCAGAGGGTGTGCTTGTCCAGGCCAATGGCAGACAGTCTCTCAGTCAGAATACTGGGAGAAATGGTGTCAAAGGCTTCACAAAAGCCCAGGTACACCACATCCACAGCCTTCCCCTCATCCATTAACTGGGTAACCTTGTCATAGAAGGAGAACAGGCTGGTCTGGCAGGACCTGCCTTTCATAGACGCATGTGGACTGGGTCTGATCACCTGGCTGTCCTGCATGTGCTGTATGATGTTACAACAGGGACAGTACTTGTGGTAGCATCTTCAAAGACCAGTAAATATTTCACCAGACTAACTATGCAGCAAATGATGCCACCTATGAAGTATGACTTTGCTACAACACCAAAACAAATTCAGGAGGTAAAGTCTGCAGCAGGGTGGCAGCTCTACTTTTAGAGTTATACCCCAATGTAGAAGGCAGAAAGACTAGTGACCTTTCTTAAATTTTGGGGCAGAAAAATATGCTTTTGTCTATACTTCTGTACAACAAAAATGGAAGGCAATCCAGTGGAAGAACGATAATTAACTGCTGCTACCAGAGATGTAGCCTTTGAAAAAACAAGATCCAAAACAAACATTCAAATCATTAAGGTTTTAGGATGGACTTAACTGTCCCAGAATGTTTCTGTGTTAGAAAACAGAATAATGTCAGCAGGAAACAGAATGACTCCCAATGTGCCAGAGGAAGGCAGTGTATGGGTGAGGCAGGGGTGTGAGGGGAGGCTCTGCAGCCAGCAGGAGCTGAAGCTGCTTTGCCAAACACTCACCGTGAGCTCAGCTGCCACTGCAGTGCGATCCCCACGGAAAAGGGAGCCATCAGAGCAGTTCTGGATAAGGTGAAAGGGGCAGAAGCTGGTCTGCAGGCAGTGGCTGTGTTTGGGTTGTGACTGTTGGCTGAGCAGGGTAGAGGAAGCCAGCAGTCTTGCAATGCATGAAGGAACATTTTGTCTAACATGTAGCTTGTTTTTCATGGATGTGATATAGCGGGAGCATTTTCCTTATTCCCTGTGGAAGTGAAGGAGGCCGTCAGCAGATTAGCAGCTGCAGAGCATAATTACTATTAGAGTCAATTTCGAATGAAGTCATAACAATAAATATACAGACGTTGTAAAGTACATTTGATGGGCTCTTTCAATACCTGTAGTTAGCTTAGAATTACATTTGTAGCAGCCATCACTCTATGGAACAGAAAAAGACAAATGTTTTTGCTAATAAAAATTGATCTAGGTTGTCTCTTTTTCCATCTTTCCTCTCCTCTATTCCTACACAAACTCTCCTAATCATTTTCAAAGTAATCTGCTACTCAGATCCTTTTTGCTAAGGCCCAGTTTCCTGTAACGAAGAACCTTATAAAGGGAGAGGGAGTAAGAACACGATACAAGGCAGACACTGTTTTGCAGAAGAACTTCATAGATTCTGGCATAACTATTTCTGTGCAGCAAATGTATGTTTTCCATCAGACTTTGTTCTACCATGTGGCCTAATCTTCTTGACATTTTGCCCAATATATTGTGAGCTTAAGCTACTATTTCTTTCCTTTGTACAAGCCAGTAATATAAATGCTGGAGCAAATGGTATAAACCCCAATGGAAACACATATCTATTTCATTGGGGTTATTAGTTGCCAATGGGAATAAACAGATTTTTGTCTTTGAAGATCTCATTAGCTTCTAAGGAAAAAAAAAGCTGTACAAAAAAACCTTTCGAACCCTGTAAATCTATTGGGACCCCAAACTAAAATTTCATTTAGTATTTCTGGGAGCCTTTGCTGACCTTGGCGTCAACAAACCTTGTGAGCTGTACTTCAGCCCACACAGCATTAGATGCTTACAGTTAACTTAGACGATACCCATTACTGCTTGTATCCAAACTAAAAAAGGGTGTTGGTACTTCAGAGTACAAATCATTTACAAATTGGAAAAGCACCTATGGACAATCAGCACATATCAGAAAATGGTTGGAAAATATTTTTTATTGGGAATCAATTTTATTGGTTCCATACCACTTCAAGTAATGGTTTTACAATGAAGAGCACTATATAGAAAGGATCAAGCAGTTAAACTTAAATAGAATGCCTTTCATCCAAAATGTAGGCATGTAAGCTTGGTAATATTGGGAAATTAATTAAAATTTCCAGACCTGTAAAGACTAAGCCCTGAAAAAATTTTGTAAAATTTAAAAACAAAATTCAATTGTACTTCTAAAAATAATAATTCACATTTTCAAATGAATTTTAAAAGCCATCAGGGATTACTGACAATGTATCTGAATCTAAACTCAACTTTAACAATCTAGGCTAGGCAGTAACTATAATCCCTGAGTAGTTCACAATTATATATAGAAATGACTTACTAAATCTAAGAGAATGGCACAAGAATATTTGTAAAAAGTTGTAAGCTCTTAAAGCATATTTTTTCTCTATCAACAGAACAGATCAGTGAATATAACATCAGGAGTATTGAGGTATGAAATGCCCCTGAGTAGCGTGACTATTAGTGCTGCAAGAATCACGCCGCAGCAACCTCGGGGTTCAGCTTTCTGTCGTGACCGTCACTGCACTGTCTGTCTCATGGCTGCCTTACACTCCTGAGTACGTGACTCTCCACCTAAAAAGAAACCTTAAAACTATAATATCTGTTACTGAAAAGCGTGAACAGGATCTTTCTTTTACTTTAATGAATATTCATGAGTTTGAATTTCATGCCAAGCCCTTTTCCTCGCACAAGCATTGGGTGGGTTTTACTTAGGTATTTTCATCTTTATTATGACAAAGGCCTGTAGGTGGCAACACATGTTCTCTCCTTTTTAAAGTACTACCATTGGCTGTTAGTAAGAGGATCTAGGTAATAGGCACTAAAGGGAACAAGATCACTTTCACCAATTGTAGAGAAAAAAACATGAGAGAGATGCCTAGCATGTTTGAAACACCTTTTCTTCAGTGATGTTGATATTCTTCCCTGTCCCTTTCAGGATAGTGGCAGGATTGTGTCCAGATTTAGTGACCCAGCTCACTCTCAACTCTGAGTCATCATGAAACAGACCCCTTCGCTCTTTTATACGTTGGCACAATGAATAGTAATAGTCAATGGTACTGTTGGTAGACCAAGAAACTTTAACTCTCAGCTTCCACCTACGTTAACGGAAATGTTTACTCTTCAGGAAAACATTCAGAATTTGCAACATGACTCTCTTCGAAAATAAAGTAACTCTACAACATTTTAAATATCTTCATAAAATATAAGAAATGTAACCATAAATAAATATTCACACACAACTCCTTACCAAGGCTATTTGTTTCCGAACAAATACAGTGGGGTTTTGTGTACCATAATCCTAGAATTTACATTTGTGCATGAAACCAAAAACAGAATCAGAAGATCCGGCAGAGAAATTTGGATCCAATGATACATTTTCTTTAGTCACATAAAGACAAAGCGCTTAAAGGTAGCACTATGCAGTAAAGAGAGAATAAAAAGGAAGGAAAACAGAGGAAAGGACTGAAAAAAAAATAAGCATTTTACCTTTCCAGAACAACGCTAAAATTGAATTCAAGGGCCAAGGATGATTCACGTGCTACATGAATTATAAAACAAATTTTCCTTTCTACATTGGAAGCTAATCTTTTGAAAGCAGAAAAATAAAAAAAATGTTGTAAAGCTCTTTGTATTATTAATCATAGGGATGTGATGGGATACTACCATGATTGCAGAAGACACTATCCCAAGCTCTACCAAGTTATTTCCAGCACAGATCAAGAACTACAGGTGTTTTTCTACTTTGCAGAGTGAGATCCCACCTATAAGGAAGATGAACGCAGAGTGAACTAGGTTTTGAAAAGGGTTTTTTTTTTGACAAATTGAATAGAAAGAGTTTCACAAGAGAATGATAAATAGGTCTTATTCATTTGTCTTCCAAAACACAATTCTTCCAAAGAAAAGGCCTTATAGATACATAATCCTTTAATGCCAATAATGGCAATGACAGAAAATATTTCCATCTATCAGTGATGCTATAGAAAAACTTTCCAACAGACACAGTGACGAAAACAGGAACGTGGGATTGTTCTTAATCCATTTGTGAGATTACCTGACACACTGAGCAGATGGCCGTGTTCTAAGATGCATCAGAACTCTCCCAGCCGTGTGCATGTCAGGGTATCTGTTCAGGTAAGATCTGTTCTTGCCTGTTCCAAACCATGTAACCAGTGAATTCATATTTTCTCCTTGCAGAAGGAAGAACTTGTAAAGTTTCTTCCTTGTAGCGCAAAACACTTCAAAAGATGAGAAATAATTTATGTTCTGAAAGACTCTGTGTGAAAGTACAGAATCTAAAAGAGAAAAATCAGTACGAAACTCACTGAGTTGCTGGTACCTTATTGCAGCAGGAAGAATGACAAGAAAGACTTCCAGGACTATGCGTGCTTGTAATTGGTGATATTTATTTTTTTAAATGTGCATTAAGGAAGGAAAAAATGTGAAATGTTCAGATTTCGGAGGTGTAGCAATCTCATTTGAGGGACTTGTACTACCATAACACTAAAAACTGTACATTTAAGGACATCTTAAGTTGTTACATCTTCCCTGTGCTTGTGTTAGAATTTATCCCTATTAGGCAGTATGAGATGTCCTCTGGTCAGCTGGGGTCTGTTGTCCCAGCTGTGCTCCCCTCAAAGTTCCTGTGCAACCCCAGCCTACTTTCCAAACAGAGCAGTGTGAGGAGCAGGAAAGACCTTGACACTGTATGAGTCTTTTCAGCTAAAATAAAGCACGAGTGTGTTACCAACATCGTTTTCATCAGAAATCCAAACCACAGCTCCATACAAGCTGCTATGAAGAAAATTAATTCAATCTCAGCCAAAGGCTGTACAGCCTGTCCATAATTTCTGTCACACTTGCAGCATTTATTAATAATATTTTTCTTTTAAGACAAAGCTGTTGAAGTGTACACAAAGACAGGTGCTGTCAGTTTGGGCTTTCCAGCATTTAACAAAAAAATTAAGCAGCAGATGCCTCAGCACTTCTCTGTCACATTCTGAGGCTCCTGCCCTGCAGGTAGACCCCACAGGCAATTCCCATTCGAGTCTGAAGTACCTTTATAATCCCTCTGTATATTGTTTATGCACAAGCCTAATCAACTTTTATAGGATGGTAAGACATTCTCATTTTCTTTGTGGAGTGTTCATTTCTTGAGTCATGGGCATTTTCATTGGGGTTATGTGAGCTTGACAATGTGATCCAACCAAAGACTGTAGATTCTACAGTTCCTGTGATTATTACACTGTGACATCTTTTTTTGCACTTGGTAGAATTAATGTACCTCCACTTAATCCTTAAAATAACAAAATTAAAATCTGATCATATTAATGTCCAGCTGGGTAACTTTCACCTGTTTATTAGGCTGACCACATTAAGATTTGTCAAACATAGGTTGCATTATAATCTCTGTCATGTTTTGAGCTACTGCTGCTGCTTCTTTCCCTGCTGGGCTTCTCCAGCAATTCTGATGCCAAGTCCAAACTACCAAACCAAGCAGAGTCCATTTCTGGTTCTTCTCTGCACATACTGTATCTCATTCACTATTAGGGTATTGGGCTCATTGGAAGTAGTGGTCCAGTGATTTAATACAATTTTATGTTCTCAGGTACAGTTTTTTAACTATAATATTAACTTTATTATAAGTACACTAACTTCACTACCCTGATCGCATCCTTCACCTACGTTATTAACTATGAGATACCCTCAGCCTTTCTGAATTTTCACCAAATATCCATAGCATTACGCTGTTAATTTACAATGCCATTTCTAGAACTATTCACAAGTGTGGCTGTATGGCACACACCATGTCTGAGTCCTGGCCAAATTAAATGACTGATGAATTTCCCTTGCTCCAGCAGGTAATTGAAGGTATTTAGTTTAGTGGTTTTCAATTTCCTATTTAAATATATAGCAATAATTTATTTTAAATTAAATATTCAAATAACTTCATTTAGCTAAGTAAAATAACTCTACTTCAGCTGATCAAGTGTGAAGAAATTCACTCCCCTGGGCAACTGTAGTACCCATATGAACACCAAATCCTCAGACCAACTTCAGAAAATCATATCTTCTGTAAGTAGCAATGATATGAATAATTAAGTTCATTATGGACCTTACACATTTAGTGTGTCTTTCTCTGGATCTTACTTTTGATATAAGGCTGGAGATAGCAAAAGTGCAGTACTCAGAATCCATATACACTCCAATTACTCTCTATATTATATATTATTATATAAACTCCAATTACAAATCACCCTAATTACTTATAAGTAAGGATTTCCTTGTTACAGTTTGGACCATTTGTTGACCTGGACTGGCTATAAATAGCACTGAAGAAGATCTGGGTGTCATTGTTAAACTGAAGTGCTTACAGCTATAGGTGCAATCCTGCCTTGTAAACTTTCTCAAGACTTAGCATAGAAATATCCTCAAGTATCACAGGAGATAACCAGAGTGTCAGTGAAAAGATGCTGTGCTCTGTGCCATGACTGTTTAAGCAAAAAATATATGAGCTTTCTTTTCCATGACATCTGTAACTTCTCAGTTAGTGGCTAAGTCCAAGTAATTGTCTACTCTTGGGATTGGTTGAATGTTCTCTGCTGAGGAATTTTTGTTGTACTTGGATAAACTCACTAAAACTCAGACTTGTCTTTTGGCTTGTGAAGAGAAAAAGCTGACTTCAGAAAGGTCAAAATTTTTTTGGCTTTGAATTTTGGGTATCTCTTGGTGAGACTCTAGAAGCACTATAGGAGTTTCAAACTGATGAATAAGCTGAAGACACAAGTTGGTTTTGATAAATGAATTTACTGGAAGAAAGCAAGATACCACTTCATTTATATTTAAAAATAGAGAAAAATTTCTTTGCTTCTCATTTCTTTGTACACTGAAAAATTCTCTATCAACTTGCTATCAAACATTCTTTCTATGACAGCACATGTAGTCAGAGTAAAAAATATAAATCCTTGGTTTTGTCATGTTTTATGTTCTGTGGTACAATATTGAGTTCAACTTTAATGCCTGTTTGCCATCTCACAATAAATCAGAATAAAGAGTATAGCTCTAGACATTGATGCTAATTGAACAAAAGGGGTTATAACCATAGCCCAATGTGAGAGAAAAATTCAACTCACAGTAATTATTTATTTATGTATTTACTTAATTTATTTACTTACAGGCTAACAACAGTCTTGTGGGTCTTCTACTCACGTTTTCAAGGCTATTTGTAATGTTGAAAATATAGTGTTTGTATCTATTATTTAGCTTTACATTGTAATTTGCAGTAGTCATCTTGTCTCTTTTGCTCAGGGCATGAATGCAGGTAAGTTTGGGTGGATGAGGCTATGAGCAACCTAATCCAGAGAAAGGTGTCCCTGCCCATAGCAAGAGGGGTGGAACTGAGCGACCTTTAAGGTATCTTCTAACACAAACCATTATATGATTTTATGGTTCTGCGATTCTATGATTCTATGATGTTCACAGGGAATGAAAATAAGCAGAATTACCCTTGTAAAACTTGTCAGAGGAATTAATGGCATCGTCCTACCTTGTGTTAGTGGGGGCTGCAACTGGTGATTCTGTTCCAGAGCTTTCAGATGGGGGAATTACAGGGACTGTTAGCAAGAGTTTTCAAAAAGCAAACTTCTGCAGGTTCAGTTTTCACTGCATTTCCAGATGTAATACAAAGTAAGGGTTTGTATTTGGTTTTTAAGTGTCCATTTCCTTAATAACATTTGTTCCTAAGTGACTCAAATACAGCTGCTCTCTAAAAAGGGCTACCGCAGCAGATGAGAATGCCTTAAGTAGTCAAGAATGACTTTTATTCATGAGAAATTGGATTCAAAGTTTTTTTGAATAAGGCATTTTTCATAAAAGCCTCAAATTGGGTTATTATAGACTTTTGTGAAGACTCTAGTTAGTATTTGCAAAATCCTTAAGAAACTTTCAGGGTTTTTTTCACAAAAGGAACTCCAATTTGACTATGCTAAATTGTAATCATTACTGGGACAATCCTGGCAGAATTTACAAAGATTACTGATACATTTCTTGCCTTCTGATCCCTGGTGTATCCCTTCTTTGGGTTACTGTAGTGGTTTGGCTTTTCAATTTTTTAGGCATTCCTTAGCAACAAGGGTCAGAAATCTAAGGAAGTATTCCATATCTTCCTTTAACATAACACAACATATAAATAGGACAGAGATAAGAGTTTGCTCTCTTCTCTTCCGGCGAGGTTTGGGAACAGTGGGTCCCTTGCGTTGGTCCTGTCTGGGGCTGAGGCCTGCGGTGACTGTTGTTGTCTGCCCACACGTGAGGAGAGAGTGCTGGGCTGGGTTTGGTTGTCCTGCTTTTCTCAAGGGAAGTGGTGAGATTTTGCTAGTTCTTACTTTGTTAGTTAGCAGGTTTTCCAATTGCATATACCTGTTTTTGTTTTGTCCCTTTTTCCTATTTTCCTTCCCCTCTTCCCTTTCTTGGGAGTTTTACATCATGTCCTTCCTGTGTGTTGCTGTGTATATGTAAAAATACAGATATATTTTGGTTTCTCTAAGTTTCATAGTTTTTTCCCTTTGCCAAAAGGGGTAAGCGGGGAAGGAGCTTTCACTGGGCGTTGAAGATTTTGACAGGAAGCCAGCTCAAACTTGCTCAGTTACAAATGATAAACGTGGACTTCCATCACAGCATCAACAGGGAATACTACAGGCTTGGGAAAGTGTGGCTGGAGAGCTATCAGAAGAAAAAGGACGAGGGAATGTTGGTTGACAGTAACCATAACATGAGCCAGCAGTGGCCCAAGCGGTGAAGAAGGCCACCAGCATCCTGGCTTGGATCAGAAATGGTGTAGCCAGCAGAAGCAGGGAAGGGATTTTACCCCTGCACTCAGCACTGGTGATGCCGCACCTCAATTCCTGTGTTTGATTTTGGGCCCCTCACTCCAAGAAGGACATTGAGGAGCTGAAGTGCGTCCAGAGAAGGGAATGGAGCTGGGGAAGGGCTTGGAGCAGAAGTCTTATGGAGAGTGGCTGAGGGACCTAGGGTTGTTTAGCCTGGAGAGGAGGTGATTGAGGGGACACCTCATTGCTCTCTGCAGCTCCCTGAAAGGAGGCTGGAGCGAGGTGAGTGTTAGTTTATTCTCCCAAGCAACAAGGGATAAGACAAAAGGATACAGCCTCAAGTTGTGCCAGGGGAAGTTTAGCTTGGATATTAAGAAAAATGTCTTTTCTGAAAGACCGCTAAAGCACTGGCAGAGGCTGCCTGGGGCAGTGGTGCAGTCCCCATACCTGGAGGTGTTCAGAAAACCTGTAGACTTGGCACTTAAGGACACAGCTCAATGGGTGTGGTATTGTCAGGCCCAGTGCTTGCACTGGATGATCTTCTCCAACCTTAATGGTTCTGTCAATGTCCTGTCATTCCTGTGCCTATAGCGAGACCAAAAAGCCTAGTCCTTTGACATAAACTTTCCAGTGTAATACACAGGCACTCTCCAGTCCTTAAATATGGGATTGGATAGGGCTGCCTCCAAGCAGTCCTAGTGCTGCATGAGTGGGTTGGCCACTAGGCACACTTTCCAGCATCTATCTTTGTTATTGTACATATCCCATTTTGGAGCACATATGGTTATTCCAGTGAATTTTACTTCACTTTCATTATTTGACACCTTCTAATATTAGATCTGCTTGCCTCACTCATTATTACAATTTTTCTCTCTTTTGCTATAATGATGGTTCTTCTCATTTATTTTCTGCTCCCTCGTTCACTCCTCATATAGTCCAGGGAGCCCTCTTCTCTGCCAAATAAGGTAATTCTTCACCTGGCTTTTCTTCCTTATGGCCTTCTGTTTTAATTGCTTGCCTGATGTTCCTCTGATTTTTCCTCACTGTGTACTTTGTTTGGGATAGGGTTTAGTGGTGCGCTTGGTAGTGTTAGGTTTACAGTTGGACTTGATGATCTTTTCCAACCTAAACAAAAAAAAAGAAAAAAAGAAAAAACCTAAACCAACCTCAAGTCATGCTTGCTAATTTTAATTATCCAGTACATTCATCAACTGAGAAAGGGGAACCTAGGGACTGCATTTGTGTGCAAGAGTATCCACACACACTATGGACACTCCTTTCACTTACATGCCTGTGGGTCTGCCCATATGGTATGGCTGTGTTCCCAAACCCTTAGGTGATCCAGAGGAACTCAGAGTACAACTCTCTGCTCTTGGTAATCTCCCAGAAGCTGCATTTCGAGCCTGTGACATAGGCGGTCTTCTGTGTCCCTGTCTATCGGTGCATTAAGACGTGGATCCTCTCAACCTGTTACAAATTTGCCTACACACTGAAAGATAAAGATGCCATTCCTTCCTCTCAGGTGAAGAGTAGGATGCTTTTTTCCCTCGTGTGCATGTGTGTGTGTATCTGTCTGGTCAAGATGCCTTTCACAACTGGTTACTAAAACCTACTGGAAGTATTGTATTTGGGGGTGTGCCTGGGGAAAAACTTTCATGATCTCAGTGGATTTTAAGTTGTTCTTCGTGTCCTTGTTTTTGTTGAACATAATCTAAGATAAGCTTCAAATATGTCCAGAACAACACTGGACATTAGTTCATTCTAGTTTTCATGGCACAAATTCAAAAACCTTGTTATAATTGAAAGGGAAAAATGGCAATTCACACAAATATCTTTCTGTGCAATTACGCCATAGCTCCAGGTTGTTGCTGGCACCCCACAGCTGGAATCCTCAGTTCATACTCAAAAATATACAGACTTCTTAATATGTCTCTCCTCATACTGTGAACAAACACAGCATAAACTGCATTGACAAATATAAATTATTACATAAATTATATATATTATATATAATATATATATTATATACACTATATATATAATGTATATACACATTGACTAATGGAAGTGGCTGTTCTAGGAGAATATTGTCCCTCAGTCTTGGAAGCTAATGCAAAATTCTACCAGTTCTACAGCTGTAGAGAAGCAGAACAATCTTTCCTGCTAGAGGGCTAGCAACAGTTTTTCACAGTGTTCATTCTGACTGTTATTTTATTTCTAGCTATTACTACCAATCTAAATTTCTAGTTCAGTTCTCTGGTTTCCTGACTTTTACAAAGTATTTTATTTTATCTTTAAATAATCTTTAGAATTCTTTTAGAAATGAGAGCTTCAGTCTTGCATTGTTTTGGACAGATTATATATTGTATCATGTTTTCTTGGTAGGGTTGAATTTATTTTTTTAAGACACTGTCTATTTTGTTTTAATGCTTAAAGTTATGCATTCCCTTTCTGATATTTTTAAGCAGCTCTCATGCTTTGCTGAGTGACTCTGACTACTAACATTTTGATGTGATATTGTGGGGATTTTAGATCTGTCCTTTCAGTACCTTACCCTTTGTACAAAGACTTTTCATTTTGTTTTGTATTATTTATTTCCTCCAGATTGTTTTACTTCTCTGTCTTGCAGAGAGTAAGAGAGAGTAATTGCAATCCATCTATAGAGGGATCTGGACAGGTTGGATCCATGGGCTGAGACCAAGGGGACGAGGTTCAACAAGGCCAAGGGCTGAGTCCTGCTCTTGGGACACAACAATGCCGTGCAGCATTACACTCTTGGGGAAGATGGGCTGGAGAGCTGCCTGGAGGAGAAGGACCTGGGCGTGTTGGTTGACAGGGGCTGAATATGAGCCAGAAGTGGCCCAGGTGACCAAGAGGGCCAGTGGCATCCTGGGCTGTGTCAGACACAACGTGGGCAGCAGGAGCAGGACAGGGATTTGGACCCTGTACTCAGCACTGGTGAGGCCACACCTTGAGTACTGGGGTCAGTTCCTCCAAGAAGGAAATTGAGTGGCTGGAGCGTATCCAGAGAAGGGAACGAGGCTGGGGATGGGGCTTGAGAACAAGTCCTATGAGGAGAGACTGAGGGACCTGGGACTGTTCAGCCTGGAGAAGAAGAAGCTGAGGGGAGACCTCGTGACTGTCTAGAACTGCAAGAAAATAGGTTGTGGCAGAGTGGGTGCTGGGCTCTTCTCCCAGGTGACAGTGATAGGACGAGAGGAAATGGTGAGGTTTAGATTGGATATCAGGGAAAATCTCTCCACTGAAAGAATTATCAGGCATGGGAACAGCTGCCCAAGAAAGTGATTGAGTCACCATCCCTGGAGAGATTTGAAAGACGAGTAGACGAAGTGCTCAGGGATCATCTGGTTCAGTAGTGGACAGGTCGAGTTGGACTTGATGAGCTCAAAGGTCTTTTCTAACCAAAAAATTCTATGATTCTGTGTTATCATGTAATGCCATGATCCTATTTAACTAATTCACAAGTATCTCTACCACAAAAAAATAAATCCTCTCTGAGTACCATGTCCTCCAGCATTTGTTTTAGACTATTTCAAGATTGTATCTTCTCCTATTTTTTTACACAGACCATACAGAATTTCTGTTTGCTGTTGAATCCATGTCCATGTGTGCTTTAGGCAGATAGTGTATCTCTACCCATGATAAAGGCTACCAAACAGGTTACAACGTACCACAATTAGATGTCAAATTAAATGCTTACTTTAATCACTCTGATGTTGGAGGTGTCAAAGGAGAGCAGGAGGTGGTACTGAGAGTGCAAAAGAGAAACAGCCTTTCTAAGCCATGTCCAAGACCCCACGTTGATGCAGGAGGGGAACAGAAAGAGAAGATTAGAAGAACACGGGAAAACCTAAATACCTAAAAAAGCAAAAAAGATGATGATGATGATAAGGTTTAAAACTATCCTATAGAGCCTGAGAACTTGATCTCTCCAGCAAATGTCTGAGTTCCCTCCAGAAAGCGTGGCTCATGAAAACATGCTTGCACTGTGTTAGCATATTCATCCTCCGTTCTTGATTGCAGAACCCTGAAGCCTGGGAAATGAGAATAATAGTTGCCAATGAAAATCAATCTGAGTTCCTTTCACATGAGAATCATGTAATATTTCCAAAAAAGGTAATGCAAGCAGTATCCACGGTGGGTTTTGGAGGTAGACACTTGGTAAAATCATTGTATTTGCCTTCAGTTCGTTTAGATAAAGTGAAATCATTATAAGGACAGGTGAATAAGTTTTATGTAGTACTTTTTCTTGCTTTGTGTGGAATTAGATTGCTCTGATTGTTTACTGAAAAAATGTAGTCTACGTCTCATAGTTCTAGAAGTTCTTTCTGTTTGTTGGCTGTTAAATTGAGAGAGAGGTTTAAGAGGGAGGTTTACTAAAAAGATGGCACTTATAATTTCTACGAGTGATTAAAATTGAAGGCCATTTGGAAGAACCCAGTCTTACAGCTGTCACATGTTAAGAAAATCTTCCATGTGGATAGGCATAACTCTTTGGATTATAACCACAGAATCCGCTAAGGACAGTACCAAATCACCATAATGTTTCCTAATGTTGAATCTGAAAGTTACAAGATATCAGGGAGGCACAGAACACCCTATGAAACACACCTTGAGGAAGTTTATACCCAGTTTATTCCAACGAATACATGGAATATACCTCAGTCAGAGACACTAGGAATCCCTTGTTACCATTCTTAATTTGACTCTAACAGCAAAACAGGGGAAATCATACATTGCTGTGTGCTAAATCCCATACCCCACACCCTTGTTTTCACTGCTCTTTCGAATGTAGTCAAATCTATCATACTTCTATAGGCCTTTGCTTTTATATAACATTTATTCTAGAAGAAGAAATACTATATGGTCCTGGAATACAATGTACTGATACTGACTTACACCAGTAATTCTGATTGGAATGCATTTCCTACGAAAGAAAAAAAATGTGTTACATAGTTAGTTCTTATGTTCGCAAAAGATTAAAATAACGAGAGCTCTCTTGCCTTAGTTCAGGACCAAACTGTATGTCAACAATTCCTAACGGGTTGCTGGATGCCTTCCTCTAACTGCTAAATAGTTGTGCTTTTTTAAAGCCAATGAAATAAAATATTTCCAAGCACTTTTTCTTCAAATGTGCTGTTGATGAAGAAAAGCACAAGAAAATACTGCAAAGAAACTGAACTTTGGAGAAAGACCTTCTGTTGAACAGAATAATTTATAAAGTCCAACAGCAGCAGAAAGTAAATGAAAACATGACCTGAGTCAGCAGCTGAAAAAAAAAAAAAAGTAGAAGTCCATCAGAAATGCTTCTGTCAGATTTTTGGCATAGTTTTGCCCTTATATTATATGTCTAAAATACTGTAGGTATCTTCTAAAAAAACCCCAAATAATAAAACTGTAGCAGACATTAAAGTAATTCTTGAAGAAGCAATAGAATTTTAATAGAAACCACCTGTTAAGATGCTTTTACTCAAGAGGCCACTGTTTTAGCTAGTTATTTTGATCTTTTCCTTTAATATTTTTAACAACAAATTATTTGCAAAAACACCTTATTTGAATAATTTCAAAAACCAGAATGTCTATATTTTCCTGTTTTAACAGGGGGGAAATTCAACCACTCTGTATTTACTTCCTTTATAACTGATTATATGCTCTTTTACTCACATCTACAAGCTCCTCCTGGAACCATTTGCTACCTCGTATTTAGTGAAGTCTTATGCTAAACCTTTCTTGTAAGAGCAGCACAGGAAGTTTAAGCATGTCACTAGTAGTCAGCTTTTCCTCCCTGTTCCTTAACATTGAGGTTTATCTTCTGTTCAGTGAGATGTATAAAGTCAGAATTCAAGAGCAAGATAAACATAGTCTCTGCAATGATTAATAAGTAAATGTTTTTATTAAAGCAAAAATGTTCATAAAGAAACTCTTGGGTTTTTTTTTTTCTCTCACCACACACTTACCTTTGTACTTTCCCTCACTCACAGGCCATCCCTATGTAGTGCATCCTCTGCTATAGACCTTAACTAGCAGGTTTCAGTTCTCCTAGCAGCACGGTTACAGTGGGAAGAACATTTAGCCCAAGTAAAATCTCAGAATATTTTCTTGCTCCACAGAGGTTTTGCGTCAGGACCATTTCACACAAGGGGCTTTCACGCTGTTCTGACAATTCAGAACATCAGGACACACCAACGCAAAGCAGACCCTGACAGGTCGTGGCCGCAGAGCTGCAAGGAGGTAGTGAATTGAACAGTGGATCAGGAGGTAGACTTACCTTCTGGGGAACGAGCAGATTAAGGGACCCTAATTTATGGGCCTAACTGAGAAAAGAAGTTAAATTCTCAATTAGCTTAAAGGACATGAGTAGAAACTGTAACTTTTTCAGAGCCAATATGTTTTGTCTGGTTATACCCTAAAACCAATGGAGGTTTTGCCTAACACAGGATAAGGCTTTTCACTGCATTTCTTGTACAGCAGCGTATTCTCTGTTTACATTTATGTTTGAAAATAGGAAAGAAAATTTATTCCTTATCATACAATATTATTCAAACCCTTGCACCCAGAACAGAACTACCATTTACAGCTACTGCTGTTAAAAGCATACCCTGATTTGATAACAAAAATAATTTTCAAAGCAAAACCCAGTTTTTTACAGATCATCAGTAACCCAGGTGTTATGCTAGGTTTGACACACAATACCGTAAGACATTTCAAGTTCATGTTAATCTGTCATAATTATATGTAGATTGATTGCAAATTCTTGTGAAGTTCACTTGAGTAAATAAGTAGCTGCAGAGCTCCCCCTAGCAGAGTTTACTTATTCTCAGTCATTTTGTCCAGCGTGTCCTTTGAAGTGGTTCGACAACTGCTTTTCTCTTTGTTTTCTTAAAATAAATTACTTCATACAGATGCTTTTTTTTCAGAAGTTAAGGCTAGATATTCTGGGAATCAAACTTATTTTGAAAGGTATCTACACACTGCAGGAATATTATTTTTATCACAGATCTAAGAGAGGAGAAAAAATACTTTTATCTTGAAAAGATGTGAAAAGAAACCTAAAAATTGCTTTGAAATTTGCAGTCATCTGTACGCTATTGTGAGCATCTCAAACGCGCTTAAAGAAGACAGTAACAAATACCTTGCCACCAAAAAAAGACAGATCATTCTTTTTCACTGTGTATAAAACTGGGAGTGGTTCTTAAGAAGTTTGTAATTGGTAAAGTGAAAAGTACCTTAACTAAAGAAAAGTGAGTTCAGTCTTTCTCTGAAAGTTTTTTTTATAGGAAATAGCTTTAATTGAACTCTCATTTTTACTAGGTTGAAAATGTATTCATCTATGAAACTTCACTGCAATACTCTTTAATATATAACAGTCGATTTCTAAATAAACTTTTACTCATCTTCATTATACATAAACCATTTATTATTTCTACCAATTAATATATTTCATAAACTGCTGTAGATTTTCTCACAATCACTATTTTCTTGTAGCTTACCTTTATGTAATACGGATATATTTTTATCTTTCCTAATCAAATAAACTAGATGCATTTCTAACAAAAAGCTTCTATTGATGGTGTAGGAAGAAAAAATAAAAGGGTAGTAAATGGTATCATAACAACTTTCAACCAATGTGACCCTGAAGCTCTGAGGAGCAGAAACTGAGCAATTTCATTAATATGTGACTGTATCCACTGAACTACTAAAACACACAACTTACATTTGAATATTCAGTAAAAGAGAAATGAGGTTTTTTTTAAGAACAAGCCCCAGGAGCCCTAGAATTTTAATGCCTACTGCTGACCTACTGTGACCCTTGAATACTGTGTCCAGTTCTGGGCCCCCCAATTTGGGAAGGATGTTAGGATACTGGAATGTGTTCAGAGGAGGGCAACGAAGATGGTGAAGGGGCTGGAGCACAAGCCCTACGAGGAGTGACTGAGGGAGTTGGGGCTGTTTAGTCTGGAGAAGAGGAGGCTCAGGGGAGACCTCATTGCTCTCTACAACTCCCTAAAAGGAGGTTGTAGTGGGGCAGGAATTGGTCTCTTCTCTCAGGTGACCAGTGGCAGAACCAGAGGGCATGGACTCAAGCTTGGTCAGTGAAAGTTTAGGCTTGATGTGAGGAAAAAATTCTTCACTGAAAGGGTGATTGGCCATTGGAATGGGCTGCCCAGGGAGGGGGTGGAGTCACTGACCCTGGAGGTGTTTAAGGGGAGACTGGATGAGGCACTGAGTGCCATGGTTTAGATGATGGTTGGTGTTAGTGTTGGTGTTAGTGTTGGGTTATAGGTTGGACTTGATGATCTCAGAGGTCCTTTCCAACCTTGTGATACTGTGATACTGTGATACTGTGATACTGTGGTACTGTGACTGGCATATTCATTTGTCTAAAACCAATGACAGCTTTTGCTTTATGTAAACAATAAAAACTACTGACGGATATTAGGAAAATAAATTATATATCCTACTCATAGATGTTAGGGATTTTAAATTAATATTTTATAGATGGAAATGTTATTCATTTTATTTGGGTGGGTGTTTCTCTTTTTAAAACAAATTGTGTTTTGAAAAAGAGCTTGCAGAAATTTGACATAACACCTTAATGCCTAAAAATATTATGCCTTTTGCAAAGCTCTACAGGTTAATTAAGCAGGAGCAAAATTTCAGCAGGCTTCAAGGTGAAAGGCATTACGTGAGAGAGCCACTGCAGGACCCTTGCGCCATTCGTACCCTGGAAAGTGAAAATGACGGGTTTTTTTTTTAAGTTGCCTCATAATTCACTCATCAGTTTTCCTTTTATTTATGAATCAGAATTCTTAATTTCCTTTTATTTACGAATCACACTTAACAATAGAGACACTTGATTTTGCACGGCAGCTACTATTTAAGAATGGAATAAAAATAAATGGAGAAAATTGCGAGTTGTTACTATGGACAAGTCAACCCTCCATTGCCAGCACGTTCATGCTGCTTCAACAAACACGACTGATCTCTTGTGTTGTGAAGACTGAACAGTTTACTACGATATCTCTGCAGTGTCTAAAATGGGAGAAAGACTTTGCCTTCTGTGTACTTTTTATATTTTTTGAATGAGGCAGTGGTTGTTCTCACTAGATTTTCTTATACGCCAGAAGGGAGAAGAAGAGGAACAACTTGCTCATTTTGTGCATTTCCACTACTAAGAGGATCATTTCATAGGTCAGGAGAGACAGTGCTTATTTTCTAATTTCCACACAATTTCCTGCAATTAAACTATATCCCTCTTTGCTTTTACTGTAAATTCATGTCTTTCTTCTCCATAAATCATGCTACAGGACAATATAAACTACATGGTCCTCCTAGGATGTAAAACCACATGTGTTTCTCAAAAAATTCTACTCTTCATGATCTCAGGTCAAAAAGGAAACAAATCAGATCTAGCTCTATATATAAATATCAAGTCGAAAACATAATATCAATTATGCTTTTATATAGACTGTGAAATACCAGCAATAGCTCACCATGAATATGTACCACGAACAAATATATTTAACTTCCTTGCCAGGACAAAGCTGACTTGAATGCAAGATTCTGGTCTCAAGTTTCTTCTGAGCAACCAATGGTTTAAATCTCAATTTAAGATTGTGATTAAATGGTAAGAGTCCTACCTGCATGAGCTTTTGCCTTCTCAGCTCCCACAGCTGTAGCTGAAGTCATAAGGGACTGTTTGCGCTGGAACACCTGGCTAGAAAGAAGGACGTTATTTAACAGGCAAGGCACACTACTCTTCCCTTTAATCTGTAATAATTTGAACTTGTTAACTCACTCGTTGTATTATAAAGCCTCTATCTGCCCACCCCCACTAAGGTTTCTTCATTGCTTCACAAAAAATATTTCTTTGGTTCCTTTTAATGTTTAGAAACATTTCCAGAAGAGATGTTTTTGTTTCAAGATCAAAGGAAATCTTTCTCCTAAAAGCTCCAGACTGATGAATGAGGGGATAAGTAACGTACAAAGAAATCTTGCTATGTTATGAAGGAAACTGGAGGTGCTGCTTTGGCACCAGTGTTCAGATACCAAACACAGCTTTCCTGAGGAAAAAAAAAAAAAAACAACAACATTCTCTGATCTGTATTCTGCAAATACTTGACTTTCCTGGGTAACTGCAAGCTGAAAAAGAATATTCTATTTTTTTTAAAAAAGCACAAGCCAGGTAGGCGTAATATTTACTTTTAAAATACAAGAGTTTAAAGTCTCCTTTTAAAACTATCTTCTTGGTATTATGCTAAACAATTCATTTTGTACAACAGGTTAAGCCAGCTTCAAGTCACATTGAATACTCACTTGCACAGAAGTCCTGCATTCTCTGTTCAGCAGCTGTAATTCTGTCTGATTTTAGTATTACATATCCTATGGGTAAGATATCTAATTGAGTTTATGTCCTATTACTGTATCATTTTGGTGTGAGAAGCTTGAAAAGTCTATCTGGGATGCTCAAAACCCACAGTATTATCTGTAATCCAAGATCTTATTTAGTTCACATTTCCCAAGTGGAAAACATTCTGATTTCAAACACAAAAGGAAGTCCGAAGCATCTCTGGAGGGATTACAGACTGGACTAAGGCTTTCAGAACACAGAGAGATAATTTTTGGTCTTACCTTTGGAGAAGAGGTAAGTCTTCAGCAAGAACCTATTTTGAGTAGTTGCATTTCCAGAAAGATATGGACCAGTTTGAGTGTCCAGGTCTAGAAAGCACGAATCTGAAAACATGACCAGAGTGAAAATAATGAAAAAATGTGTGAAGTCTAGTGCACAAAGACCCCAAAGAGCAGGTTGTTCATCAGGTTGTGGAAGAACAGAGTTTCTAACTGTTGTGATAGTTTAATGCTGGAATTGATATCAACTGGAAAGCAGGGATTTTTCACTAATGAGGTTTTAAGGCTCCTGATTGATTTGATAAACAGCTGCCAGATGGGAAACTGGCCTTCCAACTGTTCTTTTGGCAGGAAGGTGGATAAATGACCTGTCCAATTATATTTTTCAGAATTATACAATGTGGAGAAGTAAGGGAGAGGGAAGCTCTCTGGTGTGCATACCCTATTTCTCCCTACCATCATGATGAATAGCTATGTAACTGAGTTTGCTTAAGGTCAGCTTCCTTAGGAAAGAAAAAAGTAAAACACATGTGAGCCTTTCCCTGAGCATCTTCCTACATTTTTGCACTTCTTTGAATGTTTGAGTTATTTGACAACAGGGTAGTAGTCAAAAGTATTGGTTGCAAGGCCTCATTCTTCTTGTAGCTGTGTTCAAAAGCTCTGGCCTTTAGAGATGCTTATGGAGAGAAAACAGAGAGAGAAAAGATGTATAGAAATCATGTCTATGTGAGCCAGAAATATGATTGTTCTATGGATGACTTTATTTCCACTTCAAGGATGTAATGCTCACAAAAAATCTTCCATAGAGGTAGAGCTGGAAATCCTCATGGAGAGTCACCCTCCATGAAGAGAAAATGTGACTCCGAGTTTTGGGATGATAGCATTTGACTGAAAAATGTGCAACTGTGTACCTTAAAAACTTCTTCGTGTTATACAACTGAGAAGCCAAATCAGGGTCTAAATCAGTAACTGATCAAAGTGAGCAGCACTGAAATGAATATTGCAAACATACAGGAACCTCTTCTGTCATTAGACATCATCTCTGAAAAACTGTCACACAGGCACTAGCCTTGCAAGTCAGCCATCCTTTTTGACACACTTCCAGAGCCTGATTCTTTCCTTTACTTCACATCAAAATTAAGGTAAATGATGGGCAGGGAAAAGTGCAGATAATCTGACTTGTTTAGGAAATGACTGAATATATAACCACTTGAATTAACATGATCTTCTTTGCATAAGACAAATATCAAAATAACTGGGTCTAGTGCCTAGGACACCAGCTTGGAAGGTGAGCAATCATAGATTAACAGAATCGTAGATGTGACTTTTAACTCAGCTTTTGCTACTTTCTCCTTGTGTAGCTTTCAACAGATCACTGGATTGTGTCTAGATGCTTTGTTCCACAAAAAAATGAATACATATTTTCCTATTTTCAAGCCTGTGAGTAAATTAAAGGCACTGAAAACTGTAAAAGACTGTGATAATATGACCTTTAAAGGTTAGGGTTAAGTACCTCATAACTGGATTTGCAAAAAGCCATTATGTTGATATCCTATGGGAAATATTTCTATTGATAGGAAAATTCCTCCATGTATTTCTTATTACCAGAACAATTGCTAGCCTGTTCTTGGCAGGATAGCCATTCCTTCTGTTTTTTTTAGTAATATGTTTATACTACCTGTTCTAGGTGTCTTACAGTACAGTACTTACTTTCAAAATATAGAAATCTCTTTCCTTCATACTGGCCACGAAAGAGGTTTATACCACCAGCTAGGCAGGAAAAAATCCTTGGTCTAGAAGCTCTAAACATTGGCAGAAAAAGAAAGAGCAATCCTGGATGCCATATTCACACCAGCCCGCTTAGAAAAAGCATTTATAAATAATCCCAAGTTTTTCCGACATCACAGTTTGCTTTTTACTGAACAACAGAGCTTTCTGGATAGTAATTAGAGTTTTTAAACTTCAGTGTGCTCTGCAAAAAGAAACTAATATCTCCTCTACCACAGGGATTTTTAAGCTCTGTGTTGACTAAAACTTTCTGGTTTTCGTCAGGAATATGATCACTGTAGCACAGTTTGTTAATTTGTTTATTTCTACTGCCTGACATCACTTAAGTACACCAGCTTTTGGGATTTCATTCTTATTTGTTTCAGCATAGTGGGAGGGAAAGGGAGGTGAAGATTAAGAATTCAGGAGCAAAACTGAGAACACCTCAAATGACGCCACTCTTGGGTTTTCCATCTGAATTCAAGCAAAAGACTAGAGAGCAGCTTGGAAAACCTTTATCCATATGCCCCGGCTTTTTGCCTGTTTAGCAGAGATCTTGCACAACCTGTGTTTTATGTGCTGTCGCCTTGATTTCTCTACATTTCAGCTGATCTCCTGGTGCCATGGTTTGCCATTGGCCAGTGTTCAAAGAAGTGCCTGTGGACAGTACTCATACGGGGTGTAACACACCGTACGCTTTGACAACTCATGTGGTCTTGATGAGTTTCCCAGTTACAGAGGCTAAAAGAGCAAGGCAACCTGTCCTGCAGGCTACCACACAGCAGCTCTTATGAATAAATTCTTTAGATACAACAAAAATAAATAATTTCTACAATGTTTGGGGTTTTTATATGGTAGATATAATGAAGTCTTTCTCTCCTGCCGCAGAGGAAAGTGCAAACAGGATATCCGCAATGTCATTTAAATGAATAATGACTTGGAGACCAGTTAACACCATTTCAATAAGGCTTGATGATGCCTTCAGTACTTGAATCTAGGTGACATGTTGAAAAAGGATGTCTAGAAATCAGTGATTGTTTTTGCCTAGATATCCTACTGTATTCTTTAAATCTATACGGAAAGAAAGGTGTGTTTCACAAAGCAAGGTTATTTATATTCCTTATTTCACAAAACAGCAAGGAAATGAACCTCACTGCATGAGTCACTTCCTTTGATTTGCTTACAGTTTTGATGCTGTTATCTCATTATCTTCTCTTTATCCTATCCTGTTTTCCTTGACTTTGTTACCTTAATGAGCTTTGAGTCACCTCTACACTGGATCAATTCATGTGCCTCTTATTTCTTTTTCTCTGTGTGAGTTAATAGTTCAACATATATAATAAATATAGCAATGAATCTATACTGATAAACTGAAGACGATACAGCAATTTAACTGCCAGAATCTCTAAAATTCCTTCAGTTTCTTAAACCTTCTTTGGAGTAGTATTTCATGTTACAAAAGATTTGTTTGCATTGCCTCTCTTCCTTACTTACATATTATCACTCCCATTCCTATATTCTTCATTTTTATCTTCACATTTATATGCTTTCAATTCTTACTGATTCCTTGACAAAAAATTAGGGAGGGTGTCTTTTTTCTGAAGCTGAAATGGTGTAAATACATTACAATGGTAATACCACATAGCCATTTAAACTGTGTATGAAAGCAATGGGAAGGTGGTTTTAACTCACTGTGTAATTCTTAATGTGATTGCACCATTTCTCTGCATAAAGTAAGAATAAATTCTGGAACAGACTTGTTGCCCAGTAGGGTTGAGTTAACTGTCACTTAGAGAATATTTTAAACTTACTGTTTCAAATGTAGCACACATCTACCCAGCGTTCACTAATAATCTTACGTAGTTGTCCTCTGTTTGGTTTGATCCTAAATACTTCAGTTTTGCACCCAGTCCCAGATGTTTGTAGTTCCTACCAAACAGCTTCCTCTGTTGTTCATCTTGTGTTCCTGCCTGTTGTCTCCACAACCTTTTAATGAGGAGACAAGCAAGCAGGGAGAGGATGAAGTAGCTTAGTCAAGTTCCCTGAATTTGTTTCTGATATAAACTAATAGGTGTCAGACTCTTTAAAAATACAAATGCTACAGTCACAAACGGGATCATTTTCAAATAGGACACAGAATTCTAAGTTTCCCCATTTTTCATGGTGCAAAATTTCTTTTGTCTTCTAACCCACTTTTACACTTTAGTAGGGGAGTGAGCTTCATAATCTTTATTTCAGAGGAAGACTTTCCTACACTAAGTAATTAAATGTCCATCAAGCTATTTTAAAGATATTTTCCATTATTGTTTTTTTCCCAGTACTTAAAATTTGCATATTCACACATACATTTACAAATTATAATATAGTTTTAAGTAGTATTTTTATTTTGAAGACTTGATCCTTTCAACACATGATTCTGGCATTATTTTTAAATTCAATTGTCAAGAAAAAACATGCAGTTTTAATTAATAAGGTGAATGAATTCTCCCTAATTGTGTATGCTGTCAAGTGCAGGCAGTTTTATAAAGACAGGAACAAGATTTCCATAACACCTATAAAACAACAGCTTTAAGTTTATACACATTCCCGTCCAAAGGATGACTCTTCTAAATGAAGGCATGCATGCAAACCATGGAAGCGTTGGAGATTTGATTCTTGCCGAAGATTTAATTCAAAGAGCAATCTCAAAAGTTCTTAAAAAATAATGTGCTTATCTGCTTTACCTTTTGAATAATGAAGTTCTGAAACTACAAAGGTCAAAAGTATATGGTACAGATTAATTGTAACTTCACTGTTTCCAAATTTTTTTATTATGCCTGTGTCATTCTTTTCCTATCATTCACCCACTAAGTTCTTTGAACAAACTAATTTCTTTCTGAATCAAAACAAGTACATTTTTACTGTCAATGGAAATAATTATGAGAGATTCCCAATGCTATACATGGTCCTGAATTGTTATTTTTGCTTTTTCTATGGTTAGAGATACAAGTTTTCTGATAGAACTCTGCATTTGATTGAATGTTTATGTGTTCACAATTTTCAGCTCTCTCCTGAAACGCAAGTCAAACTATCCTTTAACATCATCTTAATTTGAAAGAAACTCACATGGATGTTCTTTTCATGCTCTAGAAAATTCAGCAAATACATATGCTTGTTCTATATTTTGAATTTGAGGAGAAACTCAGAATTTCAATGGATTTGCTTTTGCATTGGAAGAAACCAAGCAAAGCTTTGAAATCTTAAATATACGAAATAAACCTTACTAAGTCAGTGAGGGTCCTAACAATTGTCAGAGTTTTAAATCTGGGGTAGGGGGTTTATTTAAGGCCTAATATAGCATCTGTTGTGTTGGTTTAACTTTCTTGTTATGTTCAAAAGTGAGAGATCTGATTTCTGCCTCAGAGAAGTTTTCTTGCAAATTCCCAATTTGTTTTCTCCAACAAGTGACTTGCCGGTTTCAAATTTGAAGCCTTGTTCTCTCAAAGTGTTCCAAAAATGGGAATTATTTGTTGATCATGCTGGATTAGTCTTTTGCCTGTTATTGGTCAAGTGATATGCTTGCTTGAGAGATGATTTCCGGTTTAGAAACTTCAGGAATCTCCTCTTTGTGGTAGACTTCAGTTTGGAAAGTTGTGTGGGAGTTCAAAGAGAGAGCCTTCCTGTCTTTTAATCAGCTTCACCTTGAGTAATGTACGCTTCTACCTTCTATTGTACAGACTGAGCTTTCTGTCAAATTGTCAACAACTGTCAGGCATCAATTTTCCTGAGAGAAAAAAAATAAATCAACAAATGAAAAGGATAAAATTAAAGAATTTTGAAAGTCTCTTCTGGTTAAATGGTGACTCTGCCAAACATACTACATAAATACTGTCCTTAAATTGTATTTTTACCTATATGTACCATCCACAAAGGTTTTGATCAATTTCACCATATCACTTGGCAAAGCAACTCAAAAGATAACAACTATGACTTGAGAGTAAATGTCTATGAATCACATCATAAACTCAAAAGGATCGCAAGTTAAAAATCGAGTTATTCCTGCAGGGGGGTTGGACTGGATGACCTGTAAAGGTTCCTTCCAACCCAAAGCATTTTATGATTCTCTGATTTTGTGATCAGTATTGGTGGTGCAGCATAACAACATTGAGCTTCTGTGAGCTTAGCTTTGCACTTTCAAGGTCTTTGCACTTTAAGCCAGTAGATGCATTAAGCTGAAAATAGTTTGACTCACATCTTACTCCCCAGGTTATCTGATTGTAATACTGAGTTTAGATGTGACTGTGAGATTTGCTCTGAAGCAAGACCTGCTAAAGAGAAGTTGTTTGAAGTGGTCTTAAATACATACTTTTAAAACAAACCCTTCATTTTGAGCATGTAAATAACAGTATAGAATTACAGACTAAACATTCAGAGTCCACGAGCTAACAGGCAGTGGAAATTCACTGTTCACTTCAAGGGACAGGGAATACAACATTTTCTGAAATGGACAAAAAACCTCATTTCATTCATGATTAAGTGGAGAAAAATTGCATCAGTTCAAATACCCTGCAGCTAAAAAAAAAATTTAATTCAATCTGCTTTAAAACAAGTTTATTTATATTGAGATAACATTTGCAGAGCACCGTAGAAACAGGAAGATACCAGTTTCTGTTTCTAATCGCAATGGTCATATGATACGTGGCCTTAAGGTAGCAAGCACCATTGAAAACAGAATAGATTTTTTCCCTTCATCTAGCATATTTTGTGAAGTTGTAAAAATTTGAAACAAATGTACTCAAAAATATAAAAAAATCAATGATGTCATCAATCAGATATCTATAAAGCATATGCACACATAATTAACTATCTCCCTGTAAGGAGGCTTAAATATTTGGGTTTTTTTTTTTGCTAATAATTTCTTGAGGCAATCTTTTATGTATTGTAAAGCTAAGGTACTTTTAATCACTTGATCACTTTTACAGTTATATGATTGAATAAAGGAAAAAAAATAAATGAAGGAAAGTCCCTGACTGATGGTGTTGTCTGTATTGCTAGAAGCCAAAATTTTTAATTCAACAGTATTATTTGTCGGTTCTTATCTTAATTCCCAGAATTAAATCACTGAAACTGATTCATTATGAGATGGGGGGAAATTCTGTCCTTGCTAACATAAGACAGTAATTGCAGCACAGATTTAAATAAAACCATAGTGTTGAAGGGTGTGGATGTTGAAGAACAATATCCATGTCTTTAAAAGATAGTTTGAGATGTCTGTGGCATGTCACTGGCAATTGCAGCACTATCAGGAACAGCTGCGGCACACTGAAGAAATGAAAATTCAAACCATGGTTGTGCCTGAGGGAGCCCTTGCCCTGCCAGGCCCTAAGGGACTGACGGCACAATTCCGTAAATCTAACATCAGTGAGGACTAAAAGAAAGGAAATCGCCAAATCTCTAGGATTTCCACAAAATTAGGTTGATTTATCTCGTGAAGAAGGACTGATGAGGGCACATTCTCTACCTCATTTTCTGTAACCTTTTTCTCGTGTCGGTGAGATACTCCGGATCATTGTTGTACGATACAAATCAACACATTCTTTGCCTAATGTGTCTGTGATTCCTTATGAGTCCCTTAGAACGCCAATAGAACTTTCAGATAGGAAGCAGAGTTTCAAGAATCTGCAGCACCAAACTAAATGTTTCTCTTCATTTTGCCCTACAGTGAGCTTGAATATACAATTTCTTCCAATTTTATGAAAGCATATTTAATACTAACCAGCATGCAATATGTTCTGTAAAAAAAGAACTATTTTGCAAAGAATTTTGGTAGCTTTATGATTAAGAAAACAAAGTCTATTGCCTAGTAAACGTGTATACAATATTACCCTTTCTGCAAAATAACTTCAGCATGTAAGCATTGTTTTGTTCTTTCAATTTTTATTCTTCTAGACATAGATTTCTATGCACTAGTTTCACAGGGACTACAGTTAGCATGTGGTGGGCTACAATATTGTCTACCAGTATTAACCAGACTCTTTGTTAAAACTAATGAACACCAGTAGGAGCTCTATTTTATAGTGCACTTTCCCCAAAGTTAAACATAGAGAACTTCCCCTATATTTTCCTTTAACCATTGAAATGATAAAAAAAAGAAAAATATAAAATGGGCTAAAGAAATTTGTTGCAGCTTCACATTGACTTCAGCTTGCCTTGCATTCATAAGTACATACTTATGTGAAATTTTCCTCTTTCTTGGTTGGTGATAAAGGCAAACATATTAAAGCCTTTCTCAATTGGCTTCTTGCTGCCTCTTTACCCCTGCAACTCGTGATGAAAAGGCCAGATTCTGCTTACCTTACTGATAAAGCAGTTCTTTTGTCTTTTTAGTAAGATTACACACATGAATGAGAGAAGCAGAATTTGGTCCAAAAGGACTAACTTAACTTCAACAGATTGAAAACAGTCACAGTAATTCACAATTTTAAACTGAGCAAATGCACATACCATGACTTTTCCTCATTCCCTTATTCCCTTTCTACCTTATTTCATTATTTTTTTCTTATGTCCATATTTCCTTTATTTCCTTATTTTCATTTAAATCTTTGGATATGTAACTGTATGTACTTTGAGCAAAGATATTTCTCTGTGCATTTTTGCATCTTCTCTATATATTCTTGTTTTTTTTAAAAAAAAAAACAAACAGAACTTTATGTATTATTTGCACAGGAGCTTACAAACACATCTTACAGCATTTCCTAACCAGTTTTATGAAGAGTTTAGGCTGTGGAAAGGCTGCAGTACTCGGTCTATTAATTAATTCAACTGTAAATTAATAAGTATGCTGTTATTTACCTGGGAGACAAAGCTTCAATTTAAATGCATTTTTAAGGTAACCTAATTACCAGGCAAATACTAGGTTCAGCCTCTAGAAAACTCTTCTCTTTCTAAACTTTACATGCAAATCTGTCATCTTTCTTTCTAAGCCCCTCTGATTTTACTTAGTGTACGTTGGCTCAGATGTCAAAAAAAAGGGCCACTGTATGGTAAATTTTTTCCTGTAAAACCAAACAACTCATCAAAAATACTGTTTGGAGGTAGCTGAGAATATGCACCCACTCAGCTAAAGGCTTCAACCAGTGACTGAACAGACCAGAGAACAAATCCCAGCCACATTTGGCTTCTGTGGAGTCTAATGTGTTTTTTATTTTGGAGCCCTAATATGTGATTATTTTGTTTGTTTGTTTTGCTTTTATTTTATACAACTAACTTCCACAAAGAACTCTCACCACATCGTAGCACGGCCTGAATGGCACGCATGGCTTCCTCTCCACACTGGATTGCTTGGCTTTCCCCTAAGGCACAACAGTCACCTTTGACACTACCAACAGTTGGTAAAGCAGTAGCACTTAGGATAAGAAACCAGGCTTTCAGAGGGAGGTGTTTATCTCTTGCTTCTGCACTTCATGCTGATGCTAGGTGTGCATTTGAAGTTTTTGCTTGACTCCTTATTTAATCATTCTCCTACAAGCAAGGGCTGGGGTGGAAAGGGATGGGCAGCTGTGTAGTGGACAGCAAAAGCAATTATCATAGAATCATGGAATGTTTGGGTTAGAAGGAACCTTAAAGACAAAACAGTTCCAACACCCTGCCAAAGGTAGGGACACCTCCCATAGATCAGGTTGCTCAAGGCCCCATCTAGCCTGGCCTTGAACACCTCCAGATATGGGGCAGCCACAGCGTCCCTGGGCAACCTATGCCAGGGCCTCCCCATTCCTATCATAAAGAATTTCTTCCCAATGTCTAATCTAAATCTGCCCCCTTCCAATTTAAAGCCATTTCCTCTCATTCTATCACTCTTTTTACCCTTGTAAAAAATCCCTCTCCAGCTTTCCTGTAGCCCCCATCAGATCTCCCCAGGACCTTCTCTTCTCCAGGCTGAACAACCCCAACTCTCTCAGCCGGTCCTCATAGCAGAGGTGCTCCAGCCCTTGGATCATCTTCGTGGCCTCCTCTGGACCTGTTCCAACAGATCCACACCTTTCTTATGTTGGGGACTCCACAACTGGACACAAGACTCCAGGTGGACTCTCATGAGAGTGGAATAGAGGGGCAGACTTCCCTCCCTCACCCTGCTGGCTGCACTGCTTTTGGTGCAGCCCAGGACACAGTTGGATTCCTGGGCTGCAAGCGCACGCTACCGGCTCATGTCGAGCTTCTCATCTCCCAGTACCCCAAGTCCTTCTCCTCAGGGCTGCTCTCAATTGTGTCATCCTCCATCCTGTATTGAAACTGTGGATTGCCTCAATCCAGGTGTAGGACCTTGCACTTGGCCTTGTTGAACCTCATGAGATTCATACAGGCCCAGTTCTCCAGCTTGTCCAGGTCCCTCTGGATGACATACCGTCCTTCTCGTGTGACCCACTCAGCTTGTTTTCATCCACAAACTTGCTGAGGGTGCACTTGATCCTGCTGCCAATATCATCAATGAAAATATCAACCAGCACTGGTCCCAGTATGGACACCTGAGGGACACCACTTGTCAAGGGTCTCCATCTGGATATCGAGCCATTGACCACCACTTTCTGAATGCAACCATCTAACCAATTCCTTATCCACTGAACACTACTCATCAAATCCATCTCTCCAATGTAGAGAGAGGAATGTTGTGAGGGACAGTGTCAAAGACTGGTCTTTGCAAGGGCACATTGCTAGCTGATGTCAAATCACTCAAAATCAGCCAGAAATGGTCAGTCTCTGCAGCTCCCAGAATGTGAGGACTGTGCAGAAGGCAACAGGAATGAGTGGAGCTCTCAGAACACGCATCGTACACACCTTTTATGCAGCATGTGGGGTGCAATGTTGGCAGGATGGAAGGAGACAGGGGGGAGGGGTGGAAGGAGAAGCCAACAGCGAGCCCTGGCAGCCAAGAGAGCCAACCATGGCCTGGGATGCATGAAGCATGGCATTGCCAGCTGGTCAAGGGAGGTGATTGTCCCACTCTGCTCTGTGCTGGTGTAGCCCCACGTTGAGTACTGGGTGCAGTTTTGGATCCACAGTGTAAAAATGATATCAAGATACTGGAGAGTGTCCAGAAGAGATCACAAAGCTGGTGAAGGGTTCAGAAGGGAAGCTGTATGAGGAGCAGCTGAAGCCACTTGGTCTATTCAGCCTGGAGAAGAGGAGACTGATGGGAGACCTCATTGCAGCCTACAGCTTCCTCACTAGGGAAGGAAGGAGGAGCAGGCACTGATCTCTCCTGTGACCAATGAAAACACAGATCTGAAATCAGGAGCAACTAAATAGACAAGGTCCTTACTGGATGTCGGCCATTGTAGAAGAGAGAGATACCCTTATGATCTCAGTTTTATACTGAGCATGATGTACATGGGATGGAATTCTATGTTGGTCAGTTTGGAGTCACCTGTCCTATCTGCCCCTCCCTGCAGGTGTGGCAGGTTTTCCACTAGTTTGAAGGTGGCTTGGTTGCTAAAAGAGTAAGTATAAACATTGGTCTTTTTGCATACCACTTTTCCACATAATTACTGCTAGAGAGAAACTGAAAAACACGTAGTTAGCTTTCAGGAAATGAAGCGATTTAAACTGAGTTAGAGCTAGAGAAACTGATTCTAATTTAACCAATCTAAATATAACTAATTTAAAGTAGTTTAATTAATTTAAATGTTTTAACTAATTTAAATGACAACAGAATGGCAGGAAGATGTGTCAGGGAAGGGTTCAATTAAACCGAGTTAGAGTCAAGAAACTGACTCTAATATAACTCAAGCCACAACAGAATGGCAGGAAGATGTGTCGGGGTTCAATTAAACTGAGTTAGAGTCAAGAAACTGACTCTAATGTAACTCAAACCACAACAGGATGGCAGGAAGGTGTTGCCAGGGGAGGGCTATTGGACATTAGGGAAAGACTCTTCGCCCAGAGGGTGGTGGAGCGCTGGAACGGAGAACCGGGGAAGAAATCACGGGGCCAAGCCTGGCAGTGTTCAGGAGGCACTTGGCCAAAGCCCTCAGACACACGGCGTGAACGCGGGGGTTGTCCTCTGCGGGGACAGGAGTTGCAGTTGATGACAGTCTTTTGCAGCCGAGCGGCTCTATGCCTGCGACCCTGGCGGGTGCCCTCCTGCAGCGGAGCGGCAGGAAGATGCGCCCGGGGAGCCTGGGGCTGCGCGTGAGGAGGAGGCTCTTCGCTCAGAGGCGGTGGAGCTCTGGAGCAAGGAGCCCGGGGGAGCAGTGAGACTGCGGGCGGAGAAGGCTGCAGCATCCCTCGGACAACGCCTCCGCACACGCGGTGCGGGCGCCGGGGCTGAAGGGACAGCGCCGCCGCCCCGCCCCGCCCCAGCCCCGCACACGCCGCGAGAGGCGGGGGTGCCCGCGCGGGCGGGGCGGGGCTCGGCGCGTCCCGCCCCGCGGGGGCAGCGCGGTGGCCGGGGCGCAGCTGCCCGCCCGCCGCCGGGTGCGCAGGGGCCGCGCTCCTGGGCGCGCACGCACTCGCACCCCGCGCGCCCCGCGGCGCTGCCGGCCCGGCTCGGCTCGATGGGGACCAGCGGCAGGATGCGCTTCAGCCGCGTCTGCTGCGTTTTCTACCAGCTGTGCGTGCTGTCAAGCGGGCTGGCCGCAGGTAAGCGCGCACCTTCCGCGGGGAGAGCTGCCGGGAGCGGGGCGTGCCCGGCGAGCGCCGGGTGAGCGGGTGGCTCGGGGTAGGGACACAGCGAGGCGTCCTTGGGTGCGGGATCTGGCTCCGTGCGCAGCCCGGGCATCCCAGCGGTGCTGCTCCCAGCGGAGGCTCAAAGAGCCAGAGCCGTGGAGTCATAAAATCGCAAAGTTACAGAGTAACAGAATCCTAGGGTCATAGAGTCGTAGAGTCGTAGAATGCTAAAGGTAGAGTAATAGAATGATAGTCATAGAGTCACAGAATCATAGAATCAGAGTTATAGATTCATAGATTTACAGAATCATAGCACCCTAGAATCACAGAATCACAAAACCATAGAATCATGGACTCATAGAATTATAGTCATAATGTCAATGAATTACAGAGTCATAGAACCGTAGAGTCACAGAATCATAAATTCATAGTGTCATAAAATCATAGAATCACAGAATCAAAAAATCATAGTCATAGACTCCTATGGTCATAATAATAGAATTATAGAATCATAGAACCATAAAACCATAGAATCATAAAATCGTAGAGTCATAGAATCACAAATTGAAGTCATGGAGTCATAGCATCATAGAATCATAGTTATAGAATCAGAGTCATAGAATCATAAAATTATGGAGTGATAGAATCATAAACTCATAGAGCCACAGAGTTAGAGAATCATAGAAACATGAGTCATAGAATCTTAGAGTCATAGAATAATAAAATCACAGAATCATAGTCATGGAGTTATAGAATCACAAAATCATAGAGTCATAGAATCCACTTATGAGGAGCGGCTGAGGGACCTGGTGTTGTTCAGCCTCAATAAAAGGAGGCTGAGGGGAGACCTTATCACTTTCTACCACTGCCTGAAAGGAGGTTGTAGTGAGGTGGATGCTGGTCTCTTCTCCTAAGTAACAAGGACGATAGGAAACAACCTCAAGTTACACCAGGGAAGGTTTAGGTTAGATATCAGGAAAACTTTTTTCACTGAAAGTATTCTCAGGCACTGGCAAAGGCTGCCCAGGAAAGTGGTGGAATCCCCATCCTTAGAGGTGTTTAAAAGGCAGGGCAGTGAGGTGCTCAGGAATCTGGTTTAGTAGTGGACAGGTACAGTTGGACTCAATGAGTTCGAAGGTCTTTTCCAACCAACCATTTCTATGATTCTGTGAATCTGCATTTTTTATCAGCTGTACATGCTGTCAAGCAGGCTGGCTGCAGGTAAGTGCACACCTTCCACAGGATGAGACTCTGGGCAGCTGCAGGTAGCCGATTCCTGCCCCGTGTTGAGCACTCCGACAGCCGTGCGCAATCCCTGTGAGCGATGGGTGATTGGATAATGCGTGCCTCCACAGTGAGGGAGCACTACAAGGCGTTCCTCTGTGTGGGATCCTGATTCCATACACAGCCCTGACATCTCAACAATGCTGTTCCCTGCATAGAGTCATAGAATCATAAAATCATACAATCATACAGTCACAGAATCAAAGAATTGTAGAGTCACATTGTAGAATCATAAGCTCTTAGAATCATAGTCACAGAGTCATAGAATCATACAGTCATAGAGTCATGGAATCATAGATATCTTCCTGAAAGGAGGTTTTAGCATGGTGGGTGCTGGTCTCTTCTCCCAAGCAGCAAGTGACAGGATGAGAGGAAGCAGCCTCAAGTCGCACCAGGAGAAGTTTAGTTTAGATATCAAGAAAAATTTCTTCACCAAAAGTGTGTTCAGTCACCAGCAGAGGCTGCCCAGGGAGCTGATGGAGTCCTAATCCCTATAGGTGTTTAAAAGACAGGTCGATGAGGTGCTAAGGGGTCTGGTTTAGAAATGGACAGTTATAGTTGGATTCGATGAGCTCAAAGCTCTTTTCTAAACAAGTGTTTCAGTGATTCTGTGTTTTTCTGCCAGCTGTGCCTTCTGTCAAGCAGGTAGGCTGCAGGTAAGTGCGCACCTTCTGCAGGACGAGCCTCCAGGAGGCTGTTGGTAGCCAGTTCCTCCTCGGTGTAGCGGTGCCCGTCCTGCATGAGTGATGGGTGATGAGATGACATGAGCCTCCCCGGTGAGGGTGCACAGAAAGGCGATCCTCTGTGCAGGATGCTGATTTCCATATGCAGCCCTGATATCTCAGCAGTGCCATTCCCTGCATAGAGTCATAGAATCACAAAATTGTAGAACCGCAGAATCATAACATCACAGAATAATAGCATGGTTTGGTTTGGAAGGGACCTTAAAGGGACCTTGAAGTCCATCCAGTCCAATGCCTTGCAGTGAGCAGGCACATCAACCAGATCAGGCCGCTCAGAGACCCATCCAACCTGACATTGAGTGTTTCCAGGAGCAGGGCATCTACCACCTCTCTGGGCAACATGTGCCAGTTTTTCATCACCCTCAGCATAAAAAAATTCTTCCTCATATCTAGTCTACACCTCTTTTTGTTCAAAACCATTAGCCCTTGAGCTATTACTACAAGCAGGTGTAGGGTGAATGTGTGAATACAACTGTCTTCTCTCTCAGACTGGTGGAGATGATGTGTACCCAAGTGTTTAGAAACACAATGCTGGTATGCTGGGAATTTTGATTAATTGTTTATCTCGTGTGTGCAATAGGCAGACATCATTAATTAGTGATTATAATTCAGTTTGATTGTAATGATAACACCTTCTGTGTGAAGACAGGCTGAGAGAGTTGGGCTTATTCTGCCTGTAGAAGAAAAAGTTCAGGGAAGACCTTATAACAGCCTTCCAGTACTTGAAGGGGGCTACAGGAAAGCTGGGAAAGGGCTCTTTATGAGGGAGTGCAGGGATAGGGCGAGTGATAGTGGTTTTAAGCTGGAAGAAGGGAGATTTAAATTAGATATCAGGAAGAAGTTTTTTTGCTGTTAGGGTGGTGAGGCCCTGGTACAGGTTGCCCTGGGAAGCTGTGGCTGGCCCTTCCGTGGAGGTGTTCAAGGCCAGGTTGGATGAGGCTTTGAGCCCCCTGATCTAGTGGGAGGTGTCCCTGACCATAGCAGGGGGATTGGAATTGGGTAGTCTTTAAAGTGTTTTCCAACCCAAACCAGTCTATGATTCTATTATTCTGTGATTCTATGATAATGATGAGGCAACCTGTGCCTGCATCTGCCACTTATATGTGCACTTGCAAATGTACAGCTGTGGGAGTGTGTCTTTATTTGACTGTACGTTTGAAATCATAGCAGGTATTGCAAAACATGCTGAGAACACAGGTAAAATTTTCAATTTTCTTTTTTCTGGTTTTCCCTGCTAAAAATAGCAAATTTTTTTAACACAAGACAAACTTGCCACTTTGTCTAAATGATGAAAGGTTTGTGCAGCTCTCCTTGCATGGTGATGTTGGTCATGAAGAACATCCCCAGCTACTGGTACAAATACAACTTGTGCCCAGTTTGAGCTCCAGCTCTGACTCAGTTTTTATGAGCACCATGGTGTGTCCCAGAACGCAGACATCTGGCTCATCTGCCGTGTGTAAGCACAGGATGAAATGGCCAAATAGAGTCCACTGTGTTTTGGGTGTCATGCTTGGTAGGCTGGGAACCAGAAGAAGTGTGTGGTGGGTGGACACGGGATAGATATTTGGCAGGTGCTTCATTCTGCTGGGTGCTCCACTCATTCAAAACCTCTGCGGACCTTCCCACAGGTTTCCATCTTTCAGAAGAAACTGAGGAGTGGGAGATTGTCTTCCCCACACTGTGGAGCCGGGGCCAGCAGGAGCTGGCGGGTGGCAGTGGTGGCGGGGGTGGCTGCAGTACCGACCCCAGCTGCAGGAACCAGAGCAGCACCCTCAGTGCCCTGATCACCCCTGGCCCAGTAGCCGGCAATTCCCGGGAGGTGCGTTCGGTCTCCTCCTCAGTGGAGGGGCAAGCACAAGCTGTGGGGGAGGCGGCAGAGGAAGAGGAGACAGAAGAGGAGTATGAGTCTCAGGAGTTTTACCACTGGTCACCCCTACCCCAGGGATCTGGTTCTGCCTCTCAGTTGCCGCCACCACCATCACCCCCGCCACCACCTCCAGCAGAGGACGGTGATGAGGTGCTGCTGAGGATCCCAGCCTTTGCTCGGGAGTTCTATCTGCTGCTCAAGAGGGACAGCCGTTTCCTGGCTCCTGGGTTTGCTGTTGAAGAGCGGCTTGGGGGTGAAGGCAAAAGCCCGCCCAGTGCTGCACAATCACAACCTGAGAGAGCTTGTTACTACAGTGGTGCTGTCCTCCGCTACCCAGGCTCCTTTGCAACCTTCAGTACCTGTGGTGGATTGGTAAGATGACCTTGCATGCAGGGGTAGCACAAAAGTCTCCAAGCATCAGCTTCATCTGCTACTTTTCAATCTCATCCCTTTCTTGAGGTCTTCTTTCTTTCATATCCTTTTGGGTCTTACCTCTGCGTTTATCCTTATCTTTAACCATTTTAACCATTCATACTTCTATTTTTAGACATCATGAAGAAATTCTTCACCATGCGGGTGGGGAGGCCCTGGCACAGGTTGCCCAGGGAAGCTGTGGCTGCCCCCTTCGTGTAGGTGTTCAAAGCCAGGCTGGATGGGGTCTTGAGCAACCTGGTCTATGGGAGGTGTCCCTGCCCATGGCAAGGGGTTGGAACTGGATCATCTTTAAGGTCCCTTCCAACCCGAATCATACTATTATTCTATGATTATCCCTCTCAGAATTTTTCTCAAATCTTACTTATGCCTTTATGCTGTAAAGCTTTGAGATCCTTTGTCCCATGCTGAAATGCACCTTTGCCTCTCAGTCTCTTTTGAATCGCCTTTTATTCTTAGGCTACTTCAACTTTTCTTATCTCTGTCCCTAATTTATTTTGGTTTCAGTATGTGCCTGTCATTAGTTGCCTCCATGTTCACTCTCCTTCCTTTTTCCTGTATCATCATGTGTGCTGTAGTCTATCTGTAACGCATTTGTTCTTTATTCTCACACTATGTTCTAAAGTTATCTTTCCAATCTGTGCTATCCTCTTTATCTTCCATATAACAGTTTTCAGACTGTTGTCTTTCCTGCTTCTACCAGTATTCTACATAGGCTTTCTCATGTTCATGATTCCTTTTCTTTCATTCCTCTCATCCCTTTGGCCTTTTTTCTCTACCTCACAACTTCCTACATGTGGTATCTGCAGTTACTTGGATTTGGGACTCTCTACTCTTATTTCCTTTCAGTTCCTCCGTGGAAGTACACAATGAGAATGTCCTCAGCAGAAACGTTAATACAGTCAGACCTTTTGAATGTTTATTATTTCTGTGGCATGCATCCCTTATTTAAAACAAATTTCACCTGCTATAGTTTCTGTTGGATCAGTCATGATTTTTACCAGAAAAAGACCAGAATTAGGCACACTGACAACAGAAGTGGTGATCCAGAGCTGCAATCCCGAGGTAACTGGGAGTGAATGGAAAGAGTAGAAAGCAGCTGGGATGATGTAAAATGCTGGCATGATTTAAAACAAAAACAATTATTACTACTATTATTCTCATTTGAGGCCTCTATATAGCATCATAAATGGACAGTATATTATAGAATATAGAACACAAACAGTAATGGCACCAGGGAGAGTTAACATCGTCATGACCCTAGGTTTTTGGGTGACTAGACGAGAATAAATTACCACAATCATATGATAGATATCTTTTTTGTATTTCTTTCTGAATTTGAACATCTAACGTTCTATTGTTAATTCATAAGGATATGCTTCCCTGGGTTTTATTTGCGTGGTCATGAAGTGAAACCAGGTAAAATGTGGAAATTTTGACTGCTTATTCATTTGGACTGTTTGAACTTACTCGAAAGTCAAAACCCAAAATGAAATGTGGATTGACACCAAATAAAATATTTGCATGTGCTCCTGCAAAGTGAAACCGCCAAGTTTCACACAGATCTAAGTGGTCGCAATCTATTTAGTGACATTTGATCACATTTTCCAAAGAATGACAGCAGAATTAATTGTGGAGCAAAATACTGAAAGTCAACTGAAGGTGCTTTGAAAGTCGTCAGGTAAGGTATTTTACGCTCTGGAAAGCATTTGACTTCTGTACTCCTTGTTATTGTAAGACTTTAGTTCCTTACACATTATGTATGGGTAAAATTAGGTTAGAGAAAGTCTTTGCCAAGAAATTAGTGGAGATAATTGTCAAAAATTGGCTCCAAAGTGATGTACATCATTACATATCTAGAGTTCCTTTGATTTGATTTATTGGTTTAAATAGACCCCAATTCCCTAGGAGCCACATCAGTGATTTTTGATGCAGTCACACTTTTCCTAGCAGTACCAGCTTACACCCAGCCTAACAGTCATCAAAGCATCCATGTGCCCTGATCATGTGCCCTTTCAGAAAGCTGCCGCTAAAATATAAACTATTCTATATATCTCAAATGCAACTGGGAAGTGTTGTTCATGTTGACTGATGGTGTCGTAATCCTCAACTGCAATGTCTTGTTTGCAGTGAAGTAGTTAAAAAGCTGTTCTTCCTGAGAGTGTTGCTGTGTCAGGCACATGGTTAAAAAAAATTACACAGTGCTATTATGTCAAAGTTGTCATAACAAATACTGAGTTATTTGTCACTCTTTATTCAGTCATCGCTTGGGGTCTATTGCATATGTAAGTTGCTCTGTTTCCAAGCATCTTGAAAAAACATCATCTACACATTGTATATTTCACACTGTTTCCTCTAGGCCTTGTCCTGCTTAAGGATCCAAGCAATATTTCAACGTACAGTTTCTCTTTTAAGATGTAAAAAAAATGTTGAAACTTGAATGTACAAATATTTTTTTGTTATTACCTCAGTTACGATTTCTTTTTCATTTTAAATATAAAGACATTTCAGAGAAAATATGGTGTGAATGTCTTTAAGATACTCTCATTTCAAAGCCAGAAAATGACTTTCAGTTAGGATGAGTGACTGCATGTACTTTGAAAAGCCACATAGGTGGGCTGTGAGCTCCTTAACATTCAGCTTCGTTCCTTTCACTGAGAAATACAGCATCCCTGTCTAACACAAAAACTTCCATCATTCTGTTCCTTACATAGTAGTCTTTTAGTAAATGTCTTTATTCACTGAGGAAAGTTAACTGTAGTCTGAGAGACAGCAGTGATTTTGCCACACAGGAGGAAGAGTGAAGGAGTGCAAAGGCCAGTAGAAAAGGTTTGACCATGGTGCAGGGGAGGCTCATACATGGCAGTACAGAGGTGTGGCTGATGCTAGTAGGGCTAGTTTTGTGAAAAATTACCAAATCTTCAATGTAATGGAAAAAAAGGCCTTGCACAAAATCGTTGTGCCATCCAAGTTAGGGTGTTGGTGTTGATTCCAGCTTCTTAAGGCATGAAGAGACCTGACATGCCAGAGACATTCGGGAAATTGAAAAAATATCTGTGTAGAAGTCTTGCCAAAAGCCAGTGAAAAATGAGAGCTGTACTAGATAACTACTAACCAAATTCTGACTGCAGCATTGGCTTTGTTTGGCAACATATCTTGACAGATGAAGGAAGCATAACTCAGTGGGTATTTTCTAATCAAACTGAAGACTGGAGATAGGCATGGACAATCTAGAAATTCCATCACTATGACCTTGGTATAATCTCAGAGCTCACACAATCAATAGTGACAGTCCAGTCCAACTCCTTGTTAAAACACTTCTGGATTCTTACAGCCTTTTGGAGCTCAATGGGATTTGCTCTGAGTACATTCTGGGATTCTGCACTGGTGCTGTGGGAAGATTAATAAGGCAAAGTTTCCAAGAATTCTGCATCTGTATTCTGACTGCCTGTTTGTTGTTCATCATTAGCCAAATACCAGGATGCTATCAGCCCTGCTGCTGCCAGGGAGGCTGCTCTTCTGAAAGTGATGAATTGCAGAGCTAGACCAGTAGTTATTTAAATGTTTCTGCTGCTTGCATTTAATATTTGAAATAAGAAAAAGCATGTCAAATGTTGAACGTTCTTATTTGAAACTGGTAATGTATATAACTTACTTATGAGTGGTAGTTCTTTTAAAGCGTGCTGTAGAAAAAAACTTACTGTGGACTTAAGAAATTGGGCTAGTGATCCTTTACAACCTATCTGCTCTGCTGCTAGCATGGAATTTCAGGTAGTCTCACTGAATTTCCCCTAAGAAAGTTATAAACATGGCAGTTGTGTTCTTTATCCCCTTTCATTTCAGAAAGAGAGTCATTAAGGTTTTTAACTCAACACTGAATTGCTTAGGTAGGCCTCTATGGCTATTTGATGACAGGGTTTTTCCCAATGTATCGTTTTCTTTTTAAATTAAGCTGTATACAAGAAATACGGAAGAGCTAGGTAGAAGAGGGATTTGAATGTCTTCTTGTACTGAAACAATGGGGTGTGTTTGGACTGTTAGTAAGTGCAAACAGGAGTGACTGTATACATAGAGGATGAACAGGAGGATGCAGTTCCACGCCCCAACGCTGTTCATCGCAGCACTTAGCAGGTTGTCTAACAGAAAGTCTGCCCGAACAGGCAGCATTGCCAGTGGGATTAATTTGCTATAGAGAAGCTTTGATATTTGGCTGGATGTTTCTGTGTTTTCACTGGATTTTAAGAATGTGAAATGGTCAACAGTATATTTACAGTTCTCTAAATACATGAAAAGTCAAATACTATTTGCAATGAAAACTGATGTGCTTTGTCCCAGTGACTTGAGTGGGAGCAAGTGTTCATGCATCTCCAATACAGTCCAGGGAAGGACTCTCTCTAGAGAAGTGTTTGGTCGTTTTTATTGCCCTCATTACTCTTAACAAACAAGTATTTAAAATTCTAATCAATAATTTATAGACAGGCACCGACTCTACTCCAACTGTTACACATACATTTAAAGAGCACTATCCAAAGCAATGCTGCCAGAATACTAAAGAATAGGTGTTGGTAGTTCTGTGTCATGCAGGGGTGTGCCAAATATCGTTGGATAATGACATTTTAACAAATAATTCCAGTAGTAACATCTTATTGTCACAATAAAACTGAAATAATTTAGGAAGTGAAAAAAAATTGTGTGCCTTCTGTGGTTAATGGTATGTCCTTGTGGTACTTTTGATAAAAACCTGAAGCAACTTTGCAGGAAATTTATGTTTGTTTGTTTGTTTTTTTAATTTCTGACACACTAATCTGTTCTGAAAATTAGTGCTATTCATTAATAGTAATGGAATGATATGTGCTGGATTCAAAATATTTTAGATTTTTTCTGATATTGTAAATTTACACAACCCTTATGTTTGTGACACATAATAGAGCTTCTACATAACTGGAGTTTTTTTATTTTGTACCTGTCCATCAAGGATAGTCTGTTATTACAGGTTCTTTCAGAACAAGCAGAATTAAATTGTGATACAACTTCTAATAGTATTAAAAAAAAGAAAATATATTCTGTGTTCCTAGAATTCTGCACAAAGTCAATTTTGAGGTTAGGATTGAGCCTGAGAAAAAGCTGAATCCTGTCTTGACCTCTTACCTCCTAGAGAAGGATTTTAACCACAGTGTTTCAGCATTTTGTATCGGAAAACTCCCAGTGAATCTAGTTCTTATTACACCTCCTAGTGATTCCTGCAGTGAGAGTAGTGTCTGACATGCAAGTGTACTTGAATTTTTGGGCAACCTGGATAGTTTTGGAGAGCTGTATTAAACTTTTGCTTTTTGCTAGTGCAGTACTGAACTGCAGTGCCTCCTTCCCTGGCATAGGGTCAGACTGATTGGGAATGCTTGGATTGTTTGGACTGGGTGTGAGTAGTGAGCTTAATATTTGCTTTGCAGTGCAAATGCAAGGTGAATCCTTGCTTTTGTGAGCATCCCAGCTTTTGTGGGGCTGTTCAAGCATTTGGTCAGGAGCAACTCATGTCCTCCATAAATTGTACTGGGAACCAGTGCTATTACAGGTTGTGAGCTCTGGGTTTAAGGCTCTTTTAATATTCTTTGACTGAGCTGCAGAGTGACTGCCCCCTCATACATCTTGGACCATACAGTAGCAACATACAAACCTCAAAATGGTTAAATACCAAGCCTCTTGTCAACCAAAATTAGTATGTCTGCCTCCCCACTTCAGTGATGTTGCAGTTGCACATAGTTATTGAGTAACTTCCACACCAGATGCTTGTCTAAAAGACTCTGGAGACAATTACAGCTTCTTTTGTGCTGAGATTAACCATTACAAAATGGAGATCGCCAACAATTTTTCATAAAAGGTGGAAGAAAAACAATTGCTAGGAATATTCATGGTCCTTTTGATACATACAGGCTAAAGTTGGACATTGCAGAAGGAAGATTGTAAAATTAACAAGGATTATCCCTGAAAACTGTCAGGCTGCAATGAAGTACATACTATCTCCTTGAATACACCCAGATTCCTGCGATCCTTAAATGGGACAAATACAAGCAGCAATATGTGTGCTTTTAGATTCCCTCTTTTTTAAAAAGCTAGGGGCTAATGCAAGACAGAGGAATGTAGGAAATCACAGGTGGGGTTTTTGGATGCTTTTTAAGTTACTTATTTAGAATGTTATACTCCTATTTCTTACCACACAGTCTGCCTACTGTTGCACTGCAAGTTTTTTAAAGAAATGAAACTTTGGTGAGAGGGACAGAAATAAATAGGTGAATGAGGGTCCTCTGTGAGTATCCCTTACTGAGAGGTCACGGATTCACCAGGTTTGGCTTTGTTGACTTTAACTTAAGACTTTTTTGTGTTTTAAACATCTTTAAATGGGCAATATAAAATTTGTCGTTTGTCGGTGAGTTAGGGCATGAGTAGAAGTGTCAGCTCTGAACAAAAACCAGCTTTGCTCTGTAATGGTAGTGGGTTTCTTCACAGAAGAAACAGAAGCACCCCTTGGAAAATGAAGTATTGGACTAAAATTTGGGCTTCCCACCTCTGTGTAATGTAGAAGAACCAATGTGATGTGGTTGTGCTCGTGGGAGAGTACCCATACTCTCAGTGTATATGTTGAATCTGTGCAGCGTTGTTCCTCCTGGATTTGTGTGGAGGCAGGACATGAGAGAAATGAAGGCAGCCAGGTTCCTAGGAAATCAGGTCTCTGAAAGGACAAAAAGAATTGTTTGCATGAGGTTACTTTGGCATGCTTAGGTACAGGTGCATCTTCCTCCAGCGTAGTTTTATCTGTTTTTTTATTAATCTTTCTGTTGCATCAAAATCTCTTAATTATGATCTCAACTTGATCATTTAATGATGACAACTGAAAACAAAGTAGAGAAGTCAGAGAAAATTAAAATAAAGTGACTATGGCGAGCTGGAAGAGCCAGCATATAGGTACAAGCAAAGCACAATTAAATTGCTTTATCCTACCAAACAGCAAGTTAATAGCAAACAGAAGTGCTAAATATACTTTAGGCAGTTTTTTTCATTAAGGAAATGAATACTGGAGATGGTGTCCCTTTAAATGTTTGGTTAGAGTCATTAGGAACCATAAACCAATAAAGAACTGTGTAAAGATAAAGGACTAAAAACTCATTGTTTCTGTTTTGCTTTTTGAGCTCTGATGCTGTGGTCTGTGGCTATTCATCTTTGTCTTTCTGGATGAATCATCATTTTGTTGGATTTTTGGTTTTGTTCTATGACAGCTTTTGCTAGTTGGTAGTAACGATAATTCTTAAACAGAGAAACAGTGATGTTAATGTAAAACTGAAAGGTTTCTAAAATCAGTTTTGATTTTGGCCAGGACTACATTTGAAGTGTAGCAATCTCTTTCCTTTAATATCAAACGCTGTGTCAGAGTGAGGTTTTGGGCCAAGATAGCTCAGACCATGTGGTAATGATTCCTTTCTCCTTCTAAGAGCTATTCTATAATCATGTAAAAACTCCATTCTGAGACAGGTTTGATTTGCAATTCCAATCCTGCTTATAATAGCCTGCTGTTTTCCTAAAGTGGTTAATTTCAGTAGAAATACTGCCTTTGCAATATAGTTTCAAGCCATAATTAGAAATAAGAAACACGTGATCTCTAGAGTAACTACAACTAAGGCTAATGAAATTAGCATTTTCTCTAAGTGTTATATCCCTGACTTTTATTCATATCTCATGATATGTACCAATTTTTTTTTCTGTCGAAAGAAACAAGTGTTCATGATGCTGCAACACTTATAATTTTATTTTAAAAGAACTTTTGTCTTTCTTCTTTAAAAGTTTTCATGTTCCTGCAAGAATGGAGACAAGGGAGTAAATAGCAGCATCCACAATTTCCAAGATGTGACACCAGAAAAACAGGATCTGGAAAATAGGGAGGAAACAATAGAAAGCTTGAGGTGTGAGAGTTGTGGATCTGATGATAGGTGAGGATATCTAAGGAGCAGTTGTGTGGACGTTGATGGACATGTAGAGGCAGCATGCAAATGTTGCACATCGCTTTTTGCTATGAATCAAAGCCATTTGGATTTGGGAGAGGAGAAGATGTTTACGTGTAAACATCTTTAGAGCATGTGCTTTTCCTTGGTTTAGTCAGGTCTGTCACTGATGATTTTAGGGACATAGCATAAGGTTTCGTAGGTTGCTCCTTGTTCAGCATAAACAGCAATGTAATGGAAATAGTGTGAAAAATGCTGAGCATGTGAACAGGTGTGTTATATTGCATATCTGGATGGTAGTTGGTCAAACTTTCATAAACCAATCATCCAAAATATCTATATTTGATTTAAAATCAGATATGTATCTGTTGTGCATTAGCCATTCAGTTAACCTTTTTTTTGTTAAACTGTCGTTGTGCGGACAATCTGGTCTTCTTGATTATTCCTGTTGTTTCTAATAATGGCATTAATAAGTAAGGAAGTATTATTTGGAAGGGAAAGAATAAAGAAAATTTATAGGGTTATAAAGTATTTAGAATGATAAATCAATATAATTTTATTAGTTGCTAATAATACATACATCTCCTTGTAGATCAATAGATGTAAAAGTTTTGGAAGCCTGTGCTTTGGATGGTGTTCTTGGTACTTCCGTCAGAATTATATTCTGAATTAGTTTTGCATCCAAAAATGTAAAAGTGTGCCCCAGACTGATCTATGAAGTGTTTTAATTTCTGTGTGATTATTCTCCAACAATTGCATATGCTTGTTTTGTGATCTCTACTGTGCTTCTTTTAAGTTCTGCTTAAATGTCAGAAGTTTAACTTGGTTGAGTCTGGTAAAGCTTATATAGATAGCATTATGTTAGGGAAAATACCGATATTTCTGCATATGCTGTTAATTCAGCTAGGGGCAACTTTTTATGATTCGTTACAGCATAAATGCCCTGTTATGTTCCTTAGGGCTTAAGGGGATACTGGCTGGGAGAAGTGCCCAAGTAATGGCCAGAGGCATTATAGTAATACCATCCTTTATATAAAATATTACAGTGTGTGTGAGATCTGCTTAAACTTCTCAGTGTTCTTCTTGTCAGTGAGAACACTGATTGGCCTGGTGACCCTGAAGGTTCAGGTGTAACTCTGCATGAAGACTACTTGTAGGAAATGCTTTGATTTTCTTCTAAAGGTGGGAAACAAGAAAATAATTATAGAATCACGGCATGGTTTGGGTTGGAAGAGACTTTAAAGCCCATCCAGTTCCACCCCCTGCCATGGGCAGGGAAACCTCCCTCTGGATCAGGGGTCTCCAAGTCCCATCCAGCCTGGCCTTCAACACCTCCAGGGATGGGGCAGCTGCAGCTTCCCTGGGCAACCTGGGCCAGGGCCTCACCACTCTCATCGTGAAGAATTTCTTCCTAGTGTCCAATCTAAATCTAAATCTTCCCCCTTCCAATTTAAAGCCATTTCCACTTGTTTTATCACTCGAGGCCCTTGTAAAAAATCTCTCCCCAGCTTTCCTGGAGCCCCTTTCAGTCCTGGGAGGCTGCTCTAAGGTCTCCCCAGAGCCTTCTCTTCTCCAGGCTGAACAACCCCAACTCTCTCAGCCTGTTCTCATGGCAGAGGGGCTAAAGCCCTCTGAGCATCTTCATGGTCCTCCTTTGGACAAAAAATGCTGCGTGCCTGTTATTCTGGGATGCAGCAGTGAGTGAAGCTCTTATTTTTGGAATGTACCGGGACTGTGAACCAGGTTTGCACTCATTTTCTCAGGACTGGATATTTAATTGTGGTCTTTCTTGATTCGCTTTTCAAAAATACTCTGCAAGCATAAAGCTGTTTCGATCTATGCTTCTGTTTCAAGTTCTGTGTGAAACTCTTCTGACAGGCAATTTTTTTAAATCGTCTGAGAATTCACAGGCTTGTTAGAGGTTAGTGGACAGAAAATTGCTTAGATGATACCAAAAACTGCTTTTGCTCACCGTTTGTATTTTTACACACATAAAATCAAGCTCTCTAGCTTTTAAAAATGGAAAAAAACCTTCTTTGAAAATCATGTTTTTTCCTTTTATGTAAAATAATTAGAATTAGATACTGTTTCTTCTTTCACAAAGGTAAATGAATTTTAGCTTATATGTGGAACAAAAGGTAAATTAATATTTTTTTTCCCTTAAAAGGGGAAGGAGAATCTAGGTTTAGGAGTTGAAAGTAAAACACTATGCGTAGTTTGGAAAAAAAATAAATATGAATATCAGTTATGAGTGGAGTCATCAAAGTATATTTTCAACTTTTTTTAGTGATGCAAATCTAAAATGATAATAATTTGGGAAAGTCTTATTTATTTCTCTTATTACTACCAGTTCTGGATTAATGTAATTCTACATAAAGGTGTAAAAAAAACAAGCATAACTTTATTTTATAGATGAACTAACTTGATTTGTTTAATTGTAGTTCTGTGCCCATGAATATAATTTATTTTCCTTTCTTGAATTACTCTTTTCCACAGTTAGTAGTTTTGGCAAATTGTAGATTTGAACGAAACTGAATTTTATGGACTACTGCCTTAAATTAAATAGTCTTTGAATGCAGTTCAGTCCCCCTCTCAGAAGAAAACCAAAATAATGGACTCATGGTTAGATATTTCAATAAGGATTAGCAGAGATTAAATTTCTCTGTGGGCAATCATGAGTGGGTCTTGGAGCTGTGCCACATCCTTCTGTGGCTACAATGGAAGCACATGGGCTTGAACAGTGGTCGCTCATTGGTATGCACTGTTTAAGTGTTTTACGTGGATTAATCAGTTTAAAGCTGGACCACTTGTATTGATCTTTTTGGAGCTAGTCTAGGTGTTTTATCTAAAGTACTTTACATACACAGTTTCTGATATTTTCCATTTAAATCTCCTGCATGAGGCTCAGAGGAGAATGTTTTGTGCTCAGCTTTTCTATACTATTAAATTTTTGGCTGCATAAAATAGCATTTCAGATTCGGATGGGAATAAATCCAGGCTTGCACTAAAGAAATAGGGTTAATGCAGTTTCATTAGCTAAAGGTTTAGCAGTTTGCTTCATACTCCAAAAGAGTGGGTTTTATTCTTACCACAAGAAGTGCTGAAGTTAGTCATTACACCAAAATGCTCTAAAGAAACACATCTTTACAAGCAGTGAGCCTTTAATTGCAACAGTTTTTTCCATAGGTGATTCTTTTCCATAGGTGCGGCGTTTTCTGGCCCTAGTAATATTTAGCTATGCAAAGGGATGTTCTTCTACAATATAATATTAATAATTGCTGCGATGTTGTTATATAATAAGTGATATGCATTACCAATAAAACCAGTTCATTGCGAAGAGTTTTTAATTTAAGTTTTATGGAATAAAGTTTGTAAAAGCTTGTTTTACTTTAGAGAACCTGTTGTACTCATCCTGGAAAGGTGATGTGGTTGGGGTTGTGAATTTTATTTTTTTGAATAATAAATCAATGTGATGTTTTATTTAATATAGCATGTATTTGATAAGCAAACCCATGTTATGATAACATGATAGACGTAAGTTAGAAGTTAGGTGGCTGTTTTAAAAATGTATTTTTATGCCAGTTCGGCATTGAATTATGCAAATGAAGGGCTGTATCATTCTTATTCAAGTGTAATTGTGTCTTGGTTTTCAGTTTGATTGTAGTTTATTTTATAGGTCTACATTAGCCATCTGTGGTTGTTTGAGCATGTTGCTCCAGCATACTTCTTGAAACAAAATTAAATAAGGGTTTCCTGAACATGTCAGGCAACAGCCAGGAAGCATCTTTATTCGTTAGTTAGTTGTGTGTGCACCAAGAATGGAATTGAAGTCATGCAACCACAGAAAACATCTGTTTAATGTATGATTGTGGGGGAGACAAAATGAAGAACTTTGTCCATAGGACTCAAGTGTTTGATATCTTTGAATTTCTTCCGTTGGTTTCGCAGCTTTGTTAGTTGATTTATGCTTCCTTTTGTAACAGTAGTTACGTCCTTTAGTTCGTTTGGAAACAGTCAGCTCTGATCATCATGTTTTTGAAGGCATGGCTCATGTAAGTTGCTACATGAAAATAGGAACTCATAAAAAGAAAAAAGTAGTTCTCTAGCCCACATAAACTTGAAACTTGAAGGCTAGAATGCTGGGAGAGCACTGAAAGAATTTTTTTTAAAAAAGAAAAAGTTCTGATTGTAGTTGACCATTTACAGCTGCAAGTACAGGATATTTATATTTTCTTTTAGTAGAATAATATATTCTATTTTGATTAAATTAATTTCTGGTGAAGAGGAATGAGCTAGGTGGCCAATTCATTGCTGTTGCACAGCTTTTGCCTTCTAATTTCCTACTTTTTACTATCTCTAACTCCACATTTTAATTACTATTTTTTAAAATAAATTAGATTTTAAACATAAAGATATAGGGAGTGACTTTATCTACATATCATAACTTCAGAATATAAAACATGATTTTATATTTACGACAGTACTAAATTGATCTAAGCTGCTATGAAATCAGATCTGGATGTGCTTGAGAGTTTAGACAGAGAGGGTGGAATACTGTATCTGGCTTTATTGAGCATATATTGATCAAAGCAGATTGAGAGTTTTGAGGGTTGCATCCATGAAATTGTTTTTCCATGGCAACATCCTCATTTGTCTTCCCTTTTAACGTTCTGAAGTTGAGAAAGTCTCTTCTGATCTTATCTGTAATATGATTACTTTCTTACTATAATATCAGCGTTTGATCACTGATGACATAAACATCGTGGTTTTGAAAAAGACAGAGAATGGTCTTTAGTGTCGTTATTCTCAATAATAAATACTTAATGTTAGGCAAGGTTTCTGAGCAGAAGATACCTATTTTATTAATTCAGCTTATGCTATTGGAGTAAATAGACAACTAAGGCTCTCTAGCCCTTTCTCAGAGTTTTTGTTTCTTATGCAACAGAAGCAAAACTACTCGAGATAAAAATAATTCCAGAATCTATCTGGTTTTACTGATCAGTAAATAAAGAGTAGGATCTATTGAGTAAAGGAGAAATGATCAGAGAGAGACCAGTAATTTATTATATGGTGGGTTGGCAGGATAGATGATGTTTACATAGTCCTGGTCACCATAAAATCTGTATTGTTGTACATATCTGAGGTTAAAAACAATCATATTTATTGCAGAGTGTGCCTTGTGCACACTTGTGGGTATTCTGCACATTTAATCGCTGGACAGCTGGTGCAGTCTGGCTTGCCCATAGCTGTCTCTATTCTTAGTGATATTAGTCAATCCTTACGTAGATACCTGGAGCAATACAGCTTTTTTTAATTTAAGTTGAAAAATCAAGTTTTTTTCAGTACATATTTAACCTGGTGTTTCTTGGAAATAGGTTTCAAATTGACTATCAATCACATACATAATGTAAATTTTGACTTCCCATTTCAACAATGGCATGTAGCTCATTGATCAGAAATGCTGATTTGATTTTAAAATTTTATAAAAGGAAATCCCCTGTCCTAGGAGTAGTAGACTTTCTGTACCTCATAAATTTCCGGAGTGCTGCATAAGGAAAAGAATTATGAACATGCCTGTGGTAAGTCTACATTTCTTAGTTTTTACTTTCCAAGTATAAATCTTTAGGTGTTAATAATTTTGAATTTATTATTTTAGAGATATGTCTGTGGAATGCCTTTCCTGAGTGAACATGAAACTGTGAATATGGAAGAAAACAGAATTTCATGTACTGGAAACTCAAAGTCAGATCATCGCTATACTATATAGAGTCTCTCTCCTCTCTCTCTTTCCCCCCATTTATTTAAAGGATGTAGAGCCTAAGTACTTGATAGATTAATAGGAGTAGATGAAATTTAATAAAAAATATAACAGTAATTTTAGCTGTGTAACATGGTAACAGGGAAAGAGAGGCATTTAGAGTATGCTTCTGTCAAACATTTCTCATCTATGTATATTTGCATGCAAGTGCAATTGTTTTGTAGATGTTAAAATTGAAACCTGGGCTTTAAGTTGTGGTTTATATAAAAATTTTAAAGTATAGCCCCTATTTTTGAATATCTCAGATTATTTATATTCACTATATACATGTATACTCCTCGAAGTGAATGCTAGCTAAGAATACATGAGCATAAATATCTTGGCCAAATTTATATTGTAAGCCAGTGACAGGAAAAGATTAGAATTCTAAACTTGAAACAAAGACAGAGAAAAAGTAAATAATAGAATTGGACTAGAATTTAGAGATCAGGACAGTATCAGCTTAGTACAACATCTCAGCCAAGTACATGTCCCCCCTGTGAAAGGTGTTGATGTTGATGTAGGCAGTGGTATAGATCAGTTGTTATTACAAGAAAAGAAATCCAGCAGAACATAGTTGTAGGGATTATTCAGCCTAAACTGAGAAAATACTGAATGAGCTGTTATATCTTTTAGAAGTTAGGTACATTGAAATGTTCTATTATTCATGCAGGATTGCAGCACCCTTGATTTTTTACTAGTAACTTGGACAAAGATATTTGAGTGAATTTTCTGTCTTTCTGAATGCATGATACACTTCGGTAAGCTATGCAAATTTTTCATTGTGCTTTTTCTCTTTATTTGCCTACATCTTTATTATATTTCGTGCTTAACCTACTGCCCATAAAGACCATCAGTTCCATTTAGCAGATCTACTCACCATCCATACATCCTTCCATCCATCCATCCATCCATCCATCCATCCATCCATCCATCCATCCATCCATCCATCCATCTACCCACCCAATAGGAATTCTGTACCAGTGCAAGGGATGAATTTGTCCCAAGGGCTGGACTTGAAATTCATCCTGGCTGAATTTTGTGACATTCGTGCCAGTAACTCTTCATAAATATATATACAAATATTTTGTATTTATAGGTTGAAATATGAGGTCATGTGAATTTTTGGTATCTCCATGAGACCCACATTTCCATTTTTCTGTGGCTTCAGTAAAGATGCTGGGCCCTGTTGGCTATCCATGTTCTTTATGTTATTATCTGGCTCATAGATGACATTGTTTATCCAGTCATACGTCTTCAAGCCTCCAAATTTTAAATTATCTGAGGGTTACTAGTATCTATAGTTCAAATCAATACTTTCTTATGACACAGTGGGAATAAGTTATCTGCAGTTAGACACAGGTGATTTGGTTGGCATCAATTTTTTAGAAAAACAGACTATATAACAGAAATGGTACATTTAGCCTAAGGTGTTTGTAATTCATATTTGTTACATTTCTGTTTGAACTGTGTGAAAATAGTGCTTAGAATTGTCTTATTGTAGTCATTTTCAATGAATTATTATTAAAGATAATTCAGTTGCCTCAAACTGCAGCAGATTAGAGCTGTCTCTCTGGAGAGGAAGAAAAGTTTACACACATCTCATTCATGGGGCAGTCTGTGTAGTGTAGTGATAATTAATAAAGGTGTCTGTAGTTGTTTCAAGAAGAATCATTTTAAGAACTATAGAGCTTCACTCAAAACCAGTGTCCTACTTACCTCCTTTTAGCATTTCATTTTTTGAAATTAGAGCTATGGTGTACTAGTCCTTTTTAAATTCTTTATGTATGTTTAATTTACACTATGCTTTCTCAGTGTATGACTTGACTTAAAAGTGTTTGAGAAGAGTTCTGCATTTTAAAGCATTGAGTCTCTTCCAGTATTTTGACACAAATAATTTGACTAAAGCAAACTGCATTTGAACTATACGTCTAGGTAGTGCTGCCAAAAAAAGATTGTGTACAGTGGAGTCCATTTACAATGTGCCATTGAAGCAATAAATCTGTGACAAGAATAACATATGTGTAATTTCATTAAACTTCTTAATTTTATTTTATGTTGTTTAAGGAGCATCTATAAAAGCTTATACATGTTATAATGAAACTTCTGGCACATTACATAGGTGAAACAGTTTTCCCCAGTGTATCTAGCTAGTAAAAAAGTGTTGTATGCCTCACAATTCAGGAAAAGTAAGAGTTTCAAAGACTAACAGACAAAACTATTTAGATCTAGAAAACTGAGACCAAAAAAAGCTGGTTTTGTGAAAACAGGATGTCAGATGTAATTATGACCTTAAAATAATAGACTGGAAATGACGAATTGTAGGAATTCAGTTATCCCTGATGATACTTGCATGTGTTTTACTGTTGTGTGCTCTATCACTTCTTAAACACTTGATGTGAAGCTGTCTGCCTTGTGCTGGAAGATGTACCTTTGGTGTAATTTGCTGTGATTGTTCTGAAGTCTCACAAATTTAGCTGGCAGAGTGAGAGTCGGGGTTCCAGTAAATTTTGTCTGGTTTTCAGTATGGCCTTGTTCATATCAATATGGATGGAGGGAAATGTTTTAGATGATGAAGAGCATATTCTTTTTGATGTTTCCATATTTTTTTCAAAGAAAAGGTCCTATTTTTCTGGAAAGCTCACCACTGTTTGTAGTTGTCAAGGACCAACCCGCACACATTATGTGAATGAGATGTAAAATCAGAAGCAACACCTGAGGAGCTGGCTTCACTTCAGTGGTAAATTCTGAGTTGGGAAGCACAGGAGAATTAAACACTGCTAGTGTGACTTACTACTTTTATACTACATTTATAAATTTGCTTTATAGACTTACGACTTCCCTGGCAGTGGCAGGAGGAGGAAAAGATCGTGTATTTCGTGATCACAAGATCATTATGAGCTGGATGTGAAAGATACATCCAACTGGTGAAGGACATTTAGTGGGCATATAGAAGCTTTACTCTCATTTCACAAGTTGCACTGAAGTTATAGCTGAAATACAGCTTGCAGTTCTGTTTGCTGATGTTCAGAGAGAGGAGTTCGGTTCTGACTTCACGGATAATTACAGTAGTAAAGACCATTTCCTCAAGTAAGGGTCAAAGTTGGTGTGTTTATCATCACATAGTAGAAAATGTGATACAATGATTACCTTTTATAAAAACACAGGAGTGAACATCAAGCAGCTTGGAAAGCTGGCCAAGGAGAAAAACAATGCAAATCCAGGATCAAATGTATCGAAAATCATCTCCATAAATAAATTAAGGTTACAAAATTGGAAAGATTTCCATCTATTAGAAGAGAAAAAACTGAAAGAAACTTCAAAGAGGAATAGTAAAATGATAGAGCAGCATTTCTATTGAAACTACTTTAATTAACAGTAACAGCAAGGAAATAAATTAAAAAGATAAAAGATCTGTGTTACAAAGATGGGTGAAAGAAAGCCTCCTTATTATGAAATCTTGACTGTGTAGTGGGCCAGACTTAATCTGTATATCTAACACATCTAAAATACAAATAGAATTTGCATTCTCTGTTCTAGACTGTATCTTATCCCTTATTAATTCCTCAACAGCCCTGGACTTAAGTAATGAGAATTAAGGTAGTGTAGTGAGAATGATGACATAAGGCATGCTCACATGGCATAAAAGTAAAAATGCTTTTGTTGTAGCAAGTTTGGTTTAGATGAGTCTATTCTTAATATTCAAATGAAATTTTTAAGGAAACCTACAATTTCACGAGTGATGTATAATTCTCTTTGCTTGATTTCCTGCCTAAGGTAAAAAAATCAAATGGCTTTCTATGACTTTGAGACTAATAAAAAAATGAAAATCCATTGTTCTGGGTAAGTCACTGGAGGAATCAGCTGTTTATTCTCTGGGCTGGTACTTCTTTCAAGAGGTGATGTCATTCATTCGGAAAGTGCATGGCCTCTGTTAATACCAAGTGCACCAATCACAACTGGAGAAATCCAGATGATTCACTTGGTAGCAAGTGGTCTTTTCCTGCCTAGATTTACTCTCTTTCACAGCATACACAGCTTTTCTTTTCATGTGTATTGGGGTCTGTTTCCTTGCTTTTTAAGTTTGTGGATTTGTTTATCCTTTAAACCACAACTTAATCATCCAGAACATAGGAAAGAGCTTCTTGGGCAGGGAAAAGGAAAGGGGGTTTGAATGCATAATTTCATCATTGGACAATTGGTTTATCAGTTCTACGGAATTTCTTCTGGAGATCAAAGAGCAAGTGTATAGTAGCTGAAAATGCATGGACTTTTCTGGAAACAGTGACACAAGCTAAACAAGTGGACTCCATGAGAAATGTGGCAGTATTGTTGCAAGGCTCTGCGGGTCTGACACAAAAAAGTGCAACTCCTTTTATTTAACAAAGTAAGAAAATCAACTACGATCGCCTTCAAAACAGTTCCCTTCTGACTTGACACACAACTGTATGTGGTGCTACTGATGTTCAGAGCAATTCCATGGATCATTATCTGAAAGGCTGTTGAGAACCGGCATCGTTTTTGGCTGTCAGTTCTTCTACTGACAAAAAATGGGTTCCTTTGAGCAGCAACTTGATCTTTGGGAAAAGGTAGAAATCACAGGAAGCCAGGTTTGTCGAATAGGCTGGGTGCCCAAACACACTGATGTTATTATTAATTGCAAGTTACTTCACAAAGCGTTGTGGGCTGGCACACACGCACATTTTCCAGCTGAGGGTAGGAAAACCTGTATTTTGAACACAAATCCACACATAATGAGTGCAGCAACTGAGATGAGTTTGTCTCATTGTGACAGGTTAGAAAATGTTCAATACCCATCTCCTTGTTGCTCCCCTCTCACTCTTGGTTCCCAAGCTATAGGGTTAGTCTTGTGGGTTTTTTTGTGTTGGACATAGAGCCAGTTGATATTACTAATAGTAAGAACAGAGGGTAGTTGGTGTGTGAAGAGGTGGTTGCTTGAACCTGGTGACCAGCCCATTGCATTGCGCAGAGAGCTGTGGCACTCGGAGGAACTTGTGTTGAGTTCATGAGTCTCACTGCTGATAGCAGTGACTGAACGTATGATTTTATACCACCACCACCCATGAGTTCAGAAACTGTATTTTGTGGGTTTTGTCTGAAAAAGGCACTTAAAAGAAATGAGGGAGGTTAGAATTGATTAATTTTATTTATTTTGTTTGCAGTTCCATTTTGCATGTAGTTAATGCCTATTTACTAGTGAGTAAATTAGTGAGTGTTGCTGATTAACTACACAATTATTTTCCTGCATCTGTGTGGACTTTTCAGAGAGTGAAGAGTGTGTATTTCTGTGTATGTATACACGTTATAAAATACTAAATTAGCATGAGAAGCAAGGGCAATAACTGTAGTACTTCCGGATTTAAATGTTATTCTTCAAAAATTACAGATTTTTAATCAGTGTCTCTTTAAGATGGTGATTATGAAGGAAGGATATACTGTGCTGGAGACTAGGTAATTTATACTTGCTCTAAAATTTATGTTAGTCTTTAGAAAAAATGGGGTTTATATCTTTATGTTCACCGTTTTGGATTGTGTACCAATTTACAACATGCCCTATTAGGCAGTATCTTGATTAAAAAGAATCTTAACCATACATCATGAAGGCTAAAGCCATTTGGTATTAATGAAATACAATGAAATACAAATATATATATGATTTTATCATTGCATGTTTATGATGATGATCATGGATTTCATCACTTGGAATATTTTAGCTTTTCATCTTTGACATGGACTATTGTGGATTTATAAAACTCCATGAGGCAGAAGAAAGAGAGATGAGAAATTTTATGGTAAAAACAGATGTGAAACATGGGTATAAGGAGATTATAACATTGTAGTGATAGAGAGAGGTTTTTGACATCGACTGTAACGATATATATGCCTTTACGGCTTTTTCTTTCCTTTCTTTAAAGCTGGAATTAATTAGAATACTTCAGAGCTTAGTGTTGTTGGTTTATATGCAAGCATTGAAAAGCTTTTTTTGAAATGCTTGGAAAATCACAGTTTGGACTATCTTCACTTGTGTTACTTTTATAATATCTGTTTTTGGTTTTTTATCACCTTATGATAAAATGTATCCTCTTCAAATAAAAATATTGTGTTGCAGCTGTGTGGACAGATTACAACTTGAGGATTATTTATCTCAGATGTGGCATGAGAATTTCTCTAAATGATATACAAAAATTCTGACTCTTGAGTCTTTATGTAGGAGTTTTGAAGATTTGATTATGATCATTATAAGCTGAAGTATTTTTGTCTTATCTTCCAATAAAATCCAAGTCCATCACAAAGAATACATTAAACAGAAGTGAGACATTTCTGCTGATGCCTTTTGCATAAATTAAAAATCCCATGTGAAAAGCCATCCATATACTGAGGGTATTTATACTCTGCAAATGGCCCATGTGTAAATAAGCCTATGTAGAATTTTTCGTGTCTTTTGTATCTTACAAGTGCAGCTTGCGGTTTAGAGCTGTAAGTCTTAGTGGTTTGCCTTCGAATCTCAGATTTTTATCTAAGGAAAAGAAATGGGAGCTTCTTATTCAACCAACTGGCGCTACCTGAGACTGTGCCAGTGGAAGAACCCAAGTCTTTTCAACAGGCTATGTTGCACATCACTGAGAACTGAATAACAATAATTCAGAACCAGAAACTATCATGCAAAGTTTGTAGACAGTGAGTTTGGAGCACGGCTATGAAAATATGTTGCTGGTGAGATATTCTTACCACCAAATAAATTTGCTGCTTCTCCACCACTCTTCAGTGAGAGAAACTGAAAGGTATAGAGCCCTGTACAGGATGGATGAAAGGTTTTGTTTTCTAGGTCTGGCATGAAGAGTTTTCTCCAAAACGCCATACGTTTTGTTTTTACTTGAAAAGCTATTCTACATTAAGTACAGTTTTTTTAAAAAAAGTTAATGCAGCATTCATGTTGCAGAGCTAAAAAAAAAATAGAATGTCAGTTTGAGCAAAAGTTAATGTTGCTGTTGGAACTTTCTTTTGGCAGTGCTGCAGTATTTGCTATCCTGGATTTTTTTTTTTTTTGTTTTACGGTATGGTATGGCTTATCTGCAAATAAAATATACATAGTTTCTAATGGAGCTGATTTAACTTTGAAGTGGGACTTCTAATTTATAAGCACAATTCAGAAAGAACGGGGAAAAGTTGAAGAATGATTAATAGATTTCCAACGATTTTTTATGGAAAAAGAGAAGGGTTGAGGAATAATTCTGCTTGTATCTTATTGCAATCCACTATATATAAAAATGGTATTATTGAATGTTCCCTGGCAATCTTCAGAGTGTATGGTTATACTGAATTGCTTTTAAAATGAAGTCATACTTTATCTGCTTTCCAGTTGGGTTTTCATAAATATGAAAGATATTATGAATGTGGCCATTTATAAATATGCTTAAACTATTAAAAAAAAAAAGTTACAGGAATGGCTACTAAATAGCTGACATCTTACCATGTTAGAGAATGTCCAATAAAATTAAAAGTGATGTAATTTACTTCCTGCTGACAAAATGTACCTTGAGTATGTGTTGTCTTATAATGGCAGTTGAAGCATTAGGAACATTCTACCTTACGCTCAGGCAAGATGCCAACAAGTAGCTCAGTGCCTTATGTAAATAAGTTATTTTCACCTGCAAAAAACATGGGCAGTCCAGCTGGCCATAAGGGGAGAGGCACAGTTTGGTAGTGCAGTAGGCAAGAATAGGTGTTGCTGCTAAGATTATAGGAGGTTTCAGTGGTGGAGGTTTTGTTTTGAATATGTCTGGTTGTGGCAAACATTAATACGAATGGCATTTGTGGAGTGGGATGGAAGAACTGAGATGTGCAAATGGACTTCAGACTGGAAAATGCAAATTAATATTGAGTTTATTGGGGGAAATGTGCCTATATCAAAGCAGCCTTTCTTGAGGTCGTAGTGAATGTCTGCAAACCTGAATAAAAATCAATAGATATTTCAAAATCCGATCACTTTCATGGTTGTGACTATTATAGCAAGTATTTCAGAGAAGTGGTGGAGTCTCCTTCACTGGAGGGGTTCAAAAAACATATTGCTATGGCGCTTTGGGACGTGGTTTCATAGGCACAGTGGGGTTGGGTTGACAGTCTACCTTGATGATCTTAGAGTTATTTTCCAATCTTAGTGATTCTGTGAGTCTGTGATACCTCAGTTGCCTTGTTTCCAAGGTGTGCTAATTTTGTCACAGTTCTCAAGTGATATTTAGCAGCCTGTCAACCTTTGACATATTATGAGATCACTGGTAAATATTTGACAACATTGAATCATTTCCAAAGCTACAAGTCTGTTGACTTCTTGTAGTTTTATTCTGCTGAAGAACAGCCTTGAACTTAACCAACAATGTCTTTAAGCACTTGTAGTGCTTGCAGGGGTCACAAGAACAGTGTTTGTGTGTTACTTATTATAAAGTGAAAAAGAAAAGATACTTTTTAAAATAAATGTCAAAGAAGCACAGTCTGTGAGTCATGGAACAGTCAATAGAGTACTGACCACCTTCAGTTACATTTGGATCTTAGTAGATCATTTTCCCTATTTTTCTTATAATAATTTTGTTACTGGTCTTCCTATATTTTTTAGATCTCATTCACTGTGGTTCGAAAAAAAAAGCTAAATATTTTTATTTTTGTGTCTCATCAGCCTTTTTCATCGTCTGGAACTTGAATCCTTCCTATATGGCGAATACCTCTTTAATAGTGATTTTTTTGACTTGTAATCTTGTAAACGAGTAAATGAGAGGAGGAGAAATTTTTCTGTTTATTTCCACGGCAGTTAAAGTTTCTACATACTGTAAAGGTACTTATACCAGTTCCATACTAGAGTTTGCTGCAGGCTCTGAGCATACGAACTAAATTATTTGCTCTGTTCTTATGTTGTTTCTTGTCTCCTGTTACGCACTGCCAGGGAGAGGGTACTGAATCACTTTTCTGACTCAATCCAGCTGTTCATATGTACTTAAAATCGTTGTGGTTGTGTTCTTAATGTTGTCAACTGGCCATTTTATCCATGGTGCAGGTCATAAGCTATCCTGGCAAAACAGAGTGAAAACAATTCAATTGAGAAACAGGTGTCAAGATTTGAGAAAGAGATGTTCTAAAGGAAAATGATGCAATTTATGTATTTTTGTAAAAAGATTGTCCCGTAAAAATCTCTTGAGAAATTAGACTATTTCAAATGTGGTCTTTAAGCAATAAAGGCAGAAATGATAAAATCTATTTTAGATACTTGTGTTCAGGAAAGCTAACATTTGAAATAACGGGTAACATAGACAATAGATCTCAAACTTTTGTTTTTTTATTATGAAGGTAGTCAATGAAAGTTTGTGGTCATTTCTTAAGTAGACTGTACTTTGTTTAGATATCATCCTGCACTCTGAGGGCAGTTTAAAAATCATAGCAATTACTAGAATATTGGCATTTTCAGCGACATTTGTACCATATACATCAGTAATTTCTAATAATGTGTTTATGGAGGGATATTTAGATCTGAAAAAGGAAATATTTTATTTATGGCTAGGAAACATGAAATTTGGAATCTGGAAGAAATGCCAAACATCTTAGGGTTTGGCTGACAGGGAGTTAGTGGATGAATGGAATTTTGAGGGTTAACAACCACAGATCCTCTGAGAGGACCTGATTTCTGTAGTTTCTTTGGTATCCTTTGCTTCATTTTCCTTTCAACAAATCATATTCCTTTGGATTTGTGTCTTTTCTATGATCAGCTTAGGTTTTTACTTTCCACTGTCAGCTTGAGACATTCTTACTCAGTTGAGAAAGGTGATGTGAATAATAGCACCTGTTGAAATTTGTAAGAATGTGCAAATCCATCTCAATTTTGCATGCCTCTTTATTCTATTTCATTTGTATTTAAAAACAATTAAAAAATCCTTTTGCATGTGCATCTTGTTTTGATAAAAGTAATCATCTTCTTAAACATCATCAGCGGTATCCTATAGACAATGGTTTTCCTAAAGTTTCAGGGTAATGTGTATCTTAAAACAGACTGGAAGCATAGAATTTTGGAAGAGTTTAAAAGCCATGGAAATTGTCTGTAAAGAACTTAAATTTGAGGGGGCACGACCTTCTCCCTTGTGAGGACAGGCTGAGAGAGTTGGACTTGTTCAGCATGGAGAAGGCTCCATGGACCTTAGAGCAGCCTCTCAGTACCTGAAGGGGCTGCAGGAAGCTGGGGAGAGGCTTTCTACATGAGCCTGTAGTGACAGGATGAAGGGAAATGGCTTTAAATTGGTAGAGAGGAGATTTAGATTAAGACATAAGGAAGAAATTCTTCACACTGAGTGTGGTGAGGCCCTAGCAAAGGTTGCCCAGGGACACTGTGACTGCCCCATCCCTGGAGGTGTTACAGGACAGGCTGGATGGGGTCTTGAGCAGCCTGGGCTGGTGGGAGGTGTCCCAGCCCATGACAGGGGTCTGGAACTGGATGGGCTTTGAGGTCACTTCCAACCCAAACCATTCCATGATTCTGTGATGATATACCTCAATGCATTTTTTATCTGAGTAGTCTCTGCATAACAGTCCGAATGATTTTCTTCTGTCAGGGTTATAAGATACGTGGTTGTGCCTGTATTTGTACATTCTTAGGGTGCAGACCTACCACTAAAGGAAATCCCAGAAAGGATTTAATTGAATGCTGTGTTGGCAGCTGAAAGACAGTCAACACAGATAATAGTGAGTCTCTCCCTGCTGTAACTTCTCCTAACTCCATGCCTCAGAGTGGAATGAGCAGCTAAAAACCCTAGGGGATGTATAACGTGTGCAGTGAAAGTCCAGAAATTCATTTAATTGAAGACAAAAGTTGCTGGCACTTTTGAATTGTTTCTCCAGCCTTCAACATAGAGGTACTTAAAGATGGAAAGCTGTAGTATGTTTGAATAACGTGAATTTTTTACCTTGTTATTTATGCAGCTTGAAAAGTTGTTCAAGCTTGTTCCATTATATGCCTTTGTAAGAGCCTGAGAGTTTTGGTTTTGTTATATTTCAACTAAAGTCAGATCCCCATAGCACTGTTAGAATCATGATACTAAATATAATCTGGACTTTAAAAGTAGTGGAGGAAAAACCTTATTGTGAGTGAGATACCAATGTGAAAATTAAAGGTTTTACCTCTTTAGTCAAGAATAAGTCTTCACTTCTGGGATATTTTGCAAACAGTCTAAGATTACAACTAGTAAACAAGAATTGTCTTTTGCACTGTACTTTGAAGAAAAACTGTTATTTTTATACTACAGATCATGTAGGTGTTTTGAATAGTTAGAAGATGCTTATTAAACTCTATGTACATTTTCCCCATCTGGTATGGATGCATTTTTGCTGTGACAGAACTGATATTTACTTTGGGCAGTATGGTGAAAGTGTGAAGAAGAATAGTTTCCTTCAGCCTGTCCTTGCACACTGTGTGCATCTGCTTCACAAAACAGAGAGTAGATCAGGGAAAATTTTTCTTGGGCCATGACATGGCAACTCTGTGTCCTTTCATTAATGAAATCTGGTTAAATACGCTGCTGGAATGAAGAGAGAAAATATTAGTGAGAGAACAGAGAAGATATGACATGGTGGGAGTTTGCTTCAGCTGAGAATTAGGAAATTTTGAATCATCCACTTGTTTAGGAGAGCACACCATTCTTAGGTTTGTCTGGGTCTATGCAAGCACGCAGCTGGTAGTAATAACCTTCAGGAGGGCGGTAGGTATGTAGCTCTGCATGGGTGGCCTCTGTGGTCCGACACCAGGGACTGCCCTGTGCTGGCCATGGCTACTTCCAGCAGGATCCAGTGGACTGGGCAAGGCTGAGCCCCTCAGACAACACAGCAAGGCCCCTGGGAGAAGAAAAAAGGGTAAACCGGTGCCTGGCAGTGTGAGGAGTGAGGGAAAAAAATGACACAAACATCCCTGCAGACACAAACTGGTAAAGGAGGAGAAAGTGGTGGTACTCCATGTGCCGGGGCAAGTGTCTTCCCCATGGAGAAGCTCAGGTCAGAGCAGGTGGGTGCTCCTTGAGTGAGGCAGCAGGCCATGGAGAGCCGACACTGCTGCAGGCTTATCTGAAGGTGCTGCAGCCTTTGGAGAGGGAGGAAGAGTAAAGTGTGAGGGTGAGGGAGCAGCAGAGAGAGACCGTGCCCCCCTGTTCTACACCTGCTCTGTGGTACTCAGGACACAGGGAGAAGGTGTTGTTTTCACTTGTCTTTGTTTCTGTGTCGTAGTGTAACCCCAGACAGCAACTAAGCACCACACACACACACACACACACACACACACACACAGCCACTCACAGCGCTCTTCTCGCCCCAGCCCGAGGCAGCCGAGGAGGAGAAAGACGAAAAAAGTAAAACGCCTGGGTTGAGATGAAGGCATTTTAGTAGGACAGCAAGAAGGAGAGATAATAGTAATAGTAGTACTAGAAGTAATAAAAAATAATAGAATTTACAAAACCAGTGATGTATAGTACAGTTGCTCACCACCCGTGACTGATGCTAGGCCTGTCCCTGAGCAGTGATTGCCGTTCCCTGGCCAGCTCCCGAGTTTGTGTGCTGAACGTGGCATTGTATGGTATAGCATATCCCTTTGGCCAGCTTGGGCCAGCTGTCCTGCCTATACTCCCCTCACAGATTCTTGTGCACCTTCCTGCTGGTACAGCATGGTAAGCTGAAAAGTCCTTGATTTAGCATAGGCCTTACTTAGCAACAACTGAAAATATCAGGGTGTCATCAACATTAACCTCATACTAGATGCAAAACATGCCAGCTGCTAGGAAGAAAATTAACTCTGCCTCAGTCAAAACCAGGGCATTCTCACTCTCCAAATATGTTTTAACATGCAAGAAATTAAATTAATTTTCTGCGAATTTCATTTGCCTGTGAGGTAATAGCTAAGTAATCTCTGTGCCCTTATCTCAATCCATGAGGTTTAGAAAAGATATATCTTTTTTTCTTCTCCTGGCCTGTTGGGGAGGGGGAGCAGGAGAGCAACTCTGTGGGCATCTGGCAGCTTTGTGAGGCAAACCCACCATCATGGTGAATTGTTTAGAGAACGAAATATTTTGCTTTGACATGTCAAGCCGCAGGATTAGAAACTGCTGCTGTGTGAGCAAGTAATTATAAAGTATAGACCACTGAGAATAATCCTTTGGAGCTGGCTAACTGCTTTGTTTAAAAATGTAAAAAAAAAGCTTCAATGTTCTAACATTTCTTTGACACTTGTGTTACGTCATCTGCATTTATTATTGCTGTTTAGTATTGGCAAAATGCTATTTTATAACTGTCTTGTGGTGTGTTAAGTCTCCTTCTTGACACAAGATTATGTGTGCCCATTTCTTTGGACTTATTGGATATTTTTCTGTTACTGTGTTTTTTTGTGATAGTGATAGCTAGGGAAATGTATTTCCATCTTTTCTTGCTTCTCAGTTCCTGTTGTTAGGAAGGCATGCTAATTTGTCCTACATTCCTTCACTGCCTTATTTGTATGAATTCTGCAGGAATCAGTATTACATTTGAAATCTGCATTTTTTCAACTTTCAATGATAACAACCTTCCATTCTGAATTGGTATCCAAGGAAGAGTATGTAATAGTTTAAAGAAGTATTTGCGAATCTTGAAGTTTCCTGGCTTTCACATAGTATCTGGTAACTATATGTACAGGTGATCTTCACAAGTTTATTTCACTTCTGTGTTTGTATAACGTCATGGTAATATAATTTTATAAGAAACAGTAGGCTTGCTTCAGGTTCTCTCAGAACACGTGACAAAATTAAAATCCCATATATATGCTCCAAATAGGAAAGAAAAGCTGGGCAAAAAGCAATACCATAAGTGTTCTAGAATACATGTCAGAAATAAGATATCATAGTGGTTTCTAATGTAATGTATTTTATGAGATGCCATTGCCCAAAATATTCAGATATTTTTCATACCTCATTTCTCATCTGTGATATTTCCAATGGGATTTAAGAAAACCACAGCTTTCATATGTCAGAAGAATTCTGATCTGCCTACTTTTTATGATTATTGGCTTATTTCAGATGTGAACAATTTTTATTTTAGGTAAGAAAAAGGTTAGTTTTCATTCAGGACTAATGTTTCCACATGGCTTTGTTGTGTTTATTTCTTTTAAGAAAGTAAAAAGGCTTGATATTATGAGAATGTATGTTGTGGAAACTTTCACTTATGAGAGGAAGTGCCTACTTTAAAATGTGGATGTGAGTCCGGTTTGGAGTGTCCATGTAATGTTTCATTTTGATGTTTTTAATGTTCTTGCTGTGGTTTTTACATTTTGTAATCTTTGTTGTGCTGTACATTTGGCCCTGGTATCCAATATCTGAAAACATGTTGAAATAGTGGTGCTTTAAATCATGGCTTTGATTTTCTCTGCTTTATCTGTTTAGATTTATGGTAGAAGATCTTAACTCCATTTCTAAAAATTGTTAAAAACATAAGGGCTTGGTTGGTAAGAATACAGCTTCATCTTCCCTTTTCTACCTGTGAAATTGCCCAAGAGACTGAGAAATAGTCACTTTTTTTTTCAAAATGATCACAGAGTTTGTTTGTTTATCAAGACTTGTCTGAAAATTAAACATTTGAATAAATGTTTAATTAGGTTAATTTTGTTCAATAACCTTTACATCAGAGTTCAGTTCTTTAACTTCTGACTCTGGAGATTGGCAATAATTTTCGGAGTTCCCTACCATTGAATTAACCTTGAGTTTATGCAAAGAGCTGAAGGAAAACATAAAATGTCAGTATCTCTGGCTGACAGTCTGGAGAGCAGCATCTCAAAGCCCTGGTTTCGTGTTGCAGCAAATAGAATGGAGGCAGGAGAAAAGTGGCAAATGCGCCGTGGTCCTTGGTCAAAGTAGATTAAGGCCTTGGTTTTCGTAGGTGGACAGGAGAAACCTGCTGCACCAGCTGACAGGTTGCTATTCCTATTGCATATCCAGAGTTTATTGGCATCTTTCATAGGCTAAATAATGATTTAAAGAAAAAGAAAACTATATCTGAGTGAAATTCAGCATTAGACATAAAAATCATATGAAAAATAGCTTCTACATTTTATTAGTGTTTTAGAATTACGCTTTTAAAAAGAAAATTCATTTAACATTTATAGTTTACATTGTTGTATAAAATTATTCAAGATATGTAGAAGTAGTATCTGGTAGGTGCACTGAAGGTACCTTTAAATGTGTGACATTTAAAGCTCATCATGAAGACAAACTGACCTAAAAATGTAAGTGCAGAAAAGGAAACAGAACACTCATGTTTTTTGTGTTAATGATGATCTTTCAACATCTGTTCATGATGCAGCTAGTGTAGCTAATTGAAAAATTAAATACATGTATTTACATTTACTTAAGGTGATTGTGCAGAGAGATTGCATTGGGTTTTTTTCTTTTTGAAGTAGTACCCACTTATGTTTGAATGAAATTGTATTTTGCACCACCTATAAAACTTAATTCTGTTTTCTTGCTTGATTCAGAATTTTTTTTTTGATGATTTATCCATATGTCAGGCAGGGTGTCCATTGTGCTCATGTAATTTATGTAATTCCAGAAGAAACAAAATCGGTTACTATTTTGCTCCATTTGTGCTTCATGGAAACACAGAAGAGCTCTTTTCTTCTCCTAGACAGATGTACCACATTGTTTTCTTTCTGTAGCAAAACTGTTTAATAAGTTTTTAAGTTTAGAGAATGAGAAAATTAACTGTCAGTCTTGCTGATGAGATTTTCTAGGAGAAAAAAAAAACCACAAACCATTACTGTCTTCACCTTTACTCTTGGTAGGAATGTGTGCATGTTGGCAGCTGAGGTAAATTTGTATGGTATTTCTATAAATATATTTTATAGTATTTTTTTAACTTTGGCCACACTCTTGTAGTTACTAGATATTCATCTGGTGTGTTAGCTTTTTGTGTTTGTTTGTGTTTTTATATACTTTGGGATGGAGGGGAAGCTAAGTATGTAAATGGCTGTATTAGAATGCTTTTCTGTTTTAGCTGCTGGCAACGAAGGATGGATTGCTTCATTTTTATATACTTTTTTTAAAAATAATTTAAAAAAGTGTAAAAGGAGTGTTGTAAGATGCCTTTTTCAGATTCATTGTTGGTCAGAATTCATTTTTTTAATTCTTGTTCCCCCAATTTTTCCTGTTATTTCATTCAATATTGTTGTCTGAAAATGTGACAATACACTGAGTAATAAAATTAGTGTATAGACTTTTCTGTACATGCTGTACATATTTAAATGACCCCTTGGGTCTCCCAAAGCAAACTTTTAACATTCCAAATCTTTTACTATGCATCTGCTACTGGCAGGTAGCCACCCACCCACATAGATTGAGTTGAAATACATGAAATTTATTCTAGTTCGCTGAAGTAGAAATGCTTGTAAAATATTAAGGTAGTCACCTTGCTGGTAAGGTTACTAAAACAGTGGGTTTTCTTAAATGGAATTTTGTGGGTTTTTTCTTCTGCAGGACAGTGCACAACTTCATACTTTCATAAATTCTTATCCCGTGTTTTCCTTTTGTTTTTCTTTCAGATGGGGTTTATACAGATTAATGAGGACTTCATATTTATTGAGCCACTCAATCGCAGTTTGGCTGTGACAGGTCACGCACACAGGGTGTACAGACGGAAAAGGTCCATAGAGGAGAAAATTACTGAAAAGGCAGCTTCTCAGAATCAGTACTGTGGTGTTGTTACAGGTAATAAAAAAATCTCACTGGAAAGATCTAATGTGGCAGATTTATTTTTAAGATATATAGACAGTAATTTAAAAACCAAGCCCTATCAAGAGTATATCTGATTATTCTTGTAGCAGTAAGTTATGGTAGCTTTTGAGGTGATGCTGAGGCTGCTGTTTCACTTGTCTGTCCAAAGGACCTGTCCACTAAGAAACAGACTCTGATTCTTAATGTCTAATACATTTGAAAGAAGAAAACTTTGGGTAGTTTTTTTTTACTTTGTCTTGTTAAATATTAACCTTTTGGTTATCCCTCGCTGTCTTTGTAGTTTCTTAATTACTTACTACATGCAGTGCTTGTGCTTAATTTTTCATTTTAAAGCCTTACCACAATTCAACCCGGTTTTGGTTATTAATAAATGAAACAAGCCAAATGCATTTTCCTCAAAGGTGGGTAGAGGAAGTAGTGGAATTAGAAGGGTTTTGAAAAAATTTGGCACATAGTGATGACTTAATGGTTTTCAATGAAAGGTGGAAAAGCGGCTTTTGTGAAAAATGACATGTTGTTTTGGGTTTCATTATCAGCTTGTCTTCCTCAAAGGATAGAGGACATTTCAGTCTTTTGACCTTAACATGAGCTGAGGGTGTTTTTAATGTTGTTATCAGAAATTATTTTTTCCCAGGAAATAAAGCAGAATAACTCTAGGTGAGCTCTGGAGATCACTTCCAGCCTAAACTTTTCTGTGGCTCTGTTGGTTCTTTCTGAACATTTATACTGCTCCATCCATTTTGTATAGCTACAGAATAAATGTAACAAGGTTTTTTATTCCCATTTTGGAAGTATTATTTTTATAATTGGGCATCCATTGACTGGTTACAATCAAAGATGAATTAGCAAAGCAAGACTCTCTTTGTAGTTACTAAGAGGTACTAAGTAAATGACATGTAACTTCCCCCAGCAGGCTCTATATTTCTCTTCTAAGTATTGTGTTATGTTGCCACTGCTTATCTAAAAGTGATATTTTCTGTAGTAGCATAAGTTGTTTGCATATAGTAAAGCTGTTTATTCTTCCTCATTAGCAATAAATGAGGTAGAACATGCATGCTTGCATGTGTGTAGGATTGAAAAAAAAAGAGAAAATTAAAATTATGCATGATGTGTGCACTGGGAAAGAAGAGAGGGGCATCTGATTAATAGCAAAACATGATGTGTATGAAAATGAATAAAGATACAGAATTCTCTAAGGACGTTATTTTTCTGTCCTGTTCATTAGCAGTGATCCTTTCACTTTCTCTTTTGCTCTAAAATGGGAATGTCAGCTTATTCTTTTCTAATAATTTTATGCCCAAGGCTTTGACTTGGTACAAGTAATCTGTAAACAGAAATAAAATATTTGCTTGAAGTAAGTTTCACTATTTCTGCTACCAGCCTGAAATTTCAAAATAACTCAAGCTGTGCAGAACTGATCAGCATTTGCAGACATAACCTTATTGCCAGGGGGTATAAATACCTGCTATTTCTGATGCTCTTGTGCTAGAAAGAATAGTCCCTCACTCTGCTTCTACAGGGTATTTAACTAAGCAGGGTTGCAGTGAGTTACTTACGTAAGGGCTCTGTTTATACTAGGAGCTGGTGTGACACGCAGCTGGCTGATAATTGTGGTGGATGGGTGCAGTGTTACGGGTGGATTGAAGCAACAAAAATGAGCCTTTACAGCAATATTTGAGAAATTAAAGTCAACTCAATGAAACAAAGATAAAAGAGATGATTATGTGGGGCTCTCAAACTCTTAGATTTTGCACAGCTGCCTTTGGTAGAGATGTAGCAGTCTGGCACAGAGAAACTATTATCTTGGCAGCATGGCAACTTCTTGGCAATATGGACCAATCTTACAACAGGATCTCTTGCTTCTACATTTGTGTGTCAGGATCGGTGCCCTTGGACAGGTGCTTATGCTGCTGGTTTTGGGCCAAATTGATGTCAAAAACTGGCTACCCATCAAGCAAATACATATGGTCAGTAATGAACTGTAATTATCAGAAGGAATGAGGGTCTGTGCAGGAGGTGTTGAAGGATTGCTATTGGAAATAAGAGCTTTGTATGCAGAACAGGAAGAGGCAATCAAAGAAGGTATTGTTTGTTGTCTGTTACTGTTGTGGGCTGGATTGAAAGACGCTACACAGCCAAGCTTCTTTGGAGAGAACAAAAAACTTGGTTTTGTGAATGAAGTGGATGTTTCTTGTTAATTAGAGGAGGGAGAGAATCGCATCAAGTGAGGCAGATGCTTTCTGGATTTGTGAAAGTGTGTGTGTATATCCTTTTGTGCAATATGTGTGTGATTTAATTACATATGTGAGCCAGATGCACCTACACAGACCTCACACCTCACATCTTTCTTTAGTATGTGGACCATGAAAAATTTCAAAGCAACCAGTTCACAAGCACTCTACAGAGAAACACATGCAAGAAGCAGTTGCTGGTATAGCAAAGGGCCATGTTGGAAAGCTGAGCTGTTTTCCTTCTGCTTTATCTGAAGCAATTGGTCCAGGCTGAAGTTGTTTTTTACAGTAAAGGTAACTCATGGTAAAAGCATGGGGCACTTTAGAGGGGATAAAGTTATCTGCTTAAATGGTCATTCCGTTTCACACAGACTCATGAGAGAGAGCTGTTACCCAGGGTACAGTAGATCTGAATTTTGTATCACTTCTGTATATGGGAGGATGGAGGCTTCCTCTTTTACTTTTCAATTCTGGCGATAAATAACATAGTAAATAACATACTGCTCTGTGTTATGAGCAGATTGTGCTTCTGCTCTTAGAGTGATGCTGTTTTGCAGGAAAAAGGCTGCTACTATTGATGGATCAAATGCAGAAGTTTAATTTTATGTGACATAGAATGAGCAGTCAGCTGGGAGAGCTATGTTGGTTCTTGCTTTACAGCCTGTTTCCACATCATAATCATGAAATAAAATGCATAAGCAGTCTTGGTCATATGTCTTGTTCTGTGAGAATGCACTAAATAGAGATTGGTGCTCCTTGAGGTATTGGTTTTCATTCCTTGGGTCAGAAACAAGTTGTCACTCTCTGTTAAGACACTTAAATCCCTATCCAAGCTGTATTGGAGGTATAGCTTGTGGCTTTTTAAGCTCCTAAATATTCCCTACCTAGCCAGAATACTGCAATTTCCATGTAGCTACGGTACTCATTTTCTTTTCCCTGGGAAAAGAAAGCCTGGGGAGTGATGGTGAATGCTGTAAGATCTGGGCCTCATGTGGATGTACTCAGGGAATGCTCTTGTGCCTGAGGACTTGTCAGTGTCCAGGACTCCTGTGTTAATAACCCCTTCTCAGTGTTGGCTTGGATGCTTTATTTAAGCTGTAGTTATATTAGCTGGATTTTCAGCTCTTTTGGAGTGGGAGGTAGAATTTTCACTGTTTTGTTAACAACTCTTGCTATTTTCTCATAAATACCTATTGAATGTCAAATGCACTTACTGCAATATTTTTAGACTTCCTGCTGGAATACGGGAGTATTCCTAGCTTTCTTTTCACTCAACTGAGTTTAAGTAATAAAATAGTATGGAATCTTCCTTCATATTTTCTGTAGTTGCACAAAAAGTGGAAGTCTTCATGCTCAGAACCCTCCTGTAGCATTTAATTTCTATTATGCCAATATAATTAAATTTTTAAGATGAGTTTATGTCTTTAATCCGAATGAGCAGTTTCATCAGTTAATCTGATTTTATCTTGTTGACACATGCATTATTGATGTAGGTAGGGGGGTTTACAGTTTGTATTGTCTCTTACATATTGTACGTTCAATAATTAGCAATTCGTCATTTTCACTCATTTACAAGTATGTAAATAAACAAGTGATGATTATAGCAGTTGTTAGAATAACAGCGATCGCAAAATTGGTAATTCAATTTATGTAAAGTCTTTGGAAATAACTAGAATTTTCACGTAAATGCGATCTCGTGAAGAGGAATTCTGCCAGCAATTTGGAAAAGGTTGACTGGCCAAGGACAGATTGTCCTTTGGTTCGTTAACCCAGCTGATATCTGAGGCAAATAATGGGCACTGTCCCTTACAGCCAGCTTCTCTACAGAGCTCTGCAGTCTCCTCATCCACTACAATGCTGAAAGACAAAGGTTTCAACAATTTATGGGACTATGGTGACCTAACTGTTCAGCACAATGATGAATTTAGTGTGAATTCTGAATAAAAATGCAAAAGTAGCCAAAACTTGTGGTGAGGTGTTAGCAGACTTTTCTGAACAGCCATGCTAATATTAAATTTTAAGTTTTCAACCCTAAGCTGCTGGGTTTTTCTACAAAGATGTGAACCATGAATAAACTGTGTTGCTGGAAACTGCACTGGAATCAATCACTGCTTCTAGGAGGGAGGAGGATTGACCACATGGCTCATGAGAGATCTCTTTTAACCTAAATAATTCACTGTTTAAACTTATATCTACAACCTACTCTTGCAGCATTAGATGCTTGTATGGTAAGTCATAGTTGTATAGCTTATAGGGTGTGGGGTTTTTTTGGCACAAATCCTGACCATGAAGTTTCATTAAAAAATATTCTCGAAAGAGTGATGAAAACATACATGATATTCTATAACCTAGGCTGTAGATCCACAGTTAGCAAACACGAGTGTAGCTAGAGGCTAGCTACATGGGTAAGGCTAAGCAAATGTCTGAAAGATCAAAATGAGAGAGATCAAAATTAATTTTAGATAGCTTATTAAGTCATAGGTTGCATCTGTTTCTAATCAAATGAACACCAAAATTTTATTTCTGGACAATATACACTTTTTTATTTTAGTAAATTAGTATGCTTATCTGTGCTATTAAGTCTTGCATTGTCAGTGATCAGTAGTCCTTTCTAAAATGTAGCAGGATGGAATAAATCACATATAAAATCTTTAATAAATGGCTACAGAGAAAGATAGACAACCTTTTAAGAAGTATAGCTACTTTATATTTTACATTTGAAAGTATTTATCTACATTATATTTACATTAAATCTATACTGCACTTACTTTTGTATTAAATCACATATCCTTCTTCCACTACTATCTTATACTTTAAAATTAATTTGTGAGTTCAGTGACCTTTAAGGCATATTTTTAGCACTTCCCTGAAGAGTGATTTGGTTTTGGGAGAGTAGTCATGTGTTATAAAATGAACTGCAGGAGCTTTCCTATTAGAGAAGAGACTGATTAATTGCAAAACATTTCCTCAATGTTTCTGAGTATTTGATTGTTTCCAGAACATGTGTTTATAATTGTCATCTCAAGCATCATTTTTGTTGTAAACAGAGAGCCCAATATTCCATTGTGGAAGCTGTAAAAAATTTCACTTGATTTCAGTGAGATCAGTCCCAGCAGTTTTATGCCCTCTTGAGAGGATCTAACACAATTCAGCTATTACAACAGGGAGTTTCATTTTATATTTAATTTTAAATTAAATTATTGCTAACTGCTGTATGCATAGCTGACCGGTCTCTGGTTTGAACTGTTTTTTTTCGCTAGGTACTGTGTTTGGTAATAGGGATTTTGCTATAAGTTCTGGAGAAGAAACCAAGAGCAGTAAACTGACCTTGAAGTCATGTTAGTAAAACATCACATTTTTATTTCCAACAAACCTATATCCTACACTCGCTGTCATTCATCTGATATATTCTTTCATCTTTACAAATCACCCTTTTTTTTCCATGTATTTTCTTAAAATTGGGGTTTTGGCAAATTGATGTTTTTTGTCTTTTATGCTAAGGTACAACCAAGGCATCTTCTCTGTGATTTATGAAGATGGGTAGATAACAACTCTGCAATGTCAGTGAGACTGTTTTGCTGTCAAACCTAATACGAGTTTAGTTTTCTCCCACAAACCAAACTGGGGGCACATAATCTTCTATAAATATGTTAGGTAAAAGGACACATAAAATATGATTGGCTTTATTTGATTCCTTTTTTTCTTGTTGTGAAGTAACATTTATACATTGTACAGACCTTCAGTCTGTGCCGTAGCATCGGCAGTGCTAAATAAGCATGAATTAGGGTTCGTGGCTATTACATTTCACGTAATCAGAGTTACACCATAACCATAGGTAGTAAATTCTAAAAGTACTGTAGGAGTAGTTTGAAGGATGAGTTTGACAAGCAATGTTTTATGTTACAGATAAAAGAAAATCCAAGAATCAGAAAGTATCAGAAAGCGGAAGAGGAAAACGATACTCTTACAAGTTACCTCAGGAGTACAACATAGAAACTGTTGTGGTGGCAGATCCAGCTATGGTTTCGTATCATGGAACAGATGCTGCCAGAAGATTTATTCTAACCATCTTAAACATGGTAGGAAATTTAAAGTTGATTTTGGCGTTTTGCCAACAGTGCATGCACTGGGGCATACTTGTCTGTACTGTCTGGTTTTGTGTCTTCAGCAAGGAAGCCAGAAAGCGAGAGCTGAACAGGATGACTTTTTGGTTAGAAGCCCATGATGTACTTGGGAAGGCTGGGGCATTGGATGGTTTCATATGATCTATACTTGTAATGAAGAGATGATGTTGTTGAGAGTTGTGTGATCATTAGCAGCTGAAAAAATCCAAAGGGTAATGTACTCAGACAATTAAGTCCCCTCCTAGGTCTCCCTGGAGCTGCACTGCACTCATTTGGTTCATAAAGCAGTGAAAACTAGCATCTGTAATTTTTAAGGGAAGATTATTTTGAAGAAGGAGTGTAAACTGAAGAACTGTGAATGTTAGTAAGAGTTATTACCATGTCCTGGCTCAGACCACTGGGCCATGATCCTGGATTTGACTGAACAGAAGTTTTTATGTGAGTAGGTTTCAGTGCTGTGTTTTTCTGGAGAAACAGGCTACAGTTTATAAAGTGGTCATGGCTGTTAATGGGAAAAGGTCTTTCTGTGCTCCTAGAGTGAATACTGTCTAAGCTCTGTTTTCCCTTCAGAAGAACAAGACAATATGTTAGCTTAATATTCTATTAAAATTATGGAAAATTAAGGCAGTCGCATTAGAATATGAGAAATTTTTTAGGTTCTTCGAGGGTCTGTGATTTTTAGTCTACAGTGTGTTGAATGCAATACAAGCATGTATTTTTATTTACTTCTTTTTGTCTTAGGTTTTCAACCTTTTCCAGCACAAGAGCCTTGGACTACAAGTAAATCTTCGGGTGACTAAGCTTGTCCTCCTTCATGAGACTCCAGTAAGTGTATATTATCGTCTTAGCCTGTAAAGGGTAGTGCTACTTAGCTTGTTACTCCACAAAGGTTTGCAATATTCACTCACTTTAATGGCTGACAAATTTTCTCAGCAAGCTTTTGTGCTTTATTTAGCTATTTACACTGCTGGGCAGCCCCAGTAAAGATTAAGCATTGCCTGCTTTACGTACTGCACGTATACAGCTTTTTCTTTGCTTGCAGTCCAACATCAATCAAACAAAGTTTCCTAGCTCATAAAAAAGTCTGCTTTTAGTGCATTCGTATAGCTCTCTTAAACCAAGAGAATAGGAAAAGGAGAAATGGTGTTCTTTGTCAGTCATTCCATAGACAAACAAAAGATGCTATGATATAGCACTATTCTTTTGTTGCAGCTTTCAGACATCATCTTAAATCCTGTTGCTCCTTTTTTTAAGAAAGACCAGTCACATGATGTCCTGATTTATACTTTCTATTAACCTGTAGTTTGTATATTACATTTCAGGACAATGTCAACTTGATTTCTTTTTTTTTCTACAAAATATTATGGAAATCCTTTCGTATTTTACTTAGTTCATAAGAAAAAGGGATTTGCTTATCCATGTTTCTGATATAAAAATATTATTTTTTTCTGGTGTATAAGAAAGTATTTCTTCCTTCAAAGTCCCCTTAAGCAGGTGGAGAAGTCTCATTTCATGTTCTCCTTCTAGATCTTCACATCATTAATCTTTTGTTCATTATGGATAGTGAAGAAACAGGAAATAAATGATACGAGTTTGCATGAGCAGATCCACTGGACACCTCTCTCTGCATTGGCTTAATTCGTAACTTTAGCACAGGAAAAAGATGGTCTCTGCTCCTGAAGTTCCAGTCACTCTGGCATAAACATATTATGCCATAAAAAGGAGACTATTTTGCTGACTCAGTCAAAAAAGATTCATTTACAGAATCATAATTTTAATAAAATGATTTTTTTTTTTTATTTCCAGGCAGATATGTATATTGGCCATCATGGTGAAAAAATGCTGGAAAGCTTCTGTAAATGGCAACATGAAGAATTTGGGAAGAAGAATGATATACACTTAGAAATGTCAACAAGCTGGGGAGAAGACATGTCTTCAGTTGATGCAGCCATACTGATCACAAGGTAAAATACTCGAAGTTGAGTATTAAAAAATACACAGTGGCTTAATATGAACACAGATCAGAGGAACTGATAAATGAGCAACCAGTTAGGGTTTAGTTTTGCAATGAGGAAGAGTACAACTTGAAGCTTCTTTCTAGAACTCAAATGTAGTAGTAAAGTGGTGGTAAAGGTCATTCAGAAACAAAGCATAACGCATAGACCTGTAGGTACTTTCATTCAAAACACAAAAGCATATTTAGACCGTTCAGAGCTGGCTCATTAGGCACATTGTAGAGCTATGCTTCCCTCTAATGGTTCTAGTATGTTTGATTGTGTGCTGAATGTAGATCTCAGATCTGCAGTTCCTTATAACCCTGAAGTATCAGCTATTTCCCACATTCTGAAGGTAATATTCCTCCAGCTTACCTCTTTCCTCCCAAGTGGATCCTGTCATGGTTTAAGCTGTAAGTAGTGCACGGGGGAGTGCATCTTGATGTTTGAAGAGTACACAGCCACTTTATCCAAATTAAATGACAAGATTATGGTTCAGCTGCTAATGGGACTTAGTCCCATTTTTGAGGTGGACCTTGGACTGAATGACCTTCAGAGTTCCCTTGCGAAGAAAATTCCTGTGGCTGGACATATCATAATACCATTGTGCTGTCTGTGCTAGCTGGTGACATGGTATGCTAAAACCATGTGTAATCCTTAAACTTCCTTGTAGCCTTACAGCATTTATTAAGGGCAATCTCACTAGGAGTGATATACATATTTTTTGATTAGTTTACATTTTGCATTCTGATTGCTCCAATCATTTGCAAAGCTCATCATGTACTGGAGGCAGGAAATGAAGGAGTCCAAATTGTCTCTGGTAGAAGCCTTGTTGCTATTTTTGCTATTTAATCCCTTATCTTTGCTTAGAAAAGCCAACATCCGTCTCTTCTTACCCTGTGCCATCCTCCTGTCTTTGTCATGTTGTCTGTTTTATATATGGCTGGGCCTTTGAGAGGGCAGTTTATGTTGCACATTTACACATTAGCTAAGCAGTGGTCCTTCACACAGCCTCCTCTGGACTACCCTGGAAGACATGAGGAGTAGTGTTCTCTATAAGAAATTTCCATTAGCTCATCAGAAAACATACTTGGGATGAGAAAGTAGATAGAAACATTTCAGATAAAGATCCAAGACTGATTTTAAGAGCAGCAAGTGTGTCAGTGGAGGAAGAGTCTAGATGGCAAAGGAAAGAGTGAACCTGGGCCAAGGCATAAAGGATGGCCGAGTGTCATGCATGGCATCATGTTGATGAGCATAGCTAAAGAGGAGCAGAACTCCTTACATCTACTTGTACTTTGTGACTATCCAAGGGTAATCAAGCAATTGCATACCACTTGGTTGATAGAAACATGGGATTGTTGGGTGACCTCTCAGCTGTCCCTTGGCTTTCTTGTTCGAGACAGTGGACACAGCAGTGTCTGCACCAGCAGCAGCTTGAGGGAGCACGGAACCCTTCAAGCCTGCGCTTCAGGCATAGCCAGGAGAGTGAGTCTAGCGTTGCGTTCTTTAGCTTGTGAGGTGTATCTCACAAGAGTAAGATCTAAGATACTATGAAATAAAGTATACAACGCCTCTTTCCTCTCACTTCTCCATTTTCATCTTAACCAGCCTTTATGGGAAGAGGCAGAAGAGTTCTACGCTGGTGCAATTGAGGCATTAGGCATTTGAGTGGCAGTGGTCCGCAGATTTCTTTAGCAGTCAGTATATTTGGCCAGAGAGCCTTTTGAATTTCATGCAGCATTTTAAATAGCAAAAAAAGCTTTCGGAAAGTCCAATCATACATTAAGTTGCACTTTGTAATAATGATATTCTGATTTACATTGCCTACAATTTTTACCTGTCAGTTTTCATGTATTTCTGGGGGACTAAATCTCTGATCAGTGTTAAGGATATTGAGGGAGAGTGCAGGGAACAGGTTGCTTGGATGTCAATATTGTCAGTGTAGGATCCAGAAATTAAAGATCTGTTCTTCTGATATTTTTATTTTTTCAGTGGTATTATTCTCTGGACTATACTGCCTCCCACCTCAGAGCTACTTTAGCTGCTAATAAATCATACCAGTGCGATTTGCTGACTGTGGGAATGTTTTGCTAATCCAGGCTCCCTCTGCACATCATCAGGTTTATGGTATAGCTAACCCCATGTGTGACTCCACTTGTGTGTTTTGTTAATTCAGTCTCATTCTGTTTTGCAAACACAGAACAAGCTCCTTTGTCACAACTTCCAAAGAACTTTGGACAGCATTCTTGCTTTATTGAGAGAAATAATTTAGTTTAGACAGATGAACACCAACTGCTTATTATTTTTCAAATAAGAATGTAAAGTTTTGGTTGTCTAACACATTCTGTCGCAGACCTCCTAAAACCTTAGCACACCTCGTTTTTTGTCTCACGTGATAACAGAACAGCAAGAGTGCACTGGAAAAGCTTTCCTGTGCTTTCACATGCCAGTTGTGTCTACTAACCGAGAGTTAGAAATAAGTATTAAGAATTCTCCAGAGCTGATTTTTAGTACCTAACTAAAAAGAGCATGGTGTGTCTGGACTGTTATTCCACAAAAAGCCATCATAGCCTTTTCATGAAAAACATGCTTTTCAAGGGTTGTTTTTGCATTGTTACATAAACCAGAAACCAAAACCGGCTTCTCCTCACAACTTTCTCTACTGCCTAAACAGGCTGTGATGATATATATTAATATACTACCAATTGTTTATTTGACTTTACAGCAGTTCTTTTTCAGCCGATGAGTTTTTGTTTAGTTTCTCTTTAAATTGGTTTATTCTGATGAAGTAATATCATGTTTTAAACGTGCCTTAAAGTAAAAGGAAAACATAAGGAAAGAGTTTGAATAGTGTACTTATTATGGAAAAGATTCCTAGGGAGGTTAGGTATAAGGAGAATGTAAGAATTAAGGTAACAGTTGTTTTAAGGACTCTGATTCACAGTTAAAAACTAGCAGTATTGCTTTAACAATATATATATCAGGTAGAATTTTCTCTAAGGAAGAAAATATACCATGGCAAATCAACATCCTTCTTGTGTTTTAAATTAGAGAGTGCAAATGCAAGGAGATAAGCCCAGATTTTGTTGTCCACTGAGATGGTATTACCAGTTGTTATATGCATAGGTTGTCTGATATGAATGAGGTAACTGAAAGTGAGGCAGGAAAGGGCCCGTGGCATGCACACTTGCTCTATGATGATCTAAAGTTCTGTATTGCTCCTATTACAAACAAGGTACTGTGAGCTTCAAAGTGTAATTTAAAAAAAAAGATACAAGCATGAGTCAGAATCTACCTTCAATTAAAATTAATGCATCACTATGCTTTTCCACTGTGTAAGTCACAGTGGGTTTTTTTGAAAACATGTAGATATGAAAATAATTTAAAAAAAAAAGAAATTCAAGTTGTCTGTTCTCCTTCTCAGAATTGCCATTTTCAAATGCGTTAGTGATATGAAGTAAATCTCTAATTCCACTAATAATCAGAAGATAAGCAGTGATAGCCCATGTTCACAGTGTTCATATCATCTGTTTAGTCATTATCTCCAGTATCTGAAATTTCTTTTCTCTGGTGATATATAATTGCAACAGTGCTGCGAGGCATTTTCAGTGTAGGAAAGTGACTCATTCTGTGAAAGTAGACGGCATAAACAGCACTTAGGTTTGCTAAATATTGTTTCATTTCTGATTGTTCCAAACTTACAGAACTCTGCCCAAAGCTTGGACAAGAATTTCTTAAGCATTGCTGTTACCTTCAGTGCGCATGGGAACTACAGATCTCTTACTGACTTTTCATTTTACTACACTTGTGGTCATAATGATTTGAACCAAAAATACCTCCATCAGAAAGTCATAGGTGGGAGAGCGCGAATGAGCTCTGTAAAGAAACCGGTGTCACCGCAAAAGGTTGCAGTGTTTTACAGTCCAAAACAGTTGAAATGTGAAGAATTGGAGGCTGGGTTATTAAGTGGCTACTGTGGTCCTTAAACTTTCAGTGAAATTCAGCTCTGGGAAAAAAAGTTATTGCAAGCATATGGCGAGAGATGAAATTATTCTTAATTTTGTCTTCCTAGTGGTGTTTTGTCATGGCTGTAATTTCAGTTGTGCTCATGATGCTTCTGCAAAGTTTTACATTGTTTGCTCTTTTCCTTTTGATGTAAGAGGCAGACATCAAGGAAAGTCCTGGAAATCTCATGTCTCCTTGCTGTTACTTGTTCACTGATAGGACTGTAGATGCCGAAGGAAGCCTGAAAACATGAAGAGCATACTTTAGAATCAAAAGCGTCTTTTTCAACAAAACTGTGATCACCTGTATTTATAACTTGTGTATTTTAAATATCCCACTAATTTTGTCGTCACATGTTGTTTGTTTTGGTTTTGTTTGCTTCTTCTCTAAGTTCAAGGTGTTTGAGTCTACAAAGTGAAAATGCTTGTAATAACACACATGAGAAAAATATGCATAAATTTACCTGCTTCTGTCAGTTTATTCCTTTGAGCTTTAGAACTCAGATTACTTGTTTTCTTTTCAGTCATACAGGTCTGTTACATAGCATTACATGGACCTAAACAGAACTCTAAATCTGATTTTCAAGTACAATTCAAAATTCACTTATCTTTACAGTTTATTTTTCTGCTAAGAAAGACGGTCTTGAAACAAAGATTTAAAAGAGGAAGAATAACTGTTTAGAAGTAGAATATACTTTCAGAATGCATAATTGTTTCTTATTCCTAATTTTTGTTACTTCAGCTTTCAACCATGCATCAATTTGTACCCTTTGCTGCTAAGAAGCTGTTAGAAAGCTCCTCACTGTGTAGACCTTTTCCTCTTTTCAAAGTTGTTTTTTGAAGCATCAGCACTAAAACTGGACACAGTAGTGTGTGAATTGTTGTACAGGTGCCATGTCTGATATTTTTCTGCATCTTTATCCAAGGATGCTGTTCGTTCCCATTGCCTGTTTTCAACTGCTCATTTCTATGCTGTTGCCATATCCAATCAAGTTTTGGCAACATTAAAATAAAAGTTACTCAGATGAGTCACCTTTAAAAATCATTTTTTCTTCATTCCTATTTTTATTCTATCAGAACTCATTAGATTTTCAGTCTTTACCAGTTGTGCTCCCTTATTTTCTTCCAGATCACTGTTTAATGCTAACAATGACTCTAGATTCTGTTGGACGGTACTCAAAAACACCTCCTTGTCTTCCTAACGTTTCTACATGTGTTTTTATGTTAGCTACACATTTGATTCAGTTATTACACTGCTAAGCTGTTATATTTTAGTTTGACTGACACATGAACTTTTGAAGAAGGTGTATTTGTATTATCCTTTTTAATCTTAGTTAAACTTTGCAGAGTCTAAGTGATCTGTTAACTATTTAAAATATTTAAACATAGTACTTCCTAATTTGCTAAAATACACTGTCCAGAGCATATTGATGTACTTTAGGTTCACCCTCAAATTACTGAACAGTTTCTGAAATAGCATTTACAATAGTAACATTGTCCCTTTGTTAGGATTCCCAACCAAAAAGTAAATGTGTAATTTATCTTGTAGTTTGTTAACTCCAAGACTGTCTTCTTTTTTTTTTAAGTGCATTTTTTAGTTAGTGTGTTTGTGCCTAGTTTATATGTGGGAATAATTTCAGAATATTCTATTATATGAAGAGAGAAGAACGTCTACAGCATTTTTATTACTCACTTAGCATGGTGCAAATGAAAGCACTTGCAATTTAGTGGGAATGGAATTTGCCATAAGGTCCATTAATTGCAACTACTCTTTATAAAAGCCTTACAATTTGAGCAAACTTGCTGTTTGGGCAGTACATTTCAAATATATCTTAAAAATGTGTAAACCCTGGAATCAATGACAATAACAGGAGTTAGAGTGCAGTTTCAAGCCTACGTGACTTTTTTTCAAAATTATGAATATAAGACAAGTTAAGAAATTGCAAGTAGGGTGAAAGCCAGAATGAGGATTTGGTAGATGGGTAAAATCCATTATCTGTCCTCTTCTGTTTCTTCTTTTCTCCAATGTAATATATGGAATGAAATAATAAAACACCTTTGACAAGAAACAAGTCTTATGACTAGTACATCTAAAAGAAGTATTAAATTTATCTAAAATGAGAAATTGGTGTAAACTACTCATAAATAATAAATCTGGATTCTTCTTTAGTCTTCTGCTACTGTTCTGGGTGCTTTCTGTTGTACATCGTATTTAAACATCAGGATTTATTTTAACAGCATGTATTGAGGTATTTTATATTTGGAAATTGGATAGGGAGTCTCTGTTTGCTGCGAATACCTTTCGTAATACTCAATGTAGTAGGTTAAACATACACTAATTAAATATAATTTTCTGAAATGATGGATTAGTAGTTACCCGTTCTTGTTTAGTGTTCTTTTCTAGGGTTTAGCCAGCTCATTCAAGCTCAGAAATCATGTCCTAAATCTCATGAAAATTACATGCAAAGTAACCTATTAGAGTAATGGAAGTTGTGTACTGGGTACTGATTACAAGCTGACTTCAGTGTGCTTTAACTAGTTTCTTGCTTTCAGTGTTATACTCAGTTACTAACTTGTGCCACAAAAGCTTGCATATGCATTAGTGGTAGTGCTGTTATCTTTCCCCTGTTTTACTGAGAGAAAGGAGGAAGAGAAAAGGCAAATAACCTCACTGGCTTTCCTGAAGGCTTTGTAGTGTAATTTATTGTTCTATTTCATACCCCCTCTTACATGAAACAGTCTCTCTTTTGTTGTGTGTAGTTTCATTATGCCAATTCCTTCTATGTGCATATATAAATATTATATATGCATATATATAAAGAGTAGAAGTGTATGTGTATGTGTGTGTATGTTGCATATTCATACACATAGGAACTTGGTTATAATATGATGGAATATTTAAGTTACCAAATAGGAATTGGAGAATGATTTCTGTGAGAGTCATTGTTAGGTCTAGCTAGGGTTGTAAGTCTTATACTAAGGAGCCTATTCTCAAATGTATGTCGTTCATATTCTTGAGCATTAAAGGAGGCATTACATTCTTTCAGTGTAAAACAGAAACTAAGAATGGTTTATTGTACTTCCTTCTTGGCAAATCATAGCAGTACTGTTTCCCCCAAGTCCCATAACGAAACTCTGGGTGCATAACATAACCATAGTGAGAGTCAGTGAGAAGGAAACACAAAACAAAAACAGCTCAGTGAGTATATGAGAACAAAGCTATTACATAAATAGAAGCCTCTTTGGGTATTGGCAGTTTTAAACATGTCAACTTACTTTTGAAAGTAAGTTCTCCCTTTTTTTCACTTGTTTTTACATCAGTTCATATTTTTGGTAGTTACATAAATGTGCATGAAGTCAATCTATGTCCTTAGATCGTCTTTACACATGTTCTCTTGCTTCACCACAAGTCCCATATTTGTGAGCATTCTCTCATGTTGCTTAACAAGACAATAAGTCCCTTGTGTCACACAGCACAGAACAAAGAACTGTGTTACAACCCAGTGCATTAATTCAATTTGTTACAGATTTGAAAAAAAGTAAATAACTTCCTTCTGTATCTGATTATATTTTCTTGTTCACCGTTTTTGGCTCAGTTTCCAGGGCCCTTCCAAGTGTCCCAGTTTCTTTATCAATTGATTTGCAAGATTTGTTTCTGACATTGTTGTTTTGCTTTTGTACTCTGTAATGATCTGGTAATGCTGACTAGAGGATCAAAAGCTGGTTAAAGCCCGTGTCTCTGGCTGTGTGGCCTGTAACACATGTCAGAAATTTGCTAGCCTCTTGCAATTGCTTTTGGGTATAAATCATACAATAATATGTGGGAAATAAACAAAAAACTCTTGGAGTATTTACATTTGTAAAAATTATAAGTATCACTTAGTCTACTCTCTCATCTCAAGCCCCAAACAATTCCTATATTTTGTTCCTGGAAAATGAGTAACAGTATTATGTGTATATCTTTATCAGTAGCAGTGTATGCGTGTATCTATGTAGCTTCATACACAGAACAGGAAAATGAAATCTTCCTGCCCCATATGGTCCCTCTCAAGTAACGGAGAGCACTACTCTGTGGTACAGCTAAAGAATAAAAACTTGCTTATTTGAGTACATGTCGGAATGAAGTTCAGGTAACTAGGTTGTATTTTGCCTGGATGCTATACCTGAGGTTGTTTTGTCCTTTGTTCCCAATTAGTTTCCTCTCCTACTCCCCAGTTCATATATACCTCAGCAGCCCTATTTTTACCTAAAATAAAAAAATAGCATGGGTTGTAAACACTTCAGTAAAAACAAGCTTTTCCTTTGCTTTTTTTATATCTTTGTGATGTGTCTAAAATAGATGTGAATTTAACCCAAGCAGGTGTTGTTTGACACAGAGATGAAACACTTATTCCGCTTCATGCAACTAGGCAGGCTTATTTATTGAGCTATGACTGGACAAAAATCCATGTTTGAGACAAGATAACGTTCTCCCAGTGAGTTAATTAGTAAATCTTCCCCTACTAGAATGGGAAGCCCTAGCAGAAATACTTATCCAAAATATATTGCTATTAGTCATTTTAACTATTCGCTTTTTAGAACAAAACTTTTCGATCTCTTATCTAAATGATGGATTACAATGCTGCATTTGGACCTGATATTAAGCACAAAAGGTATTTTCATTTCAAATGAAGGAAAGACTAACTTTAGACTTGTTAAATTTCAAGATAATTACATGGGAGAAGAAACAGAAATGAAGTACAATTTAGTTTAAATATGCGGTACATGTCTTGTCATCTGAATAGTCCTGAATCTATTCTGAGAATAAACTGATGCATAAGTTCTCTGGGTAATCCTGATCTTTGCTTCTCTGTGCTCTTTTGTTGAGATAATAGTGCTCTCTATTTATTCATTGAGCCGTACAAAATATTTGTAAATAGGTCACACAGTCATTACCAGTCTGACAGCTCGGCTTGCTTAACATTTTTCTTTTCCCCCCCAATTCTAGGAAGGATTTCTGTGTACATAAAGACGAACCATGTGATACTGTTGGTAAGTAAATAAACTTAAGAGACTGTGTGTATAAATCACTTCATAAAGTAAGTGTTATATAAATACAGATGTGAAGCTGAAAGATGACAACAGCATCGTGATGGACAGCTGCGTCTAGCTAAAATGCAAAATATGTCTCAAAAGTCAACAATACTTTGTTAGATTTGTGTATGCTTCCAGCAAAATAGTATAAGTGCAATATTTCCAAATATTTAATTCATAGAGCAAATCTTTCTCTTTTTAATCTCACTAGCATTTAAAACAAAACTGTTTTAATATTCTTAGTTCAGAATATGAGCCTAAACAAATGTATTCATTATTCATTCTTTAGGCAGTGGATTTATCTTTGGTGAAAATATGTCTGATGTTTTTAAAAAGTTTCTACAAGAATATAATGTAATGCAGTAGAGTGATAGAGTGTTTGTGAGCTATGTGACTCAGAATAATACAGGATGTGAACTCCTGTACAAGGCATCTTCTGACATATTTGATTAAAGTGAGTGCTAGCTGCACCAAAGCTTTCTATCAACTGTCATTAATTTAGTTCACACCCTTTTGGGAAGACCATTTTTCAGTGTAAAAGTCTGGTGGAAAAGACAGCAAAATATAGCAATTGTTATGTTCAGTTGTAATGCTGGGTAAAAACATGCCATGACACTAAATGAAGGATGTCTTAGCCTTTTTTTACCCTAGAATTTCTTTTGGACAAGAGAAGTCTTTAAAAGTTCTTTAGGTAAATACAAGCATTCAGAACCTAAATTGTTGCAGTAAGATTAGGATTATAGTAATGGACTATCAACTGTTGTCATGCTTGTGCTTCCTGTTGGGTAGAGGAGAAGTAGATTTTTTGTTCCCCTGTTTTCTTATGCAAACTGTATCATCTCACTACTTGCCAGTCTATTTCTTTTACTGCTGTATCATCTCAAGTCTTTGTCAGCATGTCTGCGGGGTGGATATCAATAAAGAATCCTTCTAAATGAAGGATGGAATGTTTCTCACAGCAGTTAGTTGTTAATAATTCATTGTTTTCTTCGACTATTTGGTATCTTGGTCGTAGTTGGATTTTGTATGTATGCACTCAAAGGTGTGCATATTTGTCTGGTAAGTGGAAAAATGTTTCCTTCCAGCTGAAAGAGGAAGTGATGTGACAAGAAATCTTCTAAATTAACAATCAAATCTGGAGTATTTCCAGTGTATCTAAGTCAGGATAGGCTGCTGTCTGGATTACACAGATGAAGTGACTCTATGCAATGATTTTCTCTGAAAGATGTTTCCTCTTTAGTTGGACCTTGGAGGTAATAGAATGATGATTTCTCTCTGAATTAGTCCATGGAATTGTAAATAAGATAATATTGAAGGGACTCTGGTATCAGTCATTCATATTTCTGTGATGAAATGTGGATGGAACTCAAAAATAAAGCAGTGCACTGATCATAATCGCACAAGAAGTAAAGAGTTTGCATTAGATGGAATGGCTGTTGTGGGCTTTTTGGCAGTGACTTGAGACTTCAGAGGGTTGTCAGCAGTGTCTGAACAAGAGCAGAATTTAGACTTGGTCTTCTTCCCTTGAATCTTCTAGCTAAGTACAGTCAGACTCACAGAGTTTTGTGAAAAACAGGATTTGTTTTGAGACAGGCTGTGAGAAAGCAAAAGAAATTTAAGGAGCTGCTGGGAGAAACATGATGTGATTGATGAGTCTGTCTTTTTCCCCGCTTATTCCCATCCCATTTCTCACCAGACTCTGCAGTGGTTTTATGCCTGTTGCTTTCTTCAGAAATTGTAATATAGTTCATACGTGTAGTTCTTTCCATATAGCTACAATTGTGCCACAAAGGCTAAGGTGGTTCTTTTCCTGTTGTTCCATCAGTTGCTATATTAATTTGTTAGTTTTCCATATGAATATAGCACCTTTCCTTAAATTCTGTGTGTCATTTCTTCCATGCAATACTTACAGTACTGTGGGTCCAGGATCATGCTCAAGAAGGTAGTGTCTTTCTGAAGCTCTTGTCTACAATCTTCCATGAGCTGATCTAAGGAGGAGTGCTCAAAAAAATAGGAAGAACTTGGTGCATTTCTTAAGAAGAGGCTTGTTAATTTGTCTTACAGGCATGGGTGTATTGTCTCAACAATTTGGGGACAGCAGTTTTTTTTATGCAAAATTATTGAAAAGTACATGTAGGTAGATGGTGGTTTCATTTTGGCACCTTTTCTTCTACTTTACATTTTCCTAGGAAAACCCAAATGGTGATTTGTAGTCTTACATTAGATTGTGAGTAAAACTTTGCTGGAAGGTGTGGAGGAACGGTTCTGTCTTAGTATAGATCTTCATAGAACATGTTTATAGACAGGAGATGGGGCGTTCCAGGGATGTTTAACATGCTGTAAATTACAGAATTTGCCAAAGAAAGTAAATCAGACATGTCGGTGTAGTATCAACTGTAAAATTCCTGTCTGTCCAGAGTTTGCCTCTCCTTATGCCAGAAACCCCCCCGAAGAATACAGCACAATTTAGACTTTTGTCTACCATGAAGAGTGGAATAAGGCAATTCTCTGTCACGCGCTCACATAACAGTGCATGTGTGTGAAAGCATTCAAGGTGATCTTTGTAACACATTACACAATCCAGAAATGAAAGTCATGAGAAAGGAACATTTACAGGACAGACCTCATTGTTGGAAAGGGTTGTCAAGTTGGCTCATAGTTCTTCCTAGTGATGGATAATAAGGCAAATACTGGATTTATTATTTATTCATTAAATGCCAAGACTCTCTGTTTTCAGACTGGATGTGAGTACACACTTACGCCAGATTGTCTAAGTGCCAGCATTCTATTATGTACACAAAGTTTATGTGTATTTAGGTGACGAATAATACATTTCTCTGTGCTCCCAGTCTTGTTCTGCTCAAAGTACAGAGCTTACACACTCTTCAATCAGTACTTTCAAATTGTCTCTTAAATAATAGAGTGATTTATATGAAGATTTAATGATTTAAAGGTAACATTAACCAAGAACTCCCTTAACCAGAAAAAAATGTTTGCTCAAAATCAAAAACGTGTCAAAATTCCCTAGAAATACATAATTTCATCCTTGATTTTGAAACAAAATCTGTGGTGCCAGTCTTTCAAATATTCCTTCACAAAAGCATTTAAGGTGGAAAACTATTATTATTTTTTTTTCCATAATGATAGAAAACATGTTTTGGAACGTTTGTCAGAGTTTTAAATTCTTAATCTTAAGAATAAAAGTTCTGGCTATCTTGCTGGTAAAGCACAAAATGTATTAACACTTCATATTTGATAGTTTTGAAATGTAGGCAGAAATAGAATAATTAGTTCTGGGATTTTATTTGATTTCCCAATGTGTGTTGAAGTTTAGAAAGTAGAATGACTTCATTTTACACTTTTCGGAGTTATATTAAATGTTATACTATTGCTAGAAGTGTATGGAAAGCTCTTCTGTAGCCGGGGGAGCTGTGGGACTACTGTCTTACTTCACATTGTAAATCCAGAGAAACTCAAATGAATGCTTTCCTTGACTAATCTCACGTTTTCTTTGGCATCATAGCATTTCTGTCCTTCAAACAGGTTTTGCTAGCTTAGTCAGAGGGAACTATCTTTTAAATTCATGGTCATGAGGACTGTTCTTTTTCTTGCAGTATAAATACGTAAAATTATGAGTGTAGATGTCTCAATGAGTTTCTGAAAAATCTAAGAAATAATTCTCAGCTTTCAGCAAATTAAGTCTGTACTAAAAGAATTGCTGTGAAATGTAAACTGGGGGCTTGTACATGCTGTAGTCCTCTTGAGCGTGCATCTTCTGATACTATTGTATAGAAGGAACTCAAAGGAACGGTGATTCATAGGGCAACTTGTTAGTGAATTGTTGCCCAAACCTTAGTACCAGCAAATAGAAATTAACAGATCTTTTTGCTTTCTCTTCAAAGATCAGCTTAACAAATAAACATAGAAAGGCTAGTTCTTGAAGCAAGAATCTGAATTTGCCTTTCTTTGTCTACCTGTCCACTGCAGCAATCTGGATTTGTGTCCAAGTTATACTTCTTTTGAATTACATTTGTTATTTGGTGCTAGCTCATGTCTTCTGTGGATGTGCTATAATGGTGAGTTCATAGTGCAAAATATAACAAGCATAAGCGGATTATAGAATAGTGCTTATGACATGGCTTTTAAGAAAATATAAAAGGTAATATCACTGTAAGTTGTAAAGCTCAAAGTAAATTTAAAGAACTTGTAGAATTTGAAAATAACTTGCAGCCAAAAATTCTGTTCTACTATTTGAAAGCTTTTGCTTTGGTAATATTATCCTATAGTAAATATTAACTGCAGTTCCCGCTGGTAGATTTTATCGTAAGTCTTTATTGAAGAGAGACCGTTCCACATATGAGACAATAAGGACTTGAATCCTTGTGTTATCCCTTTTTTTATGCTGTCTGATTCTTCAGGTAATACCTTTTTGCATCCCTTGTCAAAAGTCCACAGGTGTACAACACGGGCTTTGTAAAATGATGTGACCACAGTTAATGTTTTGGAAGATTTATAATAGCTGGTAGAATGTCCTACTAACACTGATTGCAAAAAAAAAAAAAATGGAAAAAAAAAAGTAGTATTTCCAGATTCAGTTTCCATAAGCCTTTTACTGTACTTGGTTAAAAAAATTTGGCTCTGTCAAAGGAAGGGCAGGAATTTCCTTGGCATGTACAAATTGATTTCTGTTTAACCTGATATGTCAGAATTATGAGTCATTTTGAAGTTAGATTTACCTTAAGCAGAGTAACCACAGCTGATGGTTTCAATACTGTCTTCTTAACCACAGCAGAGTGAGGCTTCTCTTTCTTAAATCCATCTCCAGCTGACACACCTATATTGTTCTGCACAAACATGTTTCCTGTAAAACTGATACTATTTACTTACCCTTATAGTCCTGGTTGAAATTCCCAGCTTTTACATTGTTTCAGAAATAGTAAGTAGAGTTTTCCTGATGCTCTAGACAATGTTTTTAGCATTTACACTCGGAGGAGTGTAAATGCAAGGCTCTGATTGCTGTCTCCTGGAGAAAAGGTAACTAAATGCTGTTTTCAAACAATATTTTATATCTTCTGATGTCACAAATGAGCAGCATTTCTTTAAAAAAGGAAGATATTTTTAAAATCTGGTACTGTACCATTTGATCTGGTGTTTTCAAATGCCATTTCCAGTTAAAATGTTAGCTATAAGGGCATAGTTTCCAAAAACATGCTTCCATGTGAACTGTTTATTAGCAAACATTTTCCAATAACAATGCTGACATTGCAGTTCTAAACATAACTCCCTTAAAATGCTTGTCAGATAGTTTTATTGGTGTGATATAATACAAGTAAAGTATATCATAAGTTTCTAGTTTTGGTAACAGCTAGTGCTGCAAAGACAAAAATAATAGCATAAAATGGAGGCTCTATCAGGTCCTCATTCTATTCCAAAGAACCTGAATAGCATGGATACAAATAATGATCAGTAAGGATTCAGATGAACATCTACACAATAAAGATCACAAAACAGAATTAAGTGAAAGAACTTGTCTTCCATCCAACTTAGCAAAATGCCAAAGATAGGCTTGTTTATTTTTTTTTTCTAACCTGAAGGCTGAAGATCTTTTATACAAAAGACTTGGCCTTTTCCTCCAAAACCTTTCCCCTTGGACAAAGGTTTAGTTCGACTCTGCGATAAGAGCTACAGACTGGGGACAGAGTGGCTGGAGAGGAGTCAGGCAGAAAGGGACCTGGGAGTGCTGGTGGACAGGAAGCTCAACATGAGCCAGCAGTGTGCCCAGGTGGCCAAGAAGGCCAATGGCATCCTGGCCTGCAACAGGAATAGTGTGGCCAGCAGGACCAGAGGAGTTATCGTCCCCCTGTACTCGGCACTGGTCAGGCCTCATCTTGAATATTGTGTTCAGTTCTGGGCCCCCCGGTTTGGGAAAGATGTCAGGATGCTGGAGAGTGTCCAGAGGAGGGCAACGAAGATGGTGAAGGGGCTGGAGCACAAGCCCTACGAGGAGCGACTGAGGGAGCTGGGGCTGTTTAGTCTGGAGAAGAGGAGGCTCAGGGGAGACCTCATTGCTCTCTACAACTCCCTAAAAGGAGGTTGTAGTCGGGCAGGGGTTGGTCTCTTCTCTCAGGTGACCAGGGACAGAACTAGAGGGCATGGACTCAAGCTTCGTCAGGGAAAGTTTAGACTTGATGTGAGGAAAAAATTCTTCACTGACAGGGTGATTGGCCATTGAAATGGGCTGCCCAGGGAGGGGGTGGAGTCACCGACCCTGGAGGTGTTTAAGGGGAGATTGGATGAGGCACCGAGTGCCATGGTTTAGATGATGGTTGGTGTTAGTGTTGGTGTTAGTGTTAGGTTATAGGTTGGACTTGATGATCTCAGAGGTCCTTTCCAACCTTGTGATACTGTGATACTGTGATACTGTGAAATCAGGAATTGGCAGGCTGTCATTGTCCAGTGGAGGTTAACACTGGAAACGCTGAACCTGTATACTTAGAACCTGTTTCTAATGAGCAAGCAGCCAAAGAAGTTTCACAGGACACAGGCTGCAGAGCTGCAGAAGTAAACTTAAGTCTGTTTTGCTGTGCTTCCTCATCTATATCTGCTTGGTGTCCTTCCTCTTATCCAGGAGCTGACAATAGCCTGTCTAGGTAGGGGAATGGTAACAGTCTGCTGAGAAGCAGCGAGGGCACTCTCGTGCTGCTATGCCTGGACTCCTGCTCTTTTATAGTTGGTTCTGTTTGCTGCAGAACAGGAGCCCTGGCAACATAAGCAGGGTTGATCTTCCTGCTTCCCTAAAACTTTGTGTGTCTAGACACGTCAGGACCCTGCACTGTGCTTCTGCAGAGGAAGAGAAAGGAGGGAAGAGGTGCTGACCCTGTGCTTTCAGTGGACATATTTGCTTTAACTGAGATAAAGATGCAAAGGGAAGTCTCCCCCCTCTCCCAGGCCCCCCCTGCTATCAGAACTGGATTCTACAGCATATGTCTGTTTTTCTAGATGATGCAAGAAGGGTTTTTTTGTTTGTTTATTCTCTTTGGGAAGACCTTTAGCAGCCTTCTAGTATTTAAAAGGGGCTACAGGAAAGGTGGGGAGGGCAGGGATAAGACAGGGGGAACAGTTTTAAGCTGAAAGAGGGGAGATTTAGATTAGATATTAGGAAGAAATATTTTCCAGTGAGGGTGGTGTGAGACACAGGCATAGGTTACCCAGAGAAGCCATGGAAGCCCCGTCTCTGGAGGTGTTCAAGGCCAGGTTGAGATGGGGCTTTGAGCCCCCTGATTGCAGTGTTACAGACTTGGGGAAGAGTGGCTGGAGAGCTGCCTGAAGGAGAAGGCCTTGGGGGTGTTGGTTGATAACCAGCTGAACATGAGCCAGCAGTGGCCCAGGTGGCCAAGAGGGCCAGTGGCATCTTGGCCTGTGTCAGAAAAAGTGTGGGCAGCAGGAGCAGGGCAGGGATTGTGCCCCTGCACTCCGCACTGGTGAGGCCACCCCTTGAGTACTGGGGTCAGTTTGGGCCTCTCACTCCAAGAAGAGCATTGAGGGGCTGGAGTGTGTCCAGAGAAGGGAACAGAGGTGGGGAATGGGCTGGAGAACAAGTCCCATGAGGAGGGGCTGCGGGGCCTGGAGCTGTTCAGCCTGGAGAAGAGGAGGCTGAGGGGAGATCTCATCACTGTCTACAACTGCATGAAAAGAGGTTGTGGTGAGGTGGGTGCTGGGCTCTTCTCCGCAGTGACAGGAGACAAGATGAGAGGAAATGACCTTGAGTTGTGCCAGGGGAAGTTCAGACTTGACATGAGAAAAAACTTCTTCTCTGAAAGGGTTCTCAAGTACTGGAACAAGCTGCCCAGGGAGATGGTGTTGAAAACCCTGGAGGCGTTTAAATAATAGGTAGATGAGTTTCTGAGGAACAGGGTTTATTAATGGGACAAGTATGGTTGCACTCGATAATCTCAGAGGTCTTCTCCGACCAGATGATATTATGACTCTGTGATTCAGTGGGAGGTGTCCCTGCCCATGGCAAAAGGATTGGAACTGAATGGCTTTAAGGTCCCTTCCAACGCAAACCATTCTATGATTCTTTGACGTTGTTGAGGCACAAATGTGTAAGAAATGCACTTAAGGTACTTATAAATGAATATTGTGGGTTGTTCCATCGTTGACAATTGCAAGAGGCAGGGGAGATTTCCGATTGGTCAAGGCAAACAGGAATCCATAAGCCCTGAATCGTGTTGTTTATGATATGTCCTAACTTTGAGATGCATTTCTGGGAACAGGTATCTGCACAAGATAGATAAGGCTCGAAGTAGGGGGTGGGCCACAGCTACTTCTACAAAGGAGAGGGCATAGAACGTGTGTATAGGTCCTGCCTTACATGTAGCAAAGAGGGTGAGGCTGGGGAGCTAGTCGTCCTGTTGGTCTTGTAGAGTGGAATGCAGGAGGCTTTGAGAATGGAATCAGTGGAGGTTAGAAAGATGGGATTTGTCAGTTGTGTGCGTACATCTGTTTTTTGAAACATGTTACCATTGCACACCCTCAGGTTGGATATTGGTGAAAAGTATTATGTTTTTAAGTAAAGAAATAATATTACAGGTTACCATTTTAAAATTCTGTTGACTGAACTCACCCATACATGAAGATGTACATCTAGCCCTCCAGCTCACAACTGTACTCAGCATTTTTTTTTATATTCATCTCTAATGTAATTATATTTGTTTCTTTTTCATGAGTGTTACTCTCCTGGGTGGCACGAGGAGTTCAGAGTGGGAACGTAAGCAGTTGGATAGACGGATGAGGAGAAACAACCACAGCAAGTTTCTCTCATTGAAGGCATAGCTGCAGACTGTTAAACTTTCTAGATTAAAAAAATGTTCTCTGGCATGTCTCCAAGATTACTTCTCACAAAATCTGCAAAAAAAACAGGAGCATTGTAAACCTTGAGGTTTTTCCCTGGGAGTTGGTTTATTCCAAATTACAAAAACTATCCTAAACAGAAGATACTCTAAACATATGTTATATGTAAGGGGAAGTTCATTTTCGTAAGGTTGCTGATATTCAGAGATCTGGGTTCACCATTTAATTTGCAAAAGACTTCCTATGGAGATTTCCAATGTGTAACGTAATCTAAGCCATTTCTAGAACTTATACAATAATACAATTTTGCATTCATACAGCATTCCCTTTGCATCAAAATCATAATAATAAATTCACTGGTCTGTATATAAAGGAACAGCTCCTACAGTGACAGCAGGAGCATCTTTTAAGTGGTCATGTGGAAAATCTAGCCATAGAGATCTCACTCAATTTCGCTTAATGAACTTCTGTTTTTCTTTAAAAAGTACTGTATCTCGTATCCAGTAGCTGCAACTGCCAAAGTAAACACACTGGGCTTCTGAACATTGATTTCTCCTGTGACACGGCTAGGATGTTTTGTTTAGATCAATTTGAACTATGCAGAAGAGTAGAAATGCAGAAGTTCCCTAGAAAGTGATATTGATATGATAGTAAAGTATACCTTTAATACACAAGATTTTTTTAAATCATCAGGGAAATTTTGACTTCTACGGTCTACAAAATAAAACTTGTTTTTGTCGGTGAGTTACATGTCTGCTAACACAGAGAAGCGAAACCTAATTAGCTGTGAATCCCAATAAATGTAAAAAACCCAAAGCAAAATAAATAAATAGAATTTAGTCCACCTCATGTGTCGTAAAACATCAAATGAGTTATATATGCTTGGTGCAGTTTCTCAGTAAGGTAGAAGAATTTAGAACAACATACATGCTCAATCACAGTCAAGGAATTCAATTTTTGGGGAATGAAACTGTCTTAATGTGTTACTTGATGGACAGATTAATTTTGTGTATTGATAGTGTTGGTATTTATGGTTGGCTTTAGGTACATTCAGTTGTGGTCTTTGTGGTGTAAGTGATGTGCCATGATGGTTCATAATGTATGATTAAATTGCGGCAGAGATCTACGTACCTAATTGCTGAGTCTAGTTCTTGACCTTAATAAGTGGTCCTGTAATATGACTCAGTACCAACCATAGTTCTTCATGTGTAACCATGTCCCTTCCGTGAAAATGTGATATAACTTTGTCGTTTTCAATGGATTCTAGTGCTTCATCTCCAGATAAATTCTTGTATTTATTTTGTATTGTATTCTGTATTGAGTCTGAACTTACCTGAGATATTTAAAATTCTATTTTACAGGGATTTAAAATATTGACTTACTATATATAAAGAATGTTTACGTTACACAGAACAACATTTAGAATATTTGTGCTTGGAGCCAGAACTTTAATTTCTTTCACAGGCAAACTCCAGTGTCCATCAGAAAAAGGCATTCCCAAATAAGGACAAAAGAATCTGTAATGTTATACGGTGCATATTTGCTTTGTGTTAAAGAGAACAAAAGGAAATTGCAAGCAATTATCACAATAATATGTGTTTACCTTCTGAATAGTGTGTACTTTCTAACTTCATGTATGAATCCTTCAGCTGTGCATATCACTTCCAAAGGTGAAAAATCAGTGAGCAATACTGCCATGGTACACAAGATGTGCTCATGTCAAGGCTAGGAAAGGGTGGGTGAGACAAACAGAGGACAAGAGAGCATGGCTTAACAAAACTCAGGTCTCTACTGGGAAAAATTCTTTCACCAGGAGAAAAATTCTTTCACCAGTTAATCAGACTGCAAGAGAGAAATGAATGAGTGATTTAGCATTTAATAGTGACTTATGTCCTGTGTCATTTTATTCATCCAAAGTCTTAAAAAACTGAATCAGGCCCAAGCAGCTGTGAACTCTTCAAAATATGCTTCATTGTCTGCTGGATTTTACAACTTCAGTACTTATGTTTTATAGGTTGGTTTTATGTGAAGAACATTTAGATGAAATCTTGTGTACATTCCTAATAAAATTGTGTGGGTTGGCAACAATAAATAATCATATATTGATAATCAGCTACTCTGCATATGCTATAATAATGCTATAAAAATACTGATATATACTCTCAGTTTGTATAGGAAATTGCTCTTCATTTCACATATCATGCATTCAGTTAGATTTTAAAAATGAAAAATAAAATTCGGTTGCAAACATTACAAATGAAGACATGAGAAATCTCTGGCTGTAAATTAAGGTATACCTATTCTCTAGCTAGTCAGTGTTGTGTTTAGCTCTTGTTGGGTATGCTTGTGTATAGCATTTTCATTCCTTCAAAAGAAACAAAGCTATGTTTGAATAGAGAATTTGACCTTGTATACTATTATGCACTAGAAAATTCCTCTGTTTTTCATTGGCATTTTTTTTTAAAAAAAGAGAGGCCGGGTAGCTCCTTATGACTGATGAATCAGTTTGTGTCCTATAGCTATAAAATGGAAAAAAACCAATCAGTATAATGGGTATAGATAGATTGTATAATTAATGCATATTTTTCTCTGTATTTTGAAGAAGGGGATGGGTGGGCAGTGATACATGGTGATATGTGATAACCCTTTAACTGAAAAGGACACAAAATGAGTGCCATACTTACAGAGAGAAGTGTGGATGGTCCATACAACTCCATCTAGCTTGCCAAAATACAAGGAAAATTGCTGCACAAGTACAAGGAGGGAGCAGAGGGACAGGGCCAAGTTTCACCCTCCGTTTAAATGTCTTTGGGCAGATCGTTCATTTGAATCAATCTTCCTACTTCCTTTTGTGGCACTTAGATGGCAACGAGTTCTTTTCTATTTCTGTTTTGAGTCTGTACTGAAGCGTTTTTGTTCTCAGGGTGGTGGTACCCTATCCTGAATAAAACATGACTTTCTTGTCAAGTAAGTCATCCTTTACCCACATTGCTCAAGTAGGGACTAGTCATGATGTAGTGCTGCACCTGTGTGATACAGGATCTCCTCTAGTTCTCAGTTACCTTGTGTCCTGGGAACTTAGCAAAGGTAGTTTGGATAACAGATTCCCTGGGACAAGAAATACCAGTTATTCTCAGCCTTTTCAGCTTGTTTTGATAGAGTCTGAACTTCCTGAGGAACATCCCAACAAGCTCAAACAATATTTGAGTGGGAAACAGTTTACAAGAATATTGCGATACAGTCTTGAAGAAACTCCTCAGGTGCAGATACGAGTTGGGCCACTGACCAGTTAGCACTGTCTTCACATGGGCTAATGCAGCGCAGAACAACGTATGCTTGTTTGCAACCATGAAGAGAAAATATAGAATGTACATGTAAAGATAGCAGTAGCAATTTTAGACTAAATACTCAGCTGAAAAGAGACGTGATGGAAGAATCTTCTCAGGATCACTCTGCGTTTGTTCTTATTTGTCACAAAGATACCAGTTAAACTATCCGTCCACCTACGGTTTTCTGTTTAGGGAATAGTTAGCTGTTTAATAAGCAGTTCCAGTATCAGTCATTTTTTTTATTTATTAGTCCTTCTCTCTCATAGTGAAACGAAGTATTATTTCTTCACATAAAAGGCTTAGAGATCACACACTCCACAAACTTTTGCCATAAAGTAATAGATGATTCTAAAAATGAACAAACAAAATTAACAAATCTCTTTCAATACTCTTGGTTACCTCTTGTTTCAAGCAAAAGAGAGTGCAGATTACACTATGCTTTACAAAAAGGGAAAAAATCCTAAATATTTTCTCTAAGTAGGGTCCCAACATCAGTAAAATAATCACTTTCATATCACTGAGCTTGGTTATCTCATGAAATATGAGAAATGTTTTACAATAATACCCCACATTGCAAAAATGAGGAAGCGTGTTACTGTGCTGTTTAAGGAATATTTTTTTGTTTCTGCCACGTTATGTATATCTGTAGTACAAGTGTAATAAAATAAATTGTAAAAGTTTTGTTTTCACCATATTTTGTTGAAGAAATGAAAACACAAGTTGTGTTGTAGTAACAAGGCTATGGTCTCATGAGTGATTTTGCATCGATTCATTGCACAGAAGATGGTACAAAAACAAAGGGAAGAAGGCACAAGGAATTAAATCGCAGGAAACATGGCTTAATAGGGTGTCAAGGCTGGAATCCTTACAAGGGAAAGCACTGGCAATATATTACAAACAGATCAAATTGGTAAGGGGAGTTGATGCTAAAAAAGTCTTGGAAGCGCGTTCAGAAAAAAACTGTTTGATGGAATGAGGCAAGAGGTGAATTCAGAGGCATTGCAGTGTGCACAGTGTGTACTGGTCATGGGGGCGGCTTCAGCAGCTGCGTATTTTATGAATGTAAGAGTTGAAACCCAGATGTCAGGAAGGCAAGAAGAGAGATAAGCACCTGGGTTAATATTTTGACTATTCAGATGGAGTGACATAATTCTTGATTACTCTAGTATGTATTTTGCTCTGTGGTGCTGCTGTATTTTGACCACAGTGTACAGAATTGCAGGCTTATAGTATTTCAAAGCATCTTAAAGTGAACTCATTTCACAACAGTGGAACATCTTATGTTGCAGGATAACACCTCTTCATCCCTTTTCTTGTGCAGAGTCAGATTTTTTTCCAGAAGCAGAATAAGATGCAAGAGATACTTTTAAAAACATAGCATTTGCATTAAAATAGGAGTACAATAAGTATTTTCCAACTTTTCCAAATTTTTGACAATTTACAGAAAACATCATCTAGAAATGACATATAAACTCAAATTTTAAGTTCAGCACAATTTTTTTAAGGTTACAGGAGTTATTTCAAATTTGCATTTAGAAAATAAAGACTACCCCAAAATTGATATTGAAAACCTGGGGGAACTTTTAAATTATGTATACAATGCATAGCTCCCCTGGAAATATAAAGCCTAAACTTACATGAGAATTTTCATAAACATGCTGTTTTGTCATCTCCTTCCTGTTCCCTTGGGCCTGGGTACTTGACATTAAATGATAAGGCTTCCTTTAAATATACTTTAAATTAAAATGTTAGCGTTTTTTAATGTATTCCAGACATTGAAAATTTTTTTAAATGACTAAATGTTCTGTACGATATTTTTTATAAAAGTACGTTTAAAATACCTTTTATATTTAAAAAATGAATAAAAAATTAAACAATTGGAAGTGGCAAGACAGCAATAATATATATATTTGCTATATAATAGCAAAACTGTAACAAATATTTAGAAATAATCATCTTCATAAAATGACATCAGATTTCATTTCTCAGAGATACCAAGTATTCAAATTGCAGTTTCTTATACTTCTCTGGTATTCTTGGGAAACCAAAATTTTACTTGGCTTTTTGGCAAACATACATCCCTTTGAATTCAGTCCGGAGTCTGTGGTTCCTACTTTTCCTTTTAAAGTCATGTTATAGCGGATGCCTGAGTTTGTAAGCCTCTAAAAAGTTTTGCACAAAGTTTTTATACTGGGCTAGAAAATTAGCTTGTTCCTCTCTTTCTATGAAAGATAACTGTTTTAAAATACTCATTACAGTGGATGTATACCATCTATTCCTTACAGATTTTTGAATGGACACTTACTACATGTGAGTCATCCACTGTTTGTCAGGCTGTTTAAACTATTTGCTCCCATGTATTAGGTGTTTTATTTCTCAAAAATGTTCCAGAAGGATATATCGAGGCCTGATACTAATTTTCCTGTTATCTGTTTTAGCAGTGGAACATTTTTTTTTAAATGCATACAAATAAATATTTCTCTTTAGGGAACTTAACAGAGAATTTCCCACTTTCAAGAATGCCTCCATCTCTCAGGCTTTGTGTGTCACGGTTAAACACAGATAGGCACAGATATCCCAGATGTTCATAGTGCTCCTAACAAGTTCAAGAGCTAAAATGTGCTCTGAGTTGAGGTTAGTTTCCAGCAGCTAAACATAACTTGACTCACACTGAAAACAATAGTGAAGAAAATGTAATTTAGAAAAGCCTCATTCTCTATGGATGCTGTGTACCTAAGTATGAAACTTTTGCTTCCATTCTTTGAAAGAATATCCCATGTGGGAAGCAAAGTGGTGCAAAACTATCAGAATCCAGTACTTTCTGACCGGACTCTATTAGATATCCCACACAAGTAGGGTTTTATACCTAAAACAAAGTTTACTCATCTGAATATATTTGATGTTACGTGTGATTTTGGTTTAGTAATCACATTGCAAACATGGTATAGCCACTGCAATATGTTTGCAGTGCAAATCTGATTCCTGTTACTGGCATTTATGTGCTCACTGTCATGATGCTGCGTATCCCAAGATGTGTGAGTTCAGGTCACTTAAAACCTATATTTTTGTTCAAAGTTCATTTTGTTAGTTGTTCAGTTTTTATACTTGCTGTTGGGTTGAGCCACATATGCACTTACCCCTTGCTAGTCTGGCTAACTCAAAAAGCCATTCACTCTCTTTGGATTAACTTAGGGAAAACATTTACACAAGCAGTTAATCCACTGAACTGATACAGGCATTTATCTAAAACAAACCCTCCAGTCTCTTTTCTGTTGATGGGAGTTCAGCTTTCTTTGCAACAGCTGTGGTCAGTCACTCCCTACGTTCTTCCCTCAGCTTTGTAAGCCCATCTCCCTTACCCATCTCATCTGACCCTTCTGGTTTAGGGGTTTATTGAGCAGGCAAAAAAACTTAAACTTTTTTTTTTAAAATGAATAATTATGTTTAAGTAAAGCACGTGTGGAAAAGGAAAATGAACAACAGGCTAAATAAGGATCAAAAGATGGGAAAAAAGGTAAGTGTACACGTATATACGCAGAAATGTAGAGACAGTTAGTCAAAGGAATAGTCACAGCCTTCATACCACGTGCACACATGCAGTCTTGTAACACTTCACACAACTGTAGGTGCCAACATGGAGCAGTGGCATATCTGGTCGTACAGGTCAATAAGTGAAAGGAAGTGGATGGTTGGTTTTACATATTTTCTAGTCATTGTGTTTGATCCATTAATGTCAATCTTTCCTTAACTTCTAGGTTGGGGTTCATTTTATCAAAGAAAAACCTAATTCAATTTCTGTTTTCCATCTAATGTTTTAGAAGTCGTTTCTTCCTAATGGTCTTTTTTGTGCTCTATGTGTATATCAGAAAGTAATGGACAATAATAAAAACTTTCCTATGTGAGGAGTAGATTCTTGTTCCTGTTTTGCTACAGCTAATCCCAAGATCAGAAGTACCATAAGCTTAGATATCATGAGGACTGGAAATAGTTAGTTCTCATAAATAGCTTTCCCTACCTGTTTGCCCTAGAAGGGGCTGTTAGAGAAAGCTGCAAATACAGCCTGAAAGACTGCAAAACAGCATTGTCACATTGCCTTCCTGTAAATGAAATGTAATTGTAGAACAAGTTGGAAAAGACAGAAAGTAAGTCGGTGTTGTTGAAAATACTTCCTGTGGGGTACCACAGCATCCACTGTCATTGTCTACCTGTCTTGTGTGTAGAGGCATGGGAGGAAATGGGCACCCACTGCATAATCGAAGGCGTTTGATACTCATTCAAACTGAACTGTGTCACTGTTAGGTATGTTTCATGCATCAGTGAAAAGCATATCCTCAAGATGAATTTATTTATGCATGTGCTTGGTGGGAGCTGTTCCGGAATGGCTGGCACTCAGCTTGAAACCTGTTTCTGACTCTTTAATGAACAAGCTTCTGCTTTACTTTGGAAAGCCTCCTTGCATTTTGGTGCCAAAGGAATGAGGTGTTTTCTTAGTTGACTCTGTGGAGGAGGATTGCATGAAGCTTTCATAAGGCACTCCTATAATTTACCTATATAACTTAAGGACTGAAAGTCTTTATTGTGTAGTACTTTTTTACTTCTGTCCAAAAGTTAAACTGCTAAATAGAGATCAAGATTATTAACAATTTTCTATACCATCTAGAACAAACACTTAGGAAAAAGGTTTTTGCAAATTTTACCATGAGGAAGTTAAGAGTAATGGATCAAACTAGTTGAATTTCTTGGAAGAAGATTTGAGTTATTGCTGAGAAAGATTACATTTGATATTTCTTTCATAGTAACAATATGAAAAACTATAAAGCAAAGAAAGTGTTTATTCCACATTACTTAGTACGCTGTGATTTTTCACATTTTCTTCTGAACTGTGTGTTAGGACCTCTTCAACATCAATTACACACAAGGTAACCAAGTTTCTTTCTGCTTTAGATCACATGTGCATGAGAAAGTCAAAAGGAAGTTGTGACTCCTTTTTTTTTCAATGTATGACTTTTTTCTTTTCATTTTCCAGTATGCAGCTTGCTTTTGCATCTTTGTCTTTTCTGTTCACACGTATTTTGTGGACAAGTTTTCCACTTGGTGCTGTTGCCTTTATTAAAAAAATATAACTGGGAGGCAGTTAAAAAGGTTAGAAAAGTTTACTGGTTGTACCCAATGGTCATGTTACAGTGTGTTGTTCCTTTAAATATTTTCCTTCAAATTTTTAAGAAATTTTTTTTCAGATGTTGCTTAGAAGTTAAAAAACAAGACGTGGAAATTATTTGTCAGCTTTTACATTAAAAGGAGGTGTCATTGAGTTCAGAGCTGATTCTCTTCATAAAGTATTTGGAATAGTGGTGGCCTGAGTATGCCTTCATATGATTTGAAACATTCTGGATAGTTCAGTATAAGGCTGACAAGAACTACAGATGAATGTCATGATACTGAAAAGACAATGAAAGGGCAAATTAAGTATTGCCAAGTACAAAGTATTGCATCTTAAGGGGAAAAAGAAGAATAGATCGAAGAATATGTTACAGGAACTTTGTTCTGTACTTTTATTGGTCATTATTACCTTATAATCACAAAAAGAAAATACCTGTTGAGGAGAACATTACCATTCCCAAAACAGAAGAGTTGTGAAATAACTCAGAAATGTGTAGAGGTGATATCCAGGTAGATAATCAATAGATAATCAGTAGGTTAAACTGATGGAATGCAGAAGGATCTCTTTCTCTTTTAAAAGCATCTAAAATTAGCAAGTAGATTTTGGAGCGACTATGAGGAAAGGATTTCAGAATAAGCACATAGGTAGTGGCATGACAAACCAAGTCTGAATGTGTTGTGAAGCCAAGGAAGTTTAAATGAAAAGAAGTTTAAATGTGGTAAGTAAGTATTTTGTGTAATTAAGACTTTCAGAATATGAACTTTATTTAATTGGATCACTATAAATGGAGAAATAATATCTTCTCTAGCCTTTTAGAACACAGTATTACAAACACAGACATATATAAGCAATACTTGCATGTTGTATGGTCACTGTAAGACTGCACAGTTCTTAATGTGATTTTTGGTTTTTTACTGTGGAGTTTTTGTTCCTGCAGGCAATGCTACCAAGTAGCATTTTAATATAGGTTGTGGAATTATGTTACGGGCAGCAGGCCGTGAATGAAATAAAGCTGAAAAATTAGTTTGGATACTTGAGTTGGTAACATGTATTATGTAAAATACCTGTGAGCTAAATCATGGCTCTTCAACAGAAAAATTACACGTATGTGCCTTCTTTGAAAGAATAAATAGTTCAATGATGTGATGAGAATGTTCATTAAGGAACCAGAGCAAAATTATCATATTATGCAGAATGAAATACCCATCTCTAAGAGTAGCAGTGCTGGTGTTCATAATAAACCACTGCTATGATACTGGCAAGACTTCTACTTTTCTGAAGCAGAATGTTATGTCATTTGTATATTTACATTTTCTGTAAAATACAGTGAGGTATTCTGAAGGTATTCTGAATATTTTACATTTCGTATGTATTCGGTCAGTGCTTTTTTGTTTCAAAATACAACTCTGTGTATAAATAAATAACAGGATCCTTCCTTAAATTGTCAGTGAGCTGATGTTGCTGCCTTCTAGCAAACGCTTTTCAGATCCTGTTTTAATTTGAAGCTGTGTGCTGAGGCTGTGGGCTTCACTAGGAATACCTTAAACATAACAAGGAAGCAATTGTTCCTTGTTTCTTTTTTTTTGTGGATTTAACCTTGGAGCAGTTCCAGCTGTGTTAATAAGCCACAGGAAGCTGCACTGAACATACACATATTTAAAGATTACATTCCTTCTCTTACCTAATGCAGAGACAACTAAGCAAGAGCAGCTGCTGACTGAAATCAGTTACTTTTTTTCTACAGGTGAAATTAATAACCAAAGACAAGACATGAAGCTAGTTCACATCCAGTAGCTGGCTGATGTGGCTTCCATATATGAGGTTGACTTTGTTTAATAGAGGGAAAGTCATAAAGCATTAATTGCCTTTGATGTTTTTGGACATTTCTAGAATCAGAAATCTAATTTAATCTCAATTAAATGCAGGTGTTGTGTTTCATATGTTACGCTTTAAAAGGTCAAACATAATCAATTTTCTTCAAGGAACGCCAAGTATAAAAGCATTATTGGTGATGTGTATTGAGCATTGTTGAAAATGCCATACTACTGCCAACTGCTTCTTGTACAGAACAGGTATGAAACTTGCGATGTGTGTAGTTCTTTCGGAATAAACTAGGGGGTGGGCAGGATAGTAGACAGTAACTGATAGTACTCATGTTGTTATATGAAAAGATGTTGTTAATATTCTTGACCCTGCCATTGTAGAGGCCAGAAGAAGGTTAGGGGACTTATTTTCCCTACAAAAACATAGAGAGCATCTGACCATTTTCTGTTAATACTTAGCAGCAAAAGGCTGAGGCAATTTTGGGAATTCTCTTTCTGTAGTTGCCAAGAAAGTTCTATCCGACTAGGATAGCCATCGTCAGTAAGTGTTGTGGTTTAATCCCAGCTGGCAACTACGCACCACACAGCTGCTGGCTCCATCCTCCCCCAGTGGCATGGGAGGATAGGATCAGAAGTGTAAACGTGAGAAAATTTGTGGATTGAGATAAAAACAGTTTACTAATTAAAATAATAATGATAATGATGATAATAGGAGTAATAACAATAATGAATTTTAATGAAAAATAAAATAACAAAGACAGAAACAAATACTAATACAGGCAAGTGAGGCAAATTAGAACAAATTGCCCTCCACCTACCAACACACGCCCAGGCAGTCACTGAGCAGTGTGCTTGCCCACCAACCTTCCCCCTACTTTAATTGCTAAGCATGACATAATATGGTGCGGAATATCCCTTTGGTCAGTGGTGATCAACTGTCCCAGACGTATCCTCTCCCAGCTTCTTGTCCACCTCCAGCCTGTTTGCTGGAGGGGAAGGTGGATTGTGTGAGGAGCAGAAAAGACCTTGACTCTGTATAAGAACTGCTCAGCAATAACTAAAGCATCCCCATATTATTAACACTGTTACCTGCACAAATCCAAAACATAACCCCTTTCCAGCTACTGTGAAGAAAATTAACTCTACCCCAGCAAAAAACAGCACAATAAGGAAGGCATTTCTGAGGGTTTTCTGTTATGATAATAGCAATGCCTACAACACTTCAAAATGTAGCACTGGATTTTGTCTATGGCAAGAGTAATTTTTCTGTTTTGTTTTAGCACTTTGTAAACTCCTTGGTGTTGGCTGAAGTCAGGGCCCTGATGTTTACTTCTTCTGGTATTTTTACCAGCCCTACCACTTAGAACTACGACATTACAAGCAGCTCTGTCTTTTTCAGTCTGGTCAAACAAAACTTGAAAGAAAATGCATGTAACTGAGAAACTACAAGGCAAAAAATGCTTTTAGAAATATTTTTGTTTTGTTTCAACCACTGAAGCGTGACATTCAAAATAAAACATTACATTTTGGGCCTTTTTTTTACTTCTCTTATTTTCAATGTAGTTGCTATAAATGATGCCTACATTTAGTATGAGATGTTCTTTGAGGGACTTCATTGTTTTTTCTGTTTTTTACCCCTGCTGCATTTTTCCTTCATTCTTTTGAAAGAAATAGTAAAAGTGGAAATATTCTGCCTTATGCAAATCTGATATGAGATTGTTTTGTTCCGTCCTGGACAACATTTTTTGTGACGAGTTCTCTGTCCAAGAACTTTCAGCCAGCTTTGTTGAAAGCAGCACTGCCAGACTAGTGATGGCTTTACTACTTGGATTTCACGTTGTGCATGAGGCGTTGTGCTCATAGACTGACAAATGCTTGGATTGTAAGAAGAATAACTTTTATCTTGTTAACTTATGATGCTAATTATGACTAAATTTCAAACAGTGTCAAACATTTCAAACTTGACCTTTAGATGCTAACATCCAGCAAGCATGTTGATCCAGAGCGCACCATTTCATTGTAAGGATGTTCTTGGAATGAAGGCCAAACACTTGAAACAGCTTTTTGGTTGCTGACTCTGAAGTTTCAAATGAGTAACAACAATAGGACCCTGCTAAATGTGTTTGTCTTCTGAAAAAAAAATACCGTTACCTAAATTAAGCTGCATGTTCATCAAGCTTTTACAATTGCAGACATTCTGCTTTTTAAAAGCTTAACGTGAACTCAAAAGCCTATCATTCAGGCTTCTGTTTTTTTAAAAACTTAGGTATTGTATAGTAAAGCCATTATAGTGTTTACAATGAATATGTTCATTGGGCTGCTGTTTCCTATGATTTCTTCTACTTCTGTGACACCTGACTCTTTTACACTATTTTTTGATGTCCCGTAGTCATCTATTTTCATTTGTGGTACTACCAATGTTCATATGTGTATTCTGTCACATCTCATTAAGATACATAGCAATTTTTTTAAAGAAGACATCTTCTAAACATTGTGTTCTATATAATCAGGTAATATTACTGCTGCTTGTGATTTCTTGGCTATCTCTTATCTAATTTTATTCTGAGATCAGTTGTTTTGGTTTATGAGTAAGTAAACCAAAATCTGTCAGATATGTGTCTCTATGTTTGGATGTCTCTGATCACATTAAGGTTTCAGACCTGTTTGGGATCAGTAACACGATAATACATACTGTTAGAAATAATAAAAACTAATTGAATGTGGTGGTTGTGTTTCCTAGGTATAGCATATCTGAGTGGAATGTGTAGTGAAAAACGAAAATGCGTCATTGCAGAGGACAACGGTCTCAATCTTGCTTTTACCATTGCCCATGAAATGGGTCACAAGTAAGTATGTGGATAACAAACCCTAGATTGTTTGCATGTAATAGTACTATGATTTGTTTAATTTGATTGTGTGCTTCAGTGTTTCCTTTTTTTCTTCTAGGAAGGCTTTTAAATTTTATGAAAAATTTGGAAAATTATGTTTTTGTTATTGATAATAATAGTGGCATATATTGATACGTAGTATGTAAGCTAAGAAAATTTTAAAACTTTGGAATAATACAGAAATCTTTGTAGCTACACAATTACTAGGTTAGCTGTTTGTTTCCAACAAACATTTTAATGAGATCATGAGCTGGAAGAGCCCTTATTTAATTTGGCTTAGTCAGGATAGATCCCATTAAATTGTATAATGATCATTGGTTGTCACAATATTAATATTGTTTTTTCCTCCCCTTAATAAAAAAGACTGACAAAGTAAAGGCAAAGTTAACTATCCTTCACAAATGGGTCAGATGTTTTTACTCATTCCATGAGGAATACTTTGAAGTGAAAGTGAAAAATCCTAATGTTGCAATGATTAAATTCGTTAGTGAAAGTTGTGTTTGATTCCTGACTTCAGTACTTGTTAAAGAAAAATAAATAGGAGGGCTCTTGTTTTAAAATAAAATAAAATAAAATAAAATGAAATATAATGGAGATGTGTATTAATCTCTTGCTTTTACCTTCCATGTCTGCTCCAGATATCTGTATATATGTGCATGCGTTCTAAAATTAAGAGTTTCAGAGTGGTAACAGGAGAAGGATGTTTTGTTAAATCCTTTGAATCTCTAAGCATTAAGGTTTGGTATCTTAGAATAAACCTTTTAATTCAAAATTATTTAGTTTAAATTTGATCAAAGTGGTCTGAGGACGGAGGTCTGATGCTGAAACATGCAGTTAATTACAGGAAAGAATTGCTATTAATAATATTTCTATTCAAAATCTATCTTGGATGCAAAATATGTATATTCAGAGCAATTACATAGCTTGGAGGAAACGTTGATTAGAGTACAAGGTGTTACATGAAATTGATTTTTTGTGTTTTTTTTTCCTTTTTTGTTTTTTAGTTTTCGTAACAGCAGAAAGCAACTCCTAGTTAATATAAGCCAGCCTATTTGAATGATAGTTATGATAGAAACATAGAAGCACAGGATGGTTTAAGTTGGAAAAGACTTTAAAGCCCATCCAGTTCCACGTCCCTGCGAATGGGCAGGGACACCTCCCACTGGATCAAGGGGCTCAAAGCCCCATCCAACCTGGCCTTGAACACCTCCAGGGATGGAGCAGCCACAGCTTCCCTGGGCAACCTCATAGTAAAAAAATTTCTTCCTAATGTTTAACTAATTGAAATCTAAAGGAAAGACTTAAAAGGAAAAAAATATTTGTGTTTGTAGCCACATACTGTCTTTATTTTTCTTTTTTTTTCACTGTAGTTTTTGCTAATATTGGAATGGGGAATAGGTAAAGGAATACTCATTTTCTGTACGTTTGTCCTGATGATAGTAGACCAAGGATAAGGATAAAGGAACAATAACTTAATATGAACTGCAGATAAACCCACTGATATAGTAAGACATAAAATTGTTTGAGCCAGGTATGATAGTACCAGGTGATGAGGAGAAATATAAGTACTGCTTTATGCCCTGCACAATAAAATTACTTTTAGAGAATAAAAAGCTTGGCAACAGAATTGCTAGATTTGAAAAAAAGGAGCATCTCGATCAACAGAAAATGTAACCTCAGTTGTTTAATCAATGTTGCCTTTTTTTTCTCTTAGGTTAGGAAAATATTCCAGAAGATAACTGTTTAAAACTATTGAAAAAATACTCACAGTGCCCTGACTGATATTTAAAGCTTTTTTTAGAATATCTCTCTCTCTCTTTTTTATTTTAATGAGTTTCAAAGTATCTTTTAGATGTTCAGCCATACAAGTCGGACATTTAACATGCCTCCAATGATAGTAAGTAGAAAGTAATAGCAAAACAATAGCATTGTCCCCAAAAAGCAGTCAAAAAGTCTTGGAAATCTGTCCTTGAGGAACTTCTGTCATTCATTTTTCATGCTTTAGTACCTAAATTCTACAAAAATTGATAGCCTCTTGTCTTCCTGTATGCATATCAAAGTAGGCATCAGTGTTCCATAGCCATGAAGTTATGGTGATTTAAATGAACCTGAGATCCTACTGGACAGATGGGTGTTTCTTACCAAACTTCCCAGTTCTACCAGGCATTTAAGTGGAATGTGATGACGATAATGAGGTCATCAGCTGCCATCAGCAAATCACAATAAAAATAATGAATAAATAATAAATATTTCCACCTGGAAGAGTGTGGGGTCACTGAGCAAATTCCTGATGACATGTGGGAGAATTTTGGAGCCCTTTAGTGAGAAGTGAAAATTAGCACTTTGAAATGCAGACCTAATACTTTCCAGAAGTATCTGCATAGCCTTATTTAACTTATTTAAATATAGGATAATGGTTGAAGACCCTTTGTTGAGACTTGAAGGAGCTTTTATTTCTTAATACTCAGCTATAATCAAATCAAATCAAAGTGTGGTAGTTGGTACGTTTTCAGTAGAATAGAACCTATTCCCTTGATGGCAGGAAAGACACAGTTGTCTATATTGAATCCAGCTGTCTACATATAATTGCAATTCAGTAGTGAATTTAAAATAATTACTTTTTAACTGAAAACCAGAACTGATCTTTGTCCCCTAATTTTGGTGGCCTGAATTGTTACTTCTGACTTCAAAGCACAAAGAAATTAAGAATTTTTCTTTGTACTATTCCTGCTGCACGTTAAACATCAACAAGGATCATCTTCAAAATCGCACAGAGCTTGTTCCAGCTTGCTGCATGATATCACAAAAAAAAACAAGTCTGGCAGTGTTCTTAAACAAGTTTTGGAGTTTTTATTAGGTAAAAATATTTTTTCAGTTGGCTTGACAACGATGTATAATGTTAGTGAAGTTTATTTGAGCAAAGCTTTTTGTCAAAATACTTGTAAACTGAGATTATTGAAGTATAACTTAGTTGCATAGTGTGAGTTGAAATATTGTTAATATTTAAGTTAGAGAATGCATTCCATAGAATGCCTCCTACTTCCATATTTTATCAGCTGTGTGTAGTCTTTAACCAGAATGGGTGGAGTGTTCTTACATCTTGGTGGAAAAAATAATGCTTCTGTTCTTAGAATTTGAATTATTTCCATGTGGATATGATCTGCTACTTGTTAAAGTACATCCAGGTCTTCTTTGTTAATTACATGTTTTCAGACTATTATAAAGTTATCCTCTTGCCCATCCTCCTACATGAAGATGGTGTTGTTTTTCACTCTTGCACGACTCGGCATGTCCACAGCTGCGGGAGAGAGGAGCTTGAGCTCCTTCAAGCAAAGGCTGTGCGAACATCACTGTAGGAGACTGGGCACTCTGATAGGCAAGACAGTGCCCCACATGGCATTTAGAGTAATTTCATTAGTAAGCACAAGGTAGTTCAGCTTGCAGAATGGTACAAAATTCAATCTACTCCTAAGGAAGTTGTGGGATACAGTGGCAAAGAAAAGTGAGCTGGTGTTTCCAGTGATGGATGGCCTTTTTTTTCCCTTTGGCACTGCAGGGTGGAGAAATATGGAGAAGCATGAGGTACTCTAGTTTTTCTACAGAAGCAACAAGCTTCTCCTGTCCTCTAAGCATTTTGACTGCTCTTTGGCTGAAGGAATCAATTCAAGGTTTAAATCTTTATTACTTTATAATTTTTCTTTTCTGCAGGTAAGACTGCAAAATTCGAGCACCACCTTTTATCTTGTGCTCTGAGGACTAGTCTGATGCTCATTTATAACTTGTAAAAAATGCTGGGAGTGTTTCGTTTATTTGTCCTAATGGTCGCGAAGCACATATCCACTTCACTAATTTTGAAAGCTTTATTCTTGTTTAAGTATGTCCCCTTCATCTCTGTTTACTGGTTGTGAATGAGAGCAACAGTGAGTCTTAATCTTAGTTAAAACAGCAGCCAAGCAGATTTTAAGTAGAATTTTTCGCTGTAGTGCATGATGTGAGAAGTAACTGGGATGCATATGGATGCCAAGTCATTAAAATCAAAAGCCATTGAATTGCTTCAGCAGGGTTATAGTAGACATTAATAACATATTTAAGTGATTTTTCTTTAAATAAAATAATTATACCTTAAACTAGTAAGCTTTTTGCCTTTCTATAAAATTTCAACAAACCAGTTCCATATGTAATTAAGATATAATAATCACAAAAACAGTGAATGAGTCACTAATCATAAAAATTAATTTTCCAGTATTTTTGTTGCCCATCAGCAAGAGAAGTACAATTCATTAAACCTGCAGTACTTGTGCACTTCTGAACATTCAAAAAATTGTCCAAGGTATATGTTGAAGAGCTGATAAGAATATAATATTTCTGGTCAAATGAATAAGGCTTCACTTTCACCTTTCAGTATAGAATTGTTCAGTCACAGTTCTATGTGCTTCTGTGAGACATATCATGGAAAAAATCCAAACAGATTTCCTACATGTAATATCCATGGGTTTTTCATAGCCTCTTGCAATAATTTTAACTTAGAAACATTTTGAAAACAACTTTTTATTTTGTTGTGCTTTGGTTTATTTTTGATAACATCAAAATTCAGCATGGGGATAAACCACGACAACGACCACCCATCCTGTGCAGATGGTCTCCATATCATGTCAGGGGAGTGGATTAAGGGACAGAATCTTGGGGATGTTTCCTGGTCTCGGTGCAGCAGGGAAGATCTGGAAAGGTTTCTCAGGTATATCATTCAAGAACTCTCACTATATATCTTTTACAAATAGTTGCAATTAATATCCTGAAATACAAGTTTTCAGTATTTTTTACCAATTCTGTGGGAGTTTTGTGCTTCCGTAATTCGTCAAAATAATTTAAATGTAATATTTGACATATTGATTAAAATCTGTTTTTTCAGCTATGTTTTTATATTTTATGTGTTAGTGTATACGATCAAACTTATTTAATTTTATGTTTTATTTATGTGTAGATATATTAATATATGTTAATGCGCTATGTATTGAAAAATATTGGACAATTAATTACCTATGAGCTTTATGGAGATTTTCTGATCTATTTTTGTGCCAGTTAATGTCAAACCATGCAGTGTAATTGTATTGTTAATTTTTTTATATAAATTTGCTGTTAGATTTTTTAACAGAGAATAGTATACTTAGAAATCAAAGCATTTAGTTTCATTCTATATCTCTTAAATAGGATCAGTTCTCTAAAGCTCCTTTCTTTTATTATGTTTATATCTGCTGATAATTTACTTGCAACAGGTAAGTCCTCAAAAGGTTTGTTTTATGGCACTGAAAAAGTTGGTATATGTTGGATGTGTCAGTCTGACATATTTGTTCTGAATCTAGACAATTCAAAACGATGACTTGATGCTTTGACAGGTTCAAGTATTTTTAAAAACTTTTTCTTCAGTTTTTGAGAAAAATTAAATTTCTGGCTACCAGCTCAGAAATGTATGTATTTTAAAATACTTGTGTATGTATAAACTGAAGTGAATAATTTGAGGGGTAAAAACTAAACTGGAAATTGCCTATGCATTATATATTTCCTATTTTTTAATAATTATTTAGATCTCTATCTCAACCTGAAGCAATTAAGTAAATTTTACACTGAAATGTTTTCCAGCACTTAACTGAAATTCCTGGTATAGCTTTTAAATTAAGTTGTCTTGCTGCAGATGTGCAACATCAGACTTCACTGTTTCCTTATATCAAGTAGGCCATATTAATTTGTACAGAGTCATTTCTCTGAGTGAGAGCCCAATGCTGGTGAATTAAAAGATCATAAGAGTTCACATTTTCCTTATATCCAATGCATGTTTAAGTCAGCACATCAGGCTCTTCAGGATTGCTCAATGGATGAATCTCTGCATATTGCCAGGTCAAAGGCCAGTAACTGTCTGCTACAGACGAATCCTCAGAGCCTCAATTCTGTGATTATTCCCTCCAAACTGCCAGGAATGACGTACACTGCAGATGAACAGTGTCAGATTCTTTTTGGACCAACCGCTTCCTTTTGCCAAGAAATGCAGGTAAGGACAGGCATATACTTCAGAAAATGCACCTATCAGCTCATTTTTCTATGAGAGCCACTTTTGTGCATGTGTTTGAGAAAAAGAGGATAGAGTACATTTGAAACAAAAAGTTTATATGAGTATTTTCATTTGTTTCATGTGCTTGCTTTAGATCTCCGAACAACTTGGATCATGTTCTGTCATATCATACCACTGGTATGTTAATTGTACTTTAGAAAGTAGAAAATGTTGTAGAATCATAGAATCACAATCATAGAGCGGTTGTGGTTGGAAGGAACCCTAAAGCCCACCCAGTTCCAACCCCCTACCATGGGCAGGGACACCTCCCACCAGACTAGGCTCCTCAAGACTCCATCCAGCCTGGACCTGAACACCTCCAGGATGGAACATTCAGAGCTTCTCTGGGCAACCTGTTCCAGGGCCTCACCATCCTTACATCAAAGACGTTCTTCCTAATCTCTAATCTCAGTCTCCCCTCTTTCATCTTAAAGCCATTATCCCTCATCCTATCCTTGCACTCCCTGATGAAGAGCCCCTCGCCAACCCCTGCTACAAGGTGATAGTGTGAAGTTAGCGCTTTGCAGTGGATAGAATATTTGCAGTTTATTCTGCAAGGACTAGATTTTGCATGTAGGTTCTGTTTATGTTTTGGGTGTTGAACCTCCATATCTGACCTTCAATGGAGTATCTTGTGCCTACACAGCGCCCAAGTGAGGCACTGGTATTGGCTGGGATCTCTGTACCACTGACTGTACTCGGCCTCCCAGCCTTCGCCTGTGAGACAAGGCATAGCTTTGGTTTGCGCTGCCATGGCAATAGGAGTTCCCACTTAAGTGAGTTTGCTGACACAGCTTCTTGCCATTGGATGAAACAGTGTCGCTGCCTGTTAATCCTGAGAAGACAGATTAAGAAAATTGAAGAGGTCTTCATAATTTTATGGCGTGCTACTGGTATACATCTAATTAAAGAAGCATTTTAAGAACAGTTTTAACAGAGAAAAATCATCCTTCTTTAATGTCAACAGGGCAGATAACAAACAGGTTGGATGCCCTCGAAAAGGTAAGCAAGACAAGATGGGTAGATGATGCTACAGTGAATAAAGAGCACGGTGTATGGGTTGAGAGGACAGGGACTTAGGAGGAAAATAAAATTTCATCAGAATCAGAGTGGACAGGCAGCCTGGAAAGGTCAGGAGTATTTAATATGAAAGCTCCTTTACATGTTCAGTTCTCTTCGTCTTTTCAGCTTGGACGTATTTTTCTTTCCCAAGTTTCTATGATAGCAATCTCAATCCTAAAGAATCTCAAAGGTAACATTGCAGTACATTTATGACTTCAGTATGCTCTGAGTGGCATAGCTGGAAGGAGAAAGGAAGCTGTAGGGTATTGGTTATTATAACTGTCTCGCTGAACATATTTTTGTTCTGAAAGATGAGCAGTAGAACTCAATGTAATGATTCTGCAAACTACTTGTAAATGCTCTTTTCCCTGGATTGCAGCTTCTTGGATTTTAGTACTTTCCTTTGGATTAAAATATGTTATTTTGGTTTGTCATTTTCTACAAACCTATTTTGAACAAGAAGATGACACTGTGCTAGCCCATTATTTCTTCTAGGACTTCTATACCAGAAAAAAGAGTTTCAAAAGTAATTGAGGAGATAGCCAGACTTGGAGAACTGCTGTTGCGTAACACCTTTGTATGATTTTCTTTTCTCTGGGCAGTTCTTCACCTTTCATACCCTCATGTTTAATTTTAATTTAAGTATTCAAATTCAGATAGCCCAGTGGTCTGTTTCATTCACAAATGCAGTGAATATTCTTCTGCCCATAGCGGAAACTTTGGTTTCTATTGTTATTTTGGAAATCTAGGAAGTTAAATTCAGTTAACGCTACCCTGGTAGTGTTTAACTCTTTGCACTGACAGGACTTAGGCACTGGGTGCTGATACCTAATTGTCCATTTCTAATTTTCTTCTCTTTTGGCATTTTGTATGTAAGAGGACACATTTTAGCTAAAATATTTGTCATCCTTCTTTTTTTTCCCCTTACTGTATCATTGTTTTATATTAAAATGGTCAGTTTAGAAGAACTCCTATTAAATATTGACACTGGAATACCATTGTAACTTAAATCCAAAGACATGCAGGCTTGCTTTGAAGAAAGAATTTAATAATGATAGAAATACAGAAGGCCAGTGGCCTTTTCAACTATTTTTTTTTTCTGAGAAACTGCAAATTAATTTTCTCCATAAACCAAGTCTGTTTCTTGACAACCTTATAGTCTTAACAGTGAGAAAAAGAGAAATTAATCACGGTATCTGAGAAGATACAGTTTCCCCAAAGTCCTCTGCCAAAGCAGCAACCCTGAACCAGAAATCATAAAAGGAAATACTGAATCACAAAATTATTGCAATGCATCTTTAAGAGCTTTGGACGTACTAGAAATTACATGAAAATGAATAAAAGACACTAAGGAAAGAATTGAGGCCATCTGGTGAGGCAGAAGGCCTCCATTTCTCAAGACCTCCACTGCCAGGCTCCATGAAATCACCTTGTTGGTTTTCCTCTGCATTCTTCTCCCTGGATGCAAAATTTAAACTCCCACCTTCCCCCAAACAAAATAAATCCAAGAAATTTGATCCCCAGACTGCAGACCTGAAGAGATAATTACAACAAGCTTGGGCACTCCTTCAGATGTCCTCCTTCTATTCCCTGCTGTGGGTCTAAAATTTAGCTCTTCTATTAGGGTTGTTTACAGTGTCCTAGTCCAATTAAATAGCATTTCCACAGTGAAGACAAAACTCTGATCAATGGATAGAACACAGCCCAAATTACAAGAAGACCATCCTGTTTTTTCATGGTTCCCCTATATATGATGAGAAAGAAAAAAAAAAAATGTTGCAATTTACATTGGCCTAGAACCAAACTATATAAACTTCCCAGAAATAATTCATGAGTTCTCATACATGGACTGCGCAACACTGACGATCTAACTGCAGAGTGCTGTGAGTCAGAATCTAATGTTATCATGTCCCTCTGAAGAGTATGTTACATTGAAATAACAAATATTTTTAATTTGACCTACTAAATAATTGCATTTTACATTATGAAGGTGAGTCAAACTTCACTGAGTACGTTGTGCAGATTATTGTGGCTGCCATTAGAAAAGTTAATATTTAGAAGACTTTTCTAAGTTGGATGCAGCATTTCATTAGTTGTAATATTGATTTATTAAAATAATTATTTTATTACACATTGGTAACCATTGAATTTTCTGTTATATCCAAGCTGCTTTTTTATCTCTGTGTACTATTCTACTCTGCCAAAAACTGGCAGGTTACTGTGGTTATAGTTGTTGTCCACAAGCCAGAAAATGGGAGAGAAACATGCTTCTTGAAGGTTCATTTAAGCTTCATTAAACCCAAGAGATTGTAGTCCATAATTTCTCTTATATATTCTACTTTCTGAACAGTTCGTGCACTTCAATGTAGCTGTAAAAGATAAATTATAAACTATGTCAACATCTTAGTTTTTTTGTGACTACAAAGTAATTTGATGACCAGAATTCCATGCAGTCTCTTACGCTAAGAAAGTGTTTTTCATGTATAACAGTTATTCAGTTCAGAAGACAATTGAATAATGATGGAATTTAGTTTTTTTAATGATCTAAAACTGAAAATATCAGTGGTATGATCAATAATGTAATTTTCTACAAATGTTATTACCGAGAAGCACTTTAGGATAATTTACATGTCAGCCTCTGAGAAACACTGCAGACGCCAATAATTTTCCCTTCCTATCAGGAATTCCTCTTTATATTTTCCTAAGAGAGCCACTCCTATTCCTCTTTCATGAATGGTGTCCAGACTTCGTTTTTTTTCTTTTTCATCTTTATTTCAAAGACCTTTTTTTAATGCCCTAAGTAAAATTTATAGACCCTGAAAAAAGTGTGAGTGGGTCTCAGAGTACAAGATTTATGCCATGTCACCGTGCTTATCTTGTGAGGGAGCCAAGTTTGCTTTTATGCCCATGATGTCTCAGATAAGAATCATTTAGACCATTAACATTGTTTCATATAGCAGATAGTGAGATCGTGTCCCAGAAGTAGTTCTTGATAATTAAACATGATTGTAGAGCTTGAAAATTTAATATAATTATTGAGCTCTTACATGTTGGCTTTTAAGATTAAAGTCCAGGATGCGAATGCTATCTAGTCAGTTCCACTAAAACAATTCCTGTCATAACACAGCTGTGATCTTTGGAAAGAAGTAGGAGACTGGTTGTATTTCATGGTGATTTTTAAGGCATTACAGGAAAAGATCACAATTGAAAGAATGAAACTCATGGCAACATTATAGCCTTGGTGACCTCCACCATCACCTCACTTTAAACAGTCTTGACGTTGCAGAAATACAGTTCTGAAACGCTGTTTTTGTCTCTGTTCTTTCTATCAACTGGGCCTTCTTTCCAGATGGTTATATGGTTGGAAGAGCATCCCTCTGATGCACACATACGTGCCTTATTCTTTGCATTCAAAAAATCCCAAAAGTTGGGATGATCCTTGCTATTTCTGTAGTACATTTTGACTTTCATATTATGTTTTACAAGCTTTTGCTGTTAAAAACTCACAATTAACATATTCTTTTAGAAAAAAAATCCTTTGTGTGTGCTTGGTAATATTTTGTTTTCCACTGTGTACCCTATGAAATGTTTTACAGATTGTGAAGATTGTAATGTCATAAGTTTATAATCTCCAACAACTCTTACTTCCCTTGATTAATCTGAAAAACTGTAATGGCTCTTGAACTGTGCTTATGATGGATAACTGCTAAATCTCTGCAAATGCAGCTATCCTGATTTGGACTGAATGAAACTTTCTTCTCGGAGGAGTAGTTTCTGGTCTAGAAGCTTGTAGTCTGAATTTGGAGTGACTATCATACTAACACTGGCCTCCAGACTTTTGTTAACTTTTCAAGTCAGTCCTGATTCACGGTGTTGCAGACTACTAATGAAAAAAAAAATCATCATTTTTTTCCAGCCACGTGCAGAAATCCACAGACATCAAAAGTTAAATGGTAACAATAATCTTCATTTCGCTTACTTCTGTAGCAGAAATATAATCTGAAGAGCAACTAAAGAAAACTTACCAGTCATCCTCCAATTTTAATAATTCTTCTTTTCCATTTTGGGGGGTTTGGGGAATCTCAAAGTCTAGGATGAAATGTTACAGCAATATTGACGGCTTATTTTAAGAATTGGTGAAGTGAATGTTTTTAGGACAGGGTTCCCTTAAGGCTCAAAGTTGTTTCTAGCTGAAGAAGTTCTTAAGGAACCGGTATACAACTGTTTGCAGGAACAAGCAGATGTACACAAAGCATATTAGCTTGTCAAGCATCTTGATTTGATTTACTTGATTTACTTCACACAGCTCAACTCAAGATTTAGGTGTTCAGGCACCTAAATCCTTATAAATCTGACTTCATGTCTTCCGAAGTTATGAAGAATTGTTGCAAGATTTGAACTTGTAAGGATTGTTCTCAGACATTTCACAGTAATATGCAAGTGAAATCGAGCACAAGATCAAAGTGTTTAGGAAAGAGGAAATGATAACACATCAAAATGTGATGCCATAAAGGAAAATTTGACTTGGTGGTTTGAAAACCTGGATGGCTTTTCATCAAATGTAGTCTTTGACAAATGAAGATTTAGGGTTATGAAAAAAAAATTTTAATTAATAACATTAAATTAGCATATATTTTTGTGACATTGTTCTGCCATTTCATAGTTAGTGGAAGCACTTTGTCATGAACATCTGATAATTTGCCTCATCTACATTATTGAAGAAGTCTTCTTGCTAATTTAGTTCTCAGCTCTGAAGTCAAGTGCATGTTTAAAAAAATTAAAAGAATAAATTCTTTTTCTTCCTTGAACAAGAAGAGAAGATACAGTTTGATATTTCAAAAATGCTCGTTAAACTTATTCAGGAACAGGATAGGACTTGGCTAGCTGTATTTTAAAATATGCATAGGCTGACTGTTGTCTTGTTAGTACAGCTTCAGTACGAAACTGTTATAGGATGAAGCAGGAGGAGTCTAACTGCTGCCATCCTCTCTCTTTTTCCTGTGCAGTGCTTCAGACCTTTACAATCTTTGTCTTTTTTTTTTCCTGAAAGCTAATGTTATAGACATTTTTACATGCAAGACTCCCACTGGAACTGTCCTGTTCCTTAGTTGAGACATAACCTTTTGCAGTCAGTCTTTTTTGCAAGGTAGCATGAAATTTATCACGCGTTTTTGATGCATAGAGACTCTTACTGGGTTTACCAATGTAACAAGTCATTTCAGTCAGAAAAATCATGTTTTCTGCAAACCCTGGGTTCAAAAAAACAGCAGACCTTTATCTTTTTCCCTCCCTGCAACCCGCCCCCCCTCTCCTTATACTTCTTACTCCTCTTTGGGAACACTATATATTTTTTGGGGAAATTAATCTGCATATATAGTAACATTCAGGCCACAACTGAGCCCCATATGCCCTCTGTTCACTGCTCCCCAGTTTACTGGTAAGAGGAAGAATGAAGAGAGAATGAAATAATGATTGAAAACTATGGGAGAAGGAAGAGATTTTAGAGGAAAATAGGGACAGTTGCCAAGTAAATTTGGGGAAATGTGAGCCAGAATACTTCAAGTATATACTTTCTTTTGAAGAAGGTAAAACTATCTTGTACTGATACTTAAGAGAGACAGAGTAAGCAGCTTTTCCTTCCACTTCTAAAATTCAATACTGATTAGGACCCCTTTCATGTCCTTTCTCTTCTTCTGCTTCCCAGCAAAAATATTTCATCCTCATTTGTCAGTCTCTCTTATTTATGTTTGGTAGCTTTTTTGGAGATATTTATAGAGTAATGAATGAATTCTAGAACAATTATGAATCATTGGAAGAGCATAAGATAGCAGCAGTTATTGGGATGGTGTCAACAAGGGGGATGTAGAAATCCTAAAAAATCCTTAAAGTTCCTTACAAATGTATTTTTACAAAACTGCTGTAAACATAATTCTGTGTAGCTGAGCAAAGACTCGTTAGTCCCTGTATATAGAAACAAACTCATTTTAAGACGTTGTTTGTTGTTGCTAGTGACAGTGCTGTTTTTCTCCCTTTCACATAAAATGAATGAGCACTAAGTAAAAGGACTAAAAATATGAATTCATTTTTAAAATAATTCCCAGAGAGCTCACACTTCTTCCAGTCTTTGGGGAGTGCATCTGCACTGTTGCTGTTTCACATCACGGGGCAAAGGTTTTCCTCTGTGCTACGTTAGACCATGATCCCTAGGCTTAGGCTTAGAGGGTTCTTCCGTCTCTCTATCGACATTCAAGCTTGCCTTGTTCATTATGTTTGTCATTAATAAAAGTCTAAGCAGACTCTGCCCACTTTAGGTTTTGTGCTTGTTTAACCTGTCTTTGAATGTACTTCAGTACCATCAAACTGGTAACTTGAAGACCATGTTAATGGATTGCATGCAGGAATTAATTTTGCATAAGATGATAGATTTTGTGCTTACATGTGCTTTTGCTTTTCAGCATGTCATTTGCACTGGGTTGTGGTGTAAGGTGGAAGGTGAGAAGGAATGCAAAACTAAACTGGATCCACCAATGGATGGAACAGACTGTGGCACTGGAAAGGTATATTTCTGTTGGAAAAGTGATATCAATTGTATTGAACACCTAACACTTAAGGCAACAAGCTGAATGGGTCTTTACACTTTTTTAAAGTTCCTGCTTATACCAATCACCATAAAAATCAAACATATGTTATTGAATGTGTTTTATGTTATCTATTGTATAATTTAGATATGATTTTAAAGTGCATTTCCCTAAAAGCACTGAAAAAAAAGTTAAACAAAGCCACAGAATTATAAGGCTTACTCTGTTTTATTTCAGATTTGTTCTTGTTTTGTATCCTATTTATGAATGGAATACCATTATTGCACTATTTACTACAAACAGAAACATAAGCTTTCAAAGATACGACGTTCTCCTCTGTGATTTAGGATTTAGAAATAGTCTCATTGAAGGAACTGATATCGACTAGTGGTTAAACTTTTTAGTATAAGCTTTGTAAGGAAATATTTAGTGTCAGTATATGTAAAAGAGTAATAAGTGTTATTAAAAGTATGCCATCAATGACAAATCAAATGGTCACCTAATGTAAGTCATACTTGGATTAAATGTCTTTCAAGACCTTTCCTCTCTGTCATCTCTGATATAACAGCAAATGAAGATAAATAATCTTGAATAGGTAACAGAGCAGGAGCATGCATATATCTCAGGATTTTCATGATACTGTGCTGACAGATCTCCCACGGGAGTGCTTTGCTGCGGGAATCATATTACATTCACCAAAACTGTCATCATCCCCCTGAAAAAGAAACCAAATTAATCAACTCAGAAAGATAAAATGTTCAGAAAATACCATTTTACATGCTAAGGGAATAGCAGCTTTTATTCATTTTAATATCTCTAAAGTAATGACATTTGCTGCAGCCTTTTGATTCTGATAAATGTGTATAGTTGATATTCTGTTCTAAGCCAATACCTGAAACATCAGGGACACTGGATCTAGATGATCTTTAAAGTCCCTTCCAACCCAAAATGTTCTACAAATCTGTGTCTTTTGTTTGATGTTGCGTTCTTTACATTCAGACTGATGTGCCCATGGTATGTAATTATGAAAGCAGCACCTCTTATTAAGATGACTCCGAATTTTTTGTTGTGAAACCATTGCCATCATGAACTGGGCACCTGAAATTCATGTGCCTTTTGAAAAGATCACAGTAGTAACTCATTACAGAAAACTCATTCTAACTTTGTACTTGTGGGACCATTATGATGTGGTAGTGACATGAGTCCTGGAAAAGCCCAATGAGGAAGGTAACACCACACTTTTCGTCCTAGAGCTTAGCTAGTAGAGAGTAAATAATGTCATGGTAAGATAAAGTATTGATTCTAATTAGAATGAGTCATTGAGCCTTGTGCCAGGCTACAGAGATACCTTAGTTACATCTAGCAGTGAAAGACTAAGCAGATGTCACTAAAACATCTCAGAGGATTGGAAGGGATTCTTCTTTACTTTAATATCTGTTTAGGGTGAGCTTCAAATTAAACAATCACTGGCTTTGTTTTTTTTCAATTATATTGTAGAGATGGAGCATTTTTTTCTTGTGCGCCTTCTAGGATCTTAGGAAGTGATGGAAATGTCCTTTGCATAGCCTGTCCAGCTTGGTTAGTCAAGGATTTATAAGAACCCCACAGACTCTACGTAAAGGAGATGATACCTCTAGGGAAAAATCCATTTTGCCAATTATATCTGAAGAAATATCTTTAAATACATATGAACATTTTTGGTCTGAAACATCCAAGAGCTTAAAAAATTTGTGTAGTTTCTGACTGCAAATCCAATATAATGACGGAACCATCCTATGTGAAAACTCTTCAAAGGTGGCATAATTATGCCATCATTGCAATGCCATAATTTAAGAGAGAAAATTAAGATCAATTGATTAGTGAACACAAGTTTGAAACTGGTTTAAGATCATCTGAAAATAATTCAGCCCAGACACTGTATGTAACAGAAGTTTATCCTAAAAGTGATAAGATCTTCGTTGACTGCATTAGTGACACATTTTGTTTTGTTCAAAATATGAGGCTTCTTCATTAATTTTATCCATGGTTTACAGTAACTTACCAGAATTCAGAGTGCAAATAGAAATGGATTAAATCATTGATGCTAATAGCATTGAGTGTCCGTTGTCTACTTGTACCTTATTATTTAAAATTGCTGAAATTTCATAATACATAAGAGAGTTATTCAGCTGGTGTAAGTTGATGAAGTACTACTTTCTGCAGAGTTACGATGATTTATACCAAATATGGACGTAGGTTACAGAGTATAGCAATAGTGATCAGATAGTTTTTGCATGAGACATTGCAGTTGGCCTAGGAGGAAATATATGCTTGTAAGATTATTACTGTTTACTATTATTTAAATAAATGCCAGAAATTCTCTTTACTTTCTCAATATTAGTTTATTGAGGCTTTTTTCTCTTTGAATACAAAGTTTGAGTAAAATCTCATTTTCTCTATTACTTGTAATATCCTTCAATTGAAATTGTCACTGGATATTCAATGACAGTGCAGTTCCCACTAGTTATGTGTGAACTAAATAATAGTAGTGAATCAAACAAATCCTGAGAACGTCCCTGGGCACTGTGCTGTGCTCACCCATACAGTTCTGCTGGACCATGATCCCTGCACTGGGTTTGGGCAGGACCCCAAAATCGCTTTCCTAGGCGGTGCCCAGGTTCAAATGAAGGAGAAGGCAAGGTCTGGGGATCATTTCCAGCAAGGCAATCAGTTCCAGGAGGCAACCTCTGTTGAAAATGGACTTGCACGCAAGGTTGTGGACGATAGTTACACTTGCATATTGGCCACTGAGGCAGAGAAAGGTCTTCAGCCTGTTTACTGGGGTAGGAAAAAGCTATGGGGAACAACAGGAAAAAATAAATCTGAGATATGAAAACTGCATCAAAGAAAATGTTTATTTTGTTCTTCTCATGTGCTTGTGGAGCAGTGAATTGTTTTGCTTGTGCCTTGATTTATTTACTGACTTTTCACCTAGTGGTGTAAGGCTGGAGAATGTATCAATCGGACCTCTTTTGCGGAGCATCTGGAGGGGGAATGGAGCTCGTGGAGCACTTGTAGCCGTACTTGCAACACTGGAATCAGCAGCCGACAACGGAAATGCCCTGGGTAAAAAGAAGTGCAGGTTTCCATTACTGTTCATTAGAATTTCTAAGCACAATTTAAATCTTATAAGTACAAAAAGACATTAAAATACAATCATCCTATACATAAGCAAGTCATTTTTTATGAATACTGAAAAATACTTGGAAGAATAGGTATTTCGCAGTTCTTGCATGGCAAAACTATTTTTCCTCTTTTCTACTTCTGTCAGAAGCTTCAGTGGGTGAATACAAATTTATTTTTAAGCTTCACCTTAAGAAGCCACAGAAAATTGAATTCATAACTTTCGACTTGCAGAGCATCAAGTGTGAAATCCTAGTCTTTCATTTTTTTGATGGAGATAATTTCCTTCTGTCCAAGGAATTGCAACTTTTACAAAGAGATCTTTCTACCAGTTTCACAGACATTTAGATTGAATATCTGGGAACAACATTTAGATTCCGTATCTTGTGAAAATGAGGACCTTGTGCCATTGGGGATACAGGGAGTTTTACCATTAATTTGAATGGAGTCTGTTTCACCGTATCTCAGTGGTCAGCTAAAAGGTGCTTTCCTTTTAATTACTCAGTACCATATCACTTTTGAGGATCATTTGTACACTAAGAGAAGAAGAATAAATAGGCAGAGAAATGTGACCAGACTAGAGCTGAGTAATGAAGAGAAGTGTAGAAAAGACTGGACTAGACCAGACCAGACCAGACTAGACCAGACCAGACCAGAATAAAACAGAGTAGACAATAGGAAAATAATAGAACAAAAAGGGGAAATGAGGAAAAATAAAAGACAATAGAACAGACCTAGGGGAAAAAAATGATGACAGGAAAGGCAGAAAGTCTAAAAAAGAGAAGTTTTATAAATAAATTTGAGGAAAACTTGGATAAGGGTATACCAAAGCATGGTAGCTTAACAGAAACCTTAGAAATGCAGGATGCTTTCGTAATTCCTACCATCTGAACAGCACTTCCCACTGTAAGCCTAAATGATATTTCTAGAATTTAGGGATGTCTTAATTTCACTTTCATTCATTCATTTATCCAGACAAGGTTGCAAACAGTTACCTCCAGTTTCTGCAGTTTGCTGTTCTTCTGCAAGCACAACTGGAGTGACCAAAAAAAGAAAAAAAGCATATTGTCTGAACATTGCAACTTCACACTTATTAAAAAAAAAAAGCAGCAAATCTGTAAGTCTTACTTTTTTTCAAAGGCAACTTTGGCTCAGTCCAGCAAGATCAAAATCACCTGTACTATATCAAAACTGCAGCTGAGATTCTCCTTGCTGAACATTCCTCCTAGTCCTAGTCCTTCTTTGCGGCCAAGTTTAGCACCCATGACTCTGTGTATGTGATTTAACCTATACAAACAGAAGGCAATCGTTTTATTCTGTGACTTTTTTTTTGTGGATGAATTCATAATGTTAAATATCAACAAAAAAAATCCGCTCTTTAAACTTTACTTTCAATGACATATTACCAACAATAAAGCATGATGTTTATGCCATCTTTTCTAGTTCAGACCTTGAAGTAGAGTGCCACGGTCCCACAATGCAGTATAGGGTATGTGATAATCCTTCTTGTCCTGCTGGGATGCCTGCCTTCAGGGACTGGCAGTGCCAGGCTTTCAGTGTCAGATCTTCGTATCAGAAGCATGTGCACCAGTGGCAGGCTGTCATCAATGATGGTAAGTATAGACCATCTTCCATCTTCTCATCATCTGCTCATATGGCTTAGAGCTTGTTGTTGTTGGTGTTGACTAAGAAAGACATGGTTAAAATTGCGGCAATCAAACCCCAAGCCCCTGAACTTTGGCAAGTGATTTTTATTTTATAAACAAGATCTGGTAGTATTTTCATATGCTCTGTATATATGTGTTGCAATGTTTTAAGTAATTTATTATTACCATTTGTATTTCATTCTTTAAAAAAATTATCAGAAACCAATAGAAAGCATAGATTTTAAGAGAACTATTCTGCTGAATCAAAAAAAAAAGTGCATTTATTATCAAAAAATTATTTTAATATATTCCTAGCTAAGCAAAGGTGTTTTTTCCCTCTAAACCTTTTTTCAAGGTTCCAAAGAAAAAACTTAGGAGATTATTTTTGTTAGGCTTGCTAAAGAGTTCTAGTATTGAAGAAATATGCCGTACCCAATTCCTTAATCATTTGCACACTTATTGTGAACCATGTCCAAAAGAGTTGCTATATTTGAATGAGGTCTCATAATCTGTTGTTATTGAGTTACTGTCTCTTTGAGTTCAATGTCCTTAATATGATATTTAGGTTGTTAATCTTGCATTTGTTTAAAAAATGCTGGTATGTACTTAAAGTTCCCAGTGAATTTTGGAATTATTATTGAAAGAGGGCACAAATTCAGGGAGAGACTCAAACTTCTCAGCTGGAAATGACTGGTTTCATGTGTTGGCACAAGCGATCACATCTGTTTGCACCAGTCGCCTGGAGATACTCAGAGGCTGTGTCAGTTTTAGCAAATTAAGTGTGCCCAGACCACTCTCTTATGTGTAAGTCAGCTGGCACACAAGTGTCTGTACTTCTCAACCATTTTGCACTCTAAAGGGGATGGTGGCATCGAAACTACTTTGTGGAAGGAGTCTTTCGCAGGTGGCAATTTCCAGTCTAGACTGCACTAGGGCTAGTTAACACATGCAAAAAATGTGGCAAAGACCGTTTTACAGTTTAGCTGTGTAGACAGTAGAATTCCAGTGCCCGTGAACGTTTCCTGGAACTATTTACTAATAAAAATGCACTCCAGGAATCTAGAAGTCAGTATGAAGTCATAGTCATGTAGATTGTGTCCAAGTGAAATCAGTTTCAAGTTCAGGATTGACTTTGTCCTTTGAAAAATCTGCAGCAGATTTAGGAAGAAGTTCTGAGTCAGTACACTTGTGAATAAAGATATGAAAAAATTCATGATGTCGTTCTGTACTGAGTTGACCACTAAGAGGAGACTTATTTTTTTTATTTGACATTACTTTGGCAGTGGTGAGGCAAACTTCATTATTTATAAATCATGGCCATTAGGAATACATGGATATGTAGGATATTATTACTTTTTTATTCTCTTTCAAAATTAAAAATGTATGCAGAATATTTTAGAAATGTAGTAGAAAATTTCCTGACCTTGGTAAAGATTTTAGAAAGGATGTGTTCATTTTTTTGTCTTTTTTCTTTAATATGGACTTTGTAAATATGTGTATTTTTCTTCCCAGGCTGTCCCGGTTACTTTTTTTTTTTTTTCTCTTTAACCTGCATAGTTAGAAAATTTGGAAAGTGTTAATTTTCTTTCTTAAACACTATTATCTGCCAAAAATTTAGTAGAATAAAAATACAGGTTACAACCAAAATATTCCAAAAGCTATGATGTGCATATGCTTAACTGCAATAATGAACATGACGGGAGCACTATGTGGGGCAAGTTTATAGAACCAGTATGCCCTAGCAGGAGAACGAATTTGAGTTTTTCAAACAACTAAGAAGAGGACCAAAATCTTTTTGTTTTCTGTGTTTAAATTATACTAACACAGGTTCGTGCCACACAGATAAGCAAATATCAGTTTTTAAAATAATATTGATATTCATTCAATATTTTTAAGTGATTTTTTTTAACAATTTGGTGGTTTTTTTCCCATCAATTGCTACTACAGAAAAGCCATGTGCCTTATTCTGTTCACCAGCTGGAAAGGATCAACCTGTTCTTCTAATGGAAGAGGCGATGGATGGGACTTCTTGTGGCCAGCATGGGTTAGATGTCTGTGCAGGTGGTAGGTGCCAGGTATGATTTGCTTGTTTTGAATCTGGGTACACTGGCACAGATATGCACATGCATATGTTCGTTAAGCATACGTGTTATGTCTCTGATAGCATGTTGCCCACTGCACGAACAAGACTGAAGAAATGGCCATAAGTTGTGCCAGGAGAGTTTCAGACTGGATATTAGGAAGAGTTTCTTTACTGAAAGAGTCATCAGGCACTGGAACAGCTGCCAAGGGAGGTGGCTAAGTCACCATCCCTGGAGGTGTTTAAAAAACGGGTAGATGAGTTTTTCAGGGACATGGTTTAGCGGGTGATGTGTGCGGCTGGACTGGATGATCTCAAAGGTCTTTTCCAACTGGAAGATTCCTTGGTTCTAGGAATGGCTCTTTTTGTATATTAAAATATTTTAAGCTCATTTCACTCAGTGCAACACAATATGTGAAGCAGCTGAAGGGTGAGCTTGGGCAATGTGTACCTGTGGTGAGGGGTGCTTACAACAAACTTCTGCAGAGTGGAAAATGAGTATAAATTATTTCATCTTCTAAAGGAACTTTCAGCTTTCAACAAGTTGGGAAATTTTGTCATGTGTTATGTGTATATATGGCTAATCTACCTTTTCCAACAGTACAAGTTTTACATCTAAATAAACAGATAATTAAAGCTGAGTTCCTGATCCTCAGAATTCATTTGGTTCATAGAAGTTCTTTTGTCACTTTTAAAATGCCTCATATGGAAACACTTCTATACAAAAATTCCAGAGGGCTGCAGGGTTTTTTTTGTCTGCTTTTCATTGCACAGATTAAGTTCAGTAGAAAAAGCAACTTTTATCACAGGAACAGTATTACCAGATACGGTAACAACATCAACAAACTAAATTAGAGATGCATAAATGCATGCGGATATGCAAACCAGTGCATATAGGTACATACATTTTTGAGTGACTGAGTGCATGCATCAACACCACTCTGAAAATACTATGCTGAGTTGGGGCCATAGCTCACCATGTAATAATTACGGGTTTAATCACAAAGATGACATATAGCACATTTTTCTTGAAAAAATGTCATTTGTTTTATCATTCATTTTTCACAACAGATTAACGAAGACAAAAAAAAAAAAGCCTTAAAGCAAATCTACTTGACTTAGACTGAGTTAACTTTGGTGCATATCAAGGGACAGAGAGATAAGTGCTAATCAGATTTAAAAGTCAAATTTGTAAAATTTTCAGGATTTTACCCTGTCTTCTTAGGCAACCCACTAGGAAGAACTTTGAGAACTACCACTGTGTAGGTGTTTATATCTTGTAATGTGCCATTTTGGATATACAGCTCTTCAAATGCTTATGCTGTAATCAGTATTTTGAAATCTGTATTGCTTTTTTAGGCAGAAGAACTCTTAACGAAAATTCTGTACATAATGTGAAGTAAAGATCTAAAATGTTCTTGGAAATTAATGACTCCTTGATAGTACGTGGCTTCTGTTCTTAAAGGAATCCTTTAATTTATCTTGATCCTAGCTTTTATCTTCCTTATTTATCAAACTGTCCTGAGGTTTAATTGGCTTTATCAGATGAATTTATACGGTGTACAAGATTACTCTGTAATAACTTCCAGGCTTTAAAAGGCTCTTACTTCATATCAAGCCAGCATGTATTAACTGTATTCTTGTCAAGCCACCACTGGGATTTATTGATAGAAGTTTGTCTCACATAGTAATATGGGGGTGCTTGAGTAAACTTAATTTGTTTAAAACTGAATAATTTTTAGAAAAAGACAATTTATATTTATACATTGAGATGAGTTTGTATCCTATCCAGGATGAGACATCACCTTGACATTAGACATGACTTCACCAGTGTGGGTACAGCAAAGAACTTCCCGTATTTTGAATAGAAAGCAATATAGTTGCACATATTGCAGTTGCTGAGCAGGAGGGCCTGTGGCATGTGCCAGAGGTCCCAGGGGGAGTGGGAATGCAGTTGTTTTGCTGTTGGAGAGCAGCTGGTAGAGTTAGCCAAACATACAGGAAAAGTGAATTCAGCAATCCGCGTAAAGTCGGAGAAGAGATGACTGCAGAAGGGGTCTCTGCACATGAAGATCATTTGATTAGGGCATCTTGCAGAAGGGTGAGATGGCCACTACTAAGGGCAGCTTTATGGAAGACGTTGCCTTTGTCTCAATAGCTTTATTTTCTTCACAGAAATTTGGCTGTGATGGCATATTAGGATCTCTGGCTCGTGAAGATCATTGCGGTGTATGCAATGGTAATGGGAAGTCATGCAAAGTTATTAAAGGTGATTTTAACCATACTAGAGGAGCAGGTAAGTCTGTTTTTTCAAATACTTAGGAAACCAGTAGCTGTGGAAACTTTAAAAAAGCTATACTTAAAATTATGCAATTCCACACAACAATTTCAGATCTACTTTTTTAAGGTACTAAGACATTGAAGATAAGAATGTGTGAGTATTTTAAAATTGAATTATTGCAGAATTATTGTGAATTTTCAATTATAAAATGAAGGAATTATCTAATTTACCTACCATGAAGATACACAATATTTCATAGAAGATCCTGATTTTTGAAATATGTGAAATAAAATTTGCTTTTTAGTAAATAAATGAACTGTACATTCTTACAGTGTTTAGATTAATTTAATGTTCTTCAACCTAAATATCCAAATTATGATCTGTTACCTGTTACAGTAACATCATTAAACCAGGCCAGGCAGTGGCAGAATGTAAAACCAAGTGTCTGAAGAAGTCTTATATCTTTTCATTATTCATTGTTTTATGCTACTAATAACGTCATAAAAAGCAAATAGTTTTTCTGGTACAGAATAAACATGAGATTTTCAAACACTGGTGTGATCTATTCTTTGAATAACTGACTGACTCCAGCACGACAGAGTAGAGGACTGAAATCCCAATAATGTGTACCTGCACGCATATACCATCTCTCCAAGAAAAGCCTTTTCTTTGAAACACCATTTGGTCAACTGTTTTCAGCATTTGTTTGCCTTTACACTTCCAGTTTCTTGAATAGACAGTGTGCAGAATTTCAAGATAGTAAGTAAATCACATTAAAAAATACTTCAATTAGAAGCAGACAGAGTATATGGAAAAACGCAAGGATTTCAATGCATTATGCACTGAAGAATAGTATTCTGAAAAAAGTTAGGAGTAGTATATAGGTATTTATGTCTGCCCTTTCTTAAGGTGAACGTACTGCAGAGCAGGGGTCACTAATCATGGATGGATCTGAAGTACTACAAGATCAAAAACTATAAAGAAGGTGGCTGTTATTAGAAATTACAGTGTCAGCTCTCTTTTATAGCTCACACAAATATCCACACACTTTCAGTTATTTGGAGTTCTCTGTAAATATGCAATTTTGTGGTATTGCCCTCTAAACAACTGTGTAAGTTATGTTCCTTCTCAAGAAGCTGGACTGTCAGTGAGTGTTATTATCTCTTAAGAAATCAAGGATAAATATATGTTGCTTTGCAGCATCTTAATTTTCATGTTTCGGGATGATTGAAAAGGTGTTGTAAACTGTCAGGATTTTGTTATGTAGCTACATGGAATAAAAACTTGTTTTACTGTTCACCTTTTGAAGAAAATAGAGGGAGAAGAAAAAAATATACAAGTTGTACTTTACAGTGCTTTTGTATTTAACTTGGGACATCTGGTTTCATGTCTAGGTTATGTGGAAGCTTTGGTGATACCTGCAGGAGCAAGGAGAATCAAAGTAGTGGAAGAAAAACCAGCTCACAGTTATTTAGGTAAATGTCATAATTTTAGTGTTTATGAACTGTTTTTTGTCAGCACTGAAGAGTGCTAGCTAAACATGCTTTTTTAATTAAACAAATCTGAGAGAAAAAAAAATCTGTGAATACATCTAAAAAAAATTAGTAGAAAAAACAAAATAAAAGAATGGTTATAGCACTTTATTTTGAACTTTTGTTTCATTTGATTTTGCTTAGAGAATGTTTCAAAGAATGTATTTAGATGATCGAAGAAATATTCTGCATACTTTAACATTTTCAAATTTTCTTATGTAAAACACTAAAGAAAATACTTCACATTAAAACTAGTAAAAAGCGTTTTATGCTCAAACATGGAATACTTTGTACTCAGACAATGAACAAGCCACACAGACCAATGTATAGTAAATCACCAACCAGGTCAAACAAAAGTTCTAAAATTAGACTAAGAAGAAAAGTATTACTTTGCGTTAATTTGACTTGTCTGAGTGTTTTAATGGATAAATTTAGTCGCAATGATTTTTTTTCAGTTTAGCTATTGCTATGAAATTGTCTTTCATTGAAAAAAAAAAGTTTTTATCTTTTAGCAAGTTCTAAAGCTGTTGTGTAGGAGAGTATAATTTCTTGCTATTATTGTTAAAGAGTTTAAGTGAATATGTGAAATATAATTGGTTCTGTTCCATGCACTGCTTAAGTTTAAATTGAAAGAGACTTGGTATGAGAAACTATTTCAATGAAATGAAAAATTCCATGGTTTGATTATTGTTCTTAATTCTGCTAATAATTAATATCTACATTTTAAGACACTTTTTACCTCAGTGTTCTCAGTACTTCGATTAAGATGATATTGAAGATGATGAATGTTAATTATGGCAGCTTAAGTTATCAGTGGGTGACTTCTTTTATCATGGGTTCTACACCTGTCCTGTTAAGCTAACACAGATGTTTTAGAGATTTAGAGATCTGGATTGTTTTGTTGTTCACCAGTTGACCATATAGATGGATATTTAAGAGTGTCAAATTGATAAATGAAATTTCATGGACATACTTTATAAATTCTCCAAGTTTTTTTCCCCTCTGTGTCTCCTATGTTAATGTTTCTGGACAGCAGAAGTGCTATTTTTTTTATAAATAATGAAAAAATAAATAAATGTTGGAATTGTATTCAGGGAAATTAACTCCTTTTTCATGAGTAGCAAACTGATTCAACCCTTATTTCACAAAACACAAGAAGAATATAGTGCTTTTTATACTTATGAAATAATGTCAATCATGCTGCTTGGTTTTGAAGATGCTAATTAGCACATAGGCAGCTCTTAATAGCCTGTCACTTTGATTTTACTTTTCTTGATTTCACTAATGTCAGTCTGAATGAGGATCAGTCAGTATTTCACTGCCCGATTTTTTTTTTGTTAAGTCTTCATGAAGAAGAAAGAACAGGTCTGTTAGAGTATTTTGAATTAAAACCTATGTTGTTTCACCTTTTTTTTTTTACTAGCAGAAGGTATTTAAACTTTCTCATTCATAGCAGATTTATTCTGAAAGCATAAAAATGTGAATTGAAAAAGTAAAATTTTGAAAAGGAACATTTTTGAATAGGAGTAACAATGAAAATTTCGGGGAGAAGGCATAAATTTTTCATCATAGAAACAATTTTGTTCAAAATACTGTGATTAAAAATGTGAAATGCAATACAAATTAAATTCGCTTATGTTCTGATTTGCTTTCAATCTTATAGTTCTGTTGGTAATTTTGTGTACTTGAAAAGAGGCAAGACAATCCAATGCTATTTCTGTTTTGCTAATTATACACATCTTAGGATTAAGATTTTAAAATAATATATCTCATTATATAATTAATAATTGTGTAATTAGAGATATAACTGTAAACACAACTTAATCTAGTGTACACAAAGAGCTGTTATTTGTGAAGTAGAAGTTAATTTAAACTGAGGGAGGATTTGATTTCTCTTATATAGCACAGGCCAGAAAGAAACACCCTTCTTTAGATTTACTAGATGTCCAGAAAGCAGATCGCTGTGATCTGGAAGCTGCAAAGATGTTGGTTGAAGTGATTAATAAAACTACATCCAACTTCATCAGCAGCATCAGGTGACTCTGCAGTTGAAGAGTTGGGCTTGTTCAGCCTGGAGAAGAAAAGGCTCCGGGGGGACCTCATGGCAGCCTTCCAGTACCTGAATGACTCCAGGAAAGCTGGGGAGGGGCTTTTTACAAGGGCACAGAGTGATAGGATGAGGAGTGTCTTTAAATTGGAAGGGGGAAGATTTAGATTAGACATTGGGAAGAAATTCTTCATAATAAGGGTGGTGAGACACTGGAATAGGTTTCCCAGGGATTTTATGGCTGCCCCATCCCTGGAGGTGTTCAAGGCCAGGTTGGATGAGGCCTTGAGCAGCCTGGTCTGGTGGGAGGTGTACCTGCCCATGGCAGGGGGGTTGGAACTGGGTAGTCTTTAAGGTCCCTTCCAACCCAAACCATTCTATGATTCAGAGTAATCTACCTGAATACCTCAGATACCTCTTTGATTTGAGGTATATCAACATATACCACAGTAACAGGAGCTCTGGTATCCTAGGAGGAAAGACAAGGTATGACTTACAACTGCATTTACAGAATTGAGTGATCTCTGTCTAGGTGTGTCCTGTCTCTCCTCCCCTGTGGTGAGGTAGGTGATTTTATAATTGTCAGTTCTCATGTTAAGTATCAAGTCCACTGGTGTGCTGTGTTCTGTTTGATTTCATTTATGAAATATGTTTCCTAGTAAAAATAAAAACTTCCTGGACCACATTTTGGAGGAGGAGGATATGGGAAAGCAGGTGGGATCTTATGAATAGTACAAAACTTTGAATTTTCAACGATACTAATAGTTTTTAAATACCTTGGACAGAATCCTTAGACCGTGTAATTTCCAGTTTCAGGAGAAGCCAGTTGAGGACCTGGTCCCGTAGCAGAGAAGAGAGTACACTGGTATTAAATATGTTATCCTTTCATATACCAAGAGCCGTAGAAGATGGTCCATGAGTAACACCTTTTGAAACCATTTTATGTCAAGATTAAACAAATGTCTTCTATAAAAAAAAAAAAAATGGATTGACTTCTTGATATGAAAAACAGTAGAGAACAGATTGAGAGTTTATGTGTGAAAATTAGTGGCCAAGCCAACAAAGGAATCTTTGTGGTTGGTGTTTACTACAGGTGGCCTGACCTAGGGGAGCCTGTTGATGAAACCTTCTTATTTCAGTCACAGGAAGCATTATAGTCTTTTGTTCTGCTTGGGGACTTCAATAAGCCCACATCTGCTGGAAAACAGGCACAGCAAGGTGTAAGCAATTCTACGAGACCATGGGGAGTCCATCGAGGGTGATTTCTTAATCCAGGTGATAGACTGCCCAACCAGAGAAACAGTGTTCCTGCACTTTGTTGGTTGCTTGCCAACACAGATTAACTATTTAGAGTGGTCAAGATTGGTGGCAGCCTGGCCTGCAGTGATCATGTTCTGGTGGAATTCACAATCTTGATGGATACAGGCCAGATGAAGACTAAAGCGAAGAGGCTGAATGTTAAGACGGCAATTTTCAGTTCTTTATGGAATTAGTGGATGAGACCACTGGGGGGCTGCCTTCAAGGGATAGAGAAGCAGAACAGACCTGGCAGCCCTTTACAGACATGAGCGTTCAATTCCCACATACAAGAAATCATGCAAGAAAGGCAGGAGACCAGCAAGGCTGAATAAGGACTTCTTGGTCAAACTGCAGTGTAAGAAGCAAATCCATTAAGCAGGGAAACAGGGACATATGTACGGGGAAGAATATAGAGATGCAGCTTAGAGATGTAGAGGTAGGATCATGAAAGCTAGGGCACGGTTGGAGCTGAATTTGGCAAGGAACGTGGAGAATAATAAGGTCTTCTGTGAGTATGTTAGTCAGAAAAAGAAGATTAAAGAAAACGTAGAGACACACCTTTATAAATAAGAGAATTAATGACAACAAAAATGAAGAAGGCTGAGGTACTCAACAGTTTTCTTCTTCAATTTCAATAGTCAACACTCTTCCCACATCTGTCAGTTCCCTCCCATCATAAATCAGGTTGAAGACTACCCCTGAGGAACCTGAACCTACTACAAAAGTATATGGGACTCAATGAGGCTCCGGAGGGAAAAGGCTGATGTAGTTGCCAAACCACTCTCAAACATAATTGAAAAATCATAGCGGTCTTGTGATATCCCCAGCGACTGGAGGAAAGGGAATATTGCACCATTTTTAATAAAGGGTAGTAAGGCAGATCCTCTGAACTACAAACTGTCAGTCTCACCTCCACAGAACGGTTCAAAATTTATTCAAATCTCAAGTCTTAATGTTCTTAAGATGGCTTGAAGCCAATATGTGATAACCTGAATGGAAGTGAAACAATGGCTTTCTTGGCAAAAGGTATCAGTGAAAGCACTCTCACTTAGAATTGAATTTCAATTTTATTTTTTTCCTTGGATAAAATAAGGGTCAGTCAAAGGGGCATTTTTTTGGTACTTTTCTGTATAGTACAACTAAACTTTGCTTGGAGAAAAAAAGCAAAATTCACAATTCACAATTTCCCTCTTATTTTGGTACAAATGCCTTTTTTTCTTAACCTCTCTGTGAAGTATGGAAATTTCAACTTAAACAAAAATTTCAAAGTTAATACAGTGGTGTAGTATTTTAGTTTGCCATAGAAAACAGTAAGAACCAGAGCACTATAGATTCCCACTGAGCACCAGTACCTGCGATAGCTGAACTGTGAAACATTGCATCTCTAGGGTTGTGCAGCCTCTTACACCTCATTTAAATTGGAAGATTGTATATCACTGGTCTAGTAATTAAAAGATTACTTGATTTTCATTATGATGAACTGGGACAGCAGAGATACATTTTTAATTAAATCCCTTGGTTTAGCAGTGAAATTTTGGTCTTGGTCACAGTTGCAGTAAGTTTTCCCTGTGTGAGTTTTCTCCTTTCAGTGGTGGATGGTTCGTTTTTAGCCCAAAGAGGACACATTTGTGTGCCGAATTTTTTTTTCCTGTATTGCGTTACTTTGTACAGGAAGTCCTCCTGTATGAAAGGCTCAGCAGAGTGGGAGTGCGTGTGTGGGGCAGGATAGAACTCCATTACTTTGCCTGCAGTATGGGGTGTGGCAGAGTCAAGAACAGAAGCTGGACTGCCTGAATCCAAGCCTAAAGTTTAGGCTTGAGGATACCTTTTCTTACTTCATCCAACCCCAGTGGCTCAAGTGAGGAATCTGAAAGCAGAAAGTGCAAGATCTGGTATATTTCTGTATTCTGGGGCTGGGATTCCAGTCCCCTCCATGTGTCCACCCTCATTTTAAAGACATGATGAAATGATGCAAGGTCTGCTGCTCTCCAGGGAGAGGATGCTGCTCCATCTGAGCAGCATGACCCGGCTGGACCTCAGGGCTTTCCAGTGCAATTTATTTCTCCACCGGGAAGAGCATTGTTGCCTGCAGTTTACATGCTAAATAAGACTTAATTCTTAAATAATAGAATGTTTAAACTTAAAATACCAATTTTAAAATCTTGTAAAATCACTTGTTATTTTTAGTACAGGACTGTTCTACAGGTTTAATGGATTTTATAGTCTTAGCATTTGTTACATAGTGCTGTAGTTGTGCACATCAGGGGTGTCTTATGCGGTTGTGTTTGTGCCATAGACTTGTTGCCATTGTTTTCCATAGAAACAAAACATAACAGTATAAATATGAATAGGGGAGAAGATGATTACAGGAGTGACTCACTTTAACTTACAACTTTTAAAAAGAAATTTTGGACAAGGCTTAAACTGTTGAGGTTTTCTTGCAGCAGTCTGATGCCAAACATGCAATTTCAATGAAGAGGAATGCGTAAAACTTCTTGTCCAGAAAGTGACTTCAAGTATATTCTACTTCATGGAGAACGATTATTCAGACTTGATCTGAACAAAATAAAATATGATAAAATACAAATAAATAAATAAATAAATAAAATTACAAGTCCTTCACAGAAGAATCTATTCAGTTTATTGTAGAAAATTAATTGAAAATCCTGTATTTTTAATGTGTGAAATATATCTTGCCTGACATGATGATACTTTGAATGTAAATTAGACCAACAAAATTAATGATTCAGCTTTTATTTTTGTTAGAAGCATCAAGTTATATAGGGAGTGTGTATAAAATAAGTGTTTAGGCAGGATGACAGTATTATTGTTACATTCTAAGGTGGAGGGAAATGCAAATGTAGTTATTAGAGGGGAAAGATTTCTGAACTAGAATGTTTTTTTTAGATTTTTAGCCTAATTCCACGAATCTTGAAGAGTCTCTTGTCAAAATTTTGTTTCCCATACCTTTATGGATTCTTGAAATGACCAGTCTGGAAATAGGGAATTATTGCCTTTGCCTTAAATTAATTCAGCAATCAAATTATGAATTATGCTGGAGCCTGTCTCTCCAGACATTAAAACACTGATGTGAACTTAGTAATGTTAAACACACATCGTTTTTGCCAAGCATTCCTTCCAGAAAGTGTTCCTGAAGTATTTTCCGATTGAAGTTCATGAATAGTAGGATCCATAAAATCTTTGCAGACAGAATTAGGTGATTTCACCCAGTTGTTTAATTATCCAAACCGGAAGTGAGAGGAGGCTCAAATCCTTACTGAACAGACACCTTTTATATTGGTCTTTTTTCATATATTTTGCAGCTCTTCGAGATGCTGGAAAACAATCAATCAATAGTGACTGGAAGATAGAGCATTCAGGAACGTTCAATATTGCGGGCACCACTGTCCATTATGTTCGAAGAGGTCTCTGGGAGAAAATATCAGCCAAAGGTCCCACGACGTCGCCTTTACATTTACTGGTATGACAATATAGACTGGGGTTTTTTACCCGATTCTTATCATATAGCGTGGTAACTAATAATTTTTCCAGGCTTCTGAAGAAAATTTTGTGTATATATGTATGTGCATTTTTATATTAAAAAAATAAGATAAGCCTGATTTGTACATGCACACACACATGCTTGCTTATATATGTAGATCTGTCAGCCCACTTTCAAAGAAATTAATTTAAATCCAAGAATAATCTTTACATTGTGGAGGCAAGGTGGAAGGTCTCATCATCCCTACAAATGTCATAAAAAGTTGATGTGCTACTTAAGGAGAAATATAGAAATGAATATCAGATCATTTCTGTCTGGGTTGACTACTGCACAGCATCTCCATTTCAGCATTCCAATCAACAAGTTCTCTGTGAAGAACAAGAGTCTTGATACATTTCAGTGTAGAGGAGAAAAGGTTGATAGCCATCAGAAAGAAAGGGAAACGTAATGAAATAGTACTTCACAGCTCCAAATCCTTCAGATGCAAGAAATTGTCCGGTACACCTAAAAGAGTTTTAAATCTGATGCATCAAGGAAAGAATTCCTCTGTTTAAGAGCACTGAAACCACAAGATATAATTATCCTTCAAATTTATATTGAGTTTTGTTTGCTTATTTCACATGGAGAGCTTTTCAGCCTTTAGTTAAGTAAAATATTTTTTTGCATTGCCTTGATTTGGATTCTCCCGTTAATTTCTCCTGCAAAATCCATCAGGAGATTTTAAAGGTTATGCAGCATTAAGCCATTCTGTCTTGCTTTTCAATATCATCTCTTCACAGTTTTGGAGTTCATCGTTCACAGTGTATGTGTATATAGGTAGGTTTTCCTTCTCTGTATCTTGCAGGTGCTGCTCTTCCATGACCAGAGCTATGGTCTGCACTATGAGTACACAGTCCCACTGGATCCTCTTCCTGAGAATCAAAGCTCGAAAGTACCAGAGCCTCTTTTCATGTGGACTCATTCTGGCTGGGAGGATTGTGATGCTGTATGTGGAGGAGGTAAAATAAAATAAAAATGTAAAAACACACACATACATTAAAAAGCTGCATGTATATACATTATGCATGTATATACCTGATACATATGTGGGTGTATACAATAGGCATATATATATGTATATACACTCTGTGTGTGTATGTATCTCTCTCAATTAATACTCACGGTGTTTTAATATTTAAGGATTGGATGGGTAGTGTTCTATATTTAGTCGTACTATCCTCATTGTGTGATTCCATACAATGGCGGGCATTCTTCAGTCTCATACTTCCTGATTATATTAAAAGACTAGAGATAACTCTAGGAAAATATTAAGAAAAAAATAAAATAAGTATAAAAGGATAGTAGTGAAGGAACAGAATCCAGATTAAATTCAGGATACAGTTTCCAAGAAGAAATAAAAGTGCAAGAGCTAGAACAAGAGTAGAAATTTCATGTGCATTCCAGTTTGTATTTGGAACTATTGAAGATAAATGATCTGTAAAAAACATTTCAAGTTACAGAGAAGCTGAACACCAGTCTCATCAAATATGTACAATTAGTTGAGGATGATCCAGAGACATATGGAACAAATATTAAAACAGCCGATATTAGTATGCTGATGTGATATTTTTCCTATGTTTATGTTTATAATCCATAAAATATGTGAGTTTGGAAGAACAAAATACGATTATGAATACAAACATTGGGACATGAATGGTATTGCTGTAACAAAATCCTTTGAAAATGCTGTTTAGAGGATGGAGATCTGTCTTTACCTTGTGCAGTTGACTGTGCATGCTACGCTGGGTTTTGATACCTGTCTTCCCAGCTTACAGTCTTGACAGTCATGGTTATGTGGATCAGCAGTTCTGAAAACTGCTGTGCACCTTATGATTGAATAAGAAGGGCCGAAAACACTTTACTTTCTCATAACAGCGGCATGAGGAACACAGTGTTCCCACTCCTTGACTCTGTGAACAATCCTGGTGTCATGACAGATTACTGTAGTTTCCATAAACATGCCTTTTGTGGTTTAGTAAGAGACCTCCTCCTCTGAAGGTGTTTGGTAGTAGCATCCTCTGTTTGTTAGTAGTGCATTCCTATTTACTTGAAGTATACACATTTTTTATGCTTTCCTGAAGTATTTTTACAATAATTTTAATGCTACCACAATCTCTCATTATTGTCCCAAATATTTCTAAAATTTCCTATCATCTTGAGAAGTTTTACAATGCAGTATGTCTGTAATTTATTCTACATTAATGCTTAAATAAATATTTAAGTATTTTACTGTAGTGTTTATTTCTCATGTTTCTGTTGTGACTGACCTTCATTTTATGTTATTGTCTAAAATAACTGAGTTACTACAAAGTTCCATAAAAGGTATTGTTCCTGCAAGTATTCTGAAATCCAAGCAAATTACTTTCCTTAGTTTAGAGAAAACCGTTTTAACTGTTCTAGTGAAATTAAAATGCAGCAGCTTTTACCCGGGACAAATATTTGTGTTTCAGTTTTAACATCAATATTTTTATGAATCCGATTAAGGAATGGAACAATTGTTTTGCTTAAATGCTTAAAGTGTATGTCAGGTTGAAACTATTTATGAAGCCAGATGTTAATTTACGTAACTGGTCTCCAATCTCCTGTGTTGCAGAAAACCTTTCTTTGAGTTGGAAAGAATGTGAATAGTAGATGTGTATGTCAATACAGAAAGAATTGTCAAACATGCTGTACATGACAGATTAGTAGCATGTGCTCTCATGTACACAAGCACTGTGTAAAATGTCAACTGTAGTCGCGTGCATAATGCACATGTATAATTTAATTGCTCCATCCACAGGCACATTTGTTACTGCTGGTGAACATTGCATGCTTAAGTGCCCCCCACTCTTGCATGCATCCTGTTTGTCAGAAAAATTCTAGACAGAAACAAGAATTTTAAAACATGACTCTTGGGACGAATTATATGAACTTTTTTTTTACTAATTTAAGTATTTAATTTAAGGACTGCTAAAAAAATTCTAAAAATTAGGCTTCATTCTAATTACAAGTTACTCCTTGTGAGGTATTACTTTAAATTCTGATTTCTAATACTTCCAGCTTCAAGAGAAACCAGGCTCCAACCCACCTATCAGGGCAAGGTTTCTGAACAGAACGTGCACTAGGTGTCTGCAAGCAGCACCTAGCTTGCTAAATGATTGCCCAACAGATCAGTTCAGTTACTTGGCCTCTTTAGTTTGTGGGGAATAGTGCATGTGCTCACTGGAAGTTGCATGTGCTGATTCCCTTTGGCTGAGTGCTGGCCACGCGTGCCAGTGCAGTGTTAAACCAGGCAGAACTACCAAGCTCAAACACGGTGGAGAAGCAGGACTTGTCATTTCCTTCCTTATTTTATATATAATTGACAGCCTTGCTTTTCTATGTGATTTTTCTGCCAGCTTTTATCCAAACAGGGGTGTCGATGTTTGAAAAAGAAAAAAATATTCCAGTAAGACTAAAGGTTTGGCCTTTGCCTGATTGCAGGAATAAAGCAGCAAACCCCTGTTGACAGTGGTGTGCAAAGATTGGATTAGAAAATCACATTATTCCCTACAATCTTTAACATCACCCTTAGGCTCTCTGCTAGTTTGAAATTCTTCTCGAGGTTTTACGGTTCTTTTAGCCGATCTGTACATGAAGTAGCTGTAACTGATAAAGGTGCTTTTGTCCTGTTTTTAACAAAGTTGCATATTCCTGGTTCCCCTACATACCTGTTCTATTTTCCACTAGGTGAAAGAAAGACAACAGTCTCGTGCACAAAGATTATGAACAAGAATATCAGTCTTGTGGACAACAAGAAGTGCAAATATCTAACAAAACCCGAACCGCAGATCCGCAAGTGCAATGAGCAGCCGTGTCAGACCAGGTAACAGTGATTTGGTTAAATTAAACAGTAGTATCTAGATGTAAAAATCTTAGGAGCTAAGCAAGATGACTGCCTCTAGCAATGAACATGCAGTAAACATATACATCCAAAATGCAAAATGCAGGGAAAACAGAAACACTGGCTGTTATTTCTCCTGAATTTTAAGAAAAGAGAGTCCTTAAGCACACTCCTAAATCAATCCTTATATATAGAATCATAGAATCACCTGAGTTGGAAGGGACCCAATGAAGCATCTCATTACTTTCCTAGGGAATTGTTTGCACAGACCGATGTGTACTATGAAACTGAAATTTAAATTCTGTTTATGTAAGGATGGATTTAATCTCATGCTTTTAATTTATGATATATTTTAGTGTTCTGTTAAATCAGAGCTTTGCTCCTTTAAAGCTCTCAGTAAGCAGCAGATAGATAGATAGATAGATAGATAGATAACTCTTAATTGGGTTTTCTGCATTGATGTAACTCCTCATCTTCTGCTTCTCCACCCATCACATTGTATGTGGATCAGTAGGCAGACCTAGACTCTGATGGGGGAATGGTGAAAGAAGCAAGGGGAACTTTTTTTCTCTTTTTTCACACCAGGAGGCAGCTGCAGGGTGCAGCCTGAGCCCTGCAAAACTCACCCCTTGTGGTGTCCCTGCAGCTGAATTGGCAGCCTGTTTCTTCAATTCGCTATTCAGGCTGGCACAGTGATCCCTTTCAGTGTTGACCATCCTGTTTCCATGTGGCAGCTAAGAATTATGACTAAGGAAATCCCCAGGTATTGTGTGGACTTGATCAAGTGTCTGACAGCTTTCGGGGGAGAGGAGAGCAGCTAGCAGTAGTCAGCTAGCATCCCCAGGGGTAAGCACTGGGGTGGTTCTGCTGCAATCATCTGGAGGAAAAGTAGGTGGTATTTTTGAAGAAAACAATGCAAAGTAGTGTTGAAGGAAATATGTAAAATGGGCCAGTAGAAATAGCTTTCTTGAAAAAGATGAAATACTGAAATTGATAAAATGCAAAGTATGATATGTTTTAAGTGAGACCAAAGCACTGAGGTTTGGACTTCCCCAGACTGGGTCATTACACTTTGGACAGATTATTTGTATTTCATTATATACATGGTTGAGCAGGTGTTTATTTTATTTTATTAACATCACTCTGTACTTAGTGGGTAGAAATGGAATAACCTGATCTTTTTCTGAGGCATGAATTTCCAATATTCTGCACTTTTCCCAGCCTATTAATAAAACATTTTACAGTATTGCTAATTGCTACTCAGAGATACTGTGCTGAGAAATTTAGAAGCATATCATGATCCTTCAGGTACATTCAGTTTTTAATACAGTATTAGTGATTATTACTAAATAAATATTGTTAGCTTTCAACAGAAATGTAAATAAAGCATACGCTTGCATAATCAGTTGTTTGTTATTGGCAACTGAAGAATTATCTTGAACTCTGATGCAGTATCTTGACTGGCTGTGATTTTTAAATTGAGTCTCTGGAATAATAATAATAGTAATAATAATTTAAGTATTTTATTTTCTTACAACAAATGTGTGACAGAAGGTTTTAAAATATTTATTAAATGTCAGTTCTCTAAAAACTCTCCCTTGCAATCTAGTTCTTGTGGGATATGCTTGCATAGTGCATCAGTGGCAGAGCTGTTTGATTTTCGGGGCACATGGGCATAGTCTGGAACTACAGAACTTTTGGGGAAAAATATATTCTAGAATGATTAATTTCCAAGTATGTGGGCTCTGCCAAGCTGCATCAGCCTTCCTTGCTGCTTGAATTTAAACCGTGCAACCTGATTTAGGCTTGACCCTGAAGAAGTCAGCTTTTGTACTTCCCCCAGAGCAATGAGCCTTTCACATGGAAGTGATTCTGTCTTGCAAATGAATATGCTGGACTTCACATGCATGGCGTGCGCTTGACATACAGATAGCCATATAGAGAGAGAATAACAGTCAAGCTAATTGGTGATCTGTCATCTTTAAAAAGTATGTGTATTTTGGAGCTTTTCTAATTGGAATTGTAATGAGAAGAAAGTACTCTGAAACCATAGGGACAATGGACTGGGGAATTAAGTGATATGAACATTAATAACTTTGAGTAAAATATGTTAGATTAATAAGTGGTCCGTTAACAAAGTGAAGTTGAAAAGAGGAAGAAAATATGCAAGTTTGTCTTTGTACTGATAAAGAAGATAGTGAGATGATGTAATAGTACCTTTCCATTCCTGATTTCTTGTTGTGGCATTACCTGTATTTCCTTGTAGATGGATGATGACAGAATGGACTCCATGTTCAAGGACGTGTGGAAAAGGGGTCCAGAACAGACAAGTAGCCTGCACACAGCAGCTCAGAAATGGGACCCTGATCAGAGCTAGGGAGAGGGATTGCCTTGGGCCAAAGCCTGCTTCTGCACAACGCTGTGAAGGCCAGGACTGCATGACTGTGTGGGAGGCAGGAGTCTGGTCTGAGGTGCTACACTTATTTATATAAATAGTCTGTAATGATTATTTGTGCTTTACTGTTTTCTGGGAATGTGCTTTTTTCAGCAGCAAGTTGCTCAGCTCAGCCTAATGATTTTCATGGTCCTCATGCAATGATTTGGCAAATGGATCAGGGAAGAGGAAAACCAGCCATGCAGAACTACTACATTTAACCTGGTCAATGTCCTAGAACAGTTTCTTTTGGCCAGTTTTCAAGCATGTATAATCAAGTGTGTACTGCCTGTACTATTGGGTATATAGGGGTAAACAGAATTAAGGCTGTCACTTACTAGCTACCAGACCTTGGATTTAGAGTGGGAACATCTCAACACACTTTTGTACCAGGGATGTTGATCAGCAGATGATTGCTGCAATTCTGCTTCAGAGAGGTTATGAGGGGAACTGCTTGCAAAGAAGAACATTTGTTTTGCTGCCTCTCTTTTCTCATCTCTTTTTCCAATAAAAGTACATTAAGGGGTCAAAAAGGCTTGTAAATAACACAATTTTGCTTATGTCACATCTTGAAGCATTGCTGTAGAAGGTAATTATTATTCAAAAATCATTACTTATTTAAGATGGTTTAATGTGCATGTCCATTTGGCTTGCTTCTTCTTCTAAAAAGCTATACTCCTTCTAAAAGTAATTGACTGTGAAGGAAGAAGGGGTTTGTTATCACTGACATCTGGACAAGCTGAAGATTTTATATGGAGCTTCTCTGTCTGTTGGAAAATCAAAGGCATTTCTGATTGCTTCCCATACCAGAAGGTGCGCAATGTGTCCCTCAGGGTTCAAAATACAAATAGCAGCTTCTAAATGTGGGTGCAGCCACTTCCTTGGGCTCTGCTGCTCAGCAGTAGCCCTTGATCACCTAGAAAGAAAGAGCTAATATGTAAGGAACGTTTTCAAAGATACAAAGCAGATGCTAAGATTGACGTAAGATAAATAAAGAGCAGTAGAACCTACTTCGGTGCACAGAAGTTTATAGGGCAAGGGCTGGCTGTGAGAAGAATGGTATTCACATACAGAGGTGCGAGAAAGAAATCCAGACTGTTTAACTGGTTTGTTTTACTTCAGAGACGAGAAATAAGTAAGCATGTTTTTGTTGGAAGCGATGAACGTGTCTTTAAGAGTGAGGTGTTTCCCGTGGACATTCCTACTATCACCATCATATTGGAAGATAGCCATTACTGCTTCCTGCACTTATAATCAGCTTGGAAAAGGAGGGGTTTGATCTGCAAGCGATGGGATGATTAAAAGCAGTGATAATGTTTTGAGAAGGAAATGGCATAATTTTTGGCAGTTGAAGTGGTAACGGTGGAAAAAACATAGATTAAGACCTTCTGTGCGACTTGAAGAGAGTTTTCACATGTTGTATATGCAGTGACTTTGAATTTTCAAATTCAGCCTGGATTCTTGAGAATATTTACTTTTCCATTTTAACTGTTTCTCTCCCAAAGAAGGTCTATTAGACCCTAACAAGGTTTTCTGAAGCTGCTTCACATCTTATGAACATTATTTAGATTTTCTTTCATTATATTTCCTTTCATTTGTAGAAAAGGTTTGCGTAATATTTTCAGTATAACATTTTGCATTCACTTCATCTTAACTTTTCAGATGTTTTCTTATCAAAAAGATTAGTTTTTCCTGAAGCGAATATTTTTGATTTAATTATATATTTCAGCTGAAAATGCAAACATTATCTTTCAGCACAATAAGGAATTTTTTGTTCATTTGTTAATTTTTCACAAATCCAGTGTCTACGCAATTGAAAATTGGAAGTCAGTAAATCACTAAAGTCTTGAAATATTTATTTTGGTCTGTAAAAGGTCATTAGAAGAGGTTAAAATGGGGACATTATGACTTTTGCAGAAAACTGAAAAACATCTTTTTCCAACAGTGCTCTGTGAAGTGTGGTAAGGGAGTACGACATCGGACTGTGAGGTGCACGAATCCTCGCAAGAAATGTGTTTTGTCTACAAGACCTAAAGAAGCAGAGGACTGTGAGGACTATTCCAAATGCTACATCTGGAGAATGGGAGACTGGTCTAAGGTGAGGCTTCCTTGATAATAGTGCCCCACAGCATACTACATTTTGCAAGCTGAGATGTTTGTAAGAATTGCTTTTACCAGAAGCACAGCAGCCTCCCAGCTGAGGGAACAATAAAGCTGCAAAAAAAAAAAAAAAAAAAACCAACCCAAAACATGCAATCACACAGTACAAATATAAGTCAGAAATATGAAGAAAGCATGAGATGAATCTTCAATATAGTGCAAATCTGGTAAAATTTACTGTTGTCAGTAGGCAGGCAAACCACTCTAGAAACTGACGGCAGCTCACTCCAACCTCACCGTCTGCATGTTTCACTAATTTGTGTTTGCACATTTTATTTGTGTTTCCAATAAGTTACACCCTCCAGCCTAATAAAGAAGCAGTTTTTGCCAATTAAATTTCCACATAGACCATTTAATATCTAGGAAGCCTCTGTTACTGTCTGTTCTGAACACCTGACATAGCTCTCAGTACATTATCTCCTTGGCACATGGGCTTTGATTTCAGTGAGGTAGATGGGCATAGGCCAAGTTGTAACAGAAGATATTGGTTAGATCTGTGGCTGAGTGCGTTATTGAACTGGGACCTTGAACATCTGATGCAGTTCTAAATATCCAAAACACACTGAAATGCTGAAACTGAACCTTGTCAAGGATTTCCCTCACCATATCACAGACCACATTTTAGCAGAGACTGTAATTTCTTTTTCCTTTCTTCTCTTTATAACTTTGCACAAAACACTTCTACTTTCAGTGCCTAACACTATTGCAAGCAGCTTTTAACTTGCTAGTATGGAGAAGTATTTAGTATATTTTTAGTTGTCTTTCATGTGATGTAACAGCTGGAAACAAGGACTAAAGCCAGCAGTGTATGATTAGCCCGCCTTCCAAGAATAGCTGCAAGTACTCTGTGGTCAACTAGTGTTTCACAGAATTCTACTTGGGAGCTCACATTTTATGACAATGCAGTACAAATTATCACTATCACAAAACTATTTATTCAATTTCATTTACTTTTTCACATTTAAAGGATAAGGAATAGTATCAAAAGATTTTTTTTTACAATGATGATAATTTAAAATATTTGGAAATGTTTTGGAACAGCTTCACAAAAACTAGGAGGTAACCCCTCCCTAGTTACTTGAACAGCTCAAAGTAGTATAATCATTTTTTTTTTAAACAACAGAAATAACTATCTTTCAGTAGCAGGGTTGCTTCTACAAGATGTGTTTAGAAATCAAGTTTAGTATCTGCATTTCCATACCACAGAACTGCAGTAAAAACCTACGTCATTTAGGACTAGCACAAGCAGGGAGTAGAATGCGGAGAAATGACCATCTGCTTTCTCAGTTGAAGCAGTCATTCAAATCGATGTTTCTGAGGCTATGTGGGGATGCTCAGACAGTTACACTGTGTTCCCAGTACCCTCTGGAGAAAAGAAGAGCTTTATTCTCTAATTCAGTACTTTTCACAAACATCCATGTCATAGATTAATGTGTGGGAACTTACTTCTTCCTGTTTAAAATTTACTGACATCTTGTATGTTCTGCTTTTCTCCTACAGTCAAAACTGTAACAGTCACCTAAATCATACTTCAAACTTCAAAATCAGAAGATGAGGAAATGTTTCATATGAAATTGACAAAATCTTTAGAACAGTTAACATACAGCCTGATTTTGGCTTGTGCAGCTGATATTTTCCAAGATTTATATCAAAAAATAAATACTTCAGTTTCTTTACAGAGACGTGAGTTCAACTTAAAATGTACTTGGGTTTCCTTCTTTTTTCCTCTGTTACTATTTCATCCCATTGCTAGAGTTCATAGCAACATGAAGTCATGGCATACGTGTTACTATGTCTGCAATGGGGGAAAGAAATGAAAAGCTCAGACAAATGTTAATCTTTTCTCACCGTTTGTTTCTAACTCAGAGGTTCAGTGCAGCCTTCTGTGTTCACTGTTTTTACTCTTTAGGATTGTTCTTGACATTGACAGAAGTCTGTTCCTTTGAGCAAAGCCAAACTCCCCCAGGTTAATGCCAAGTCTTGGCTTGAAAAATTTAAATGACGCTTCTCACACATTAAAACAAGAATCTTAATGTGATCCTTATTGGCTTTGCTGCTCCCCTTGAACTCCAAAGGCATAATTTTAAATGAAGTTTCAACTGCGCTATTACTGAAGAGATAACATTGTTAATAGTCATAGTAGTGCTGTAATAGAGTTAGATTGTTTTAGAGGTGCAGTCACATAAAGATCAAATAATTCTTCTACTCACTGTTTTAACAATAATACCAAGATCAAAGAAAATTTGACAAAAATTGCAAGCTCCAGTAGGTCAATAAACCCATCAGTTTAGAAGCATGCTGTATCACCTGGCCTATATGCAGCATTAAACTCCATAACAGCTCTTAAGTCAGCAAGGTGGCTCAATAGATAAACACTGCTGTTCTTAACATCAGTTGGGCACTGTGTCTGCCCTCAGAGGAAAAGGAGTATGATGAGAAAGTAAAGAACAAAGGCTCAGACTGAGCTTCTGGAGCCAACATCTAGCAACATTACCAATTACACTGTCACCAGTGAGTGCTGTCCTTGGAATACCATATTTAATACAAAAATTGCCTTCAGATGAGGAAAGTTCATAGCTTACAGCTGCTACAGTGCCAGCTGGAGCGTGGTGTATCTCAGTCTTATTAGCAAGAGTATCCTTTGCCACCCATTTCAAGGCTATACAAGGACAGGGTCACACTCAAGAGAAATTTGTCATTTAGGGATAAACAAGTGAGCAGGGGAGAGGTGAGATGAAATGCATATGAACTTTAAGTTTACACATCTGCCTGGCTCAGCAGAGAAGTTCTCATTATTGTAGAAGCCCTTCTCAAAAAGCCTTAAATGTCAACAGCTTAGGGTGCTCAAAGGGCAGGTCTAGGGTACTTTGTGTAGGAAGCTGTGTTTAATTTTTTTGCTATTGTGTAGAATCTTCAGAATGTTGGTAGGATAAATGAAGCATGAGAGGCAGGATGAATTTTGGAAGAGAGAATAATTTAGAGAGTGGGCTTTGAAAATGATAAAAATAAAGGCTTGTTTGATACAACCTACCAGAAGACTTTGGAGAGATTCAGTAGGGAATAATAGGCTCAAAACACTGGGCAACAGAGTAGAATTTAGGAGCAGCCCTTTCTAAGATGAAGAAATATAAAGTATGTGGGTATAGGAGGCCAGAGAAGACAATAAGTTCTAAGAAGACTTTTGGCTGTAGGAGCTGGAAAAGGATACATTCAGTAGAAATTAAAGAAGCAGGGGTAGCAGCACAATAGTATTCTGAATGGTATCTATGTGTTACACCAGAGATGCAGAGGAGTTAAATACCACATCTGGCATAATGATCGCAATGGTTGGGATGGAGTTCACTTTGTTTATAGGCTGAAGAAGCAAAAAATGGGGAAAAAGGTTAAACTGCTGATTTTTTCCAATGAAACTAAAAGGACACCTGAAGCAACTGTTTGGTTTTTATACCAATGAGTCTCAGAATTCATGGCCTATTCCAAATTTTTTAGTTAAGACAGTACATGCAGCGTTATCTAGAAAGTGTGTGTGTGTGTATCAGGGCAGAAGTCAAGACTCCCTTATTGCGGAGAGACAGAGTGTACCCAGCAGGTCACAGAGCCATCCCACTTCAGTGGCACAGAAAACAGCTGTCAGTGATGAGAATTTCCAGTCCTCTGCCAATCAAAGAGCAAGTGAAAATGGAGAGAGGAAAAAAAACCCACAATTTTCTGCCAACTATTCAACAGTGTGGGGCATTCCACCTTTAAGTGGTGCGCTTAAACAACTCGTAGATTTCCATAGCAAATGATTTGTTCTTCTTCAAGTAAAAAATGTGGAATTTGGATCATATTATTGCTACAGTTTTACTGACAAGGTAGTTAGCCTTGGTTTTATTCTTTGGATCCCCATCCAAAATCATTAGCTCTTTTAGATTCCAGGAAAGGAGTAGGCCTGGCCATAAGTCAAAATATGACTCTATTAATAGATTTATGGACAAAGAAATTATGTGACTTTTGTGAAATAACAGAAGTCAAAGTAACTCTGGCATCATGTTAATAACTTTTATATTGATTTAATTATACAGTTAGTTTCCAGTAAATGAGGTATGTCTTTGTTTCAGAAATGAAGTATAAGCAAATCATATGGAAGATGTCAGTATAATGAAATGATTGTGGGGATTTTTGTACATTTCTAACCAATCCTGTAATATTAACATAATTTGTTTCAGATCAGGGTTTTTTTTTAGATTATTGTAATGTAGTATTTTGCCTGGAATAAGTGTAATGTCATGTTAGGTTCGAGAAAAACAGAGCAAGACCATCCCTTAATAATAAGCAAAAGCACTAGTAAGACTGGAAATAATTTTAAAAGTAGACATTACTCATTTTGCACATACACAAAATCACACATAAATGCAAAATTCTAGTATCCTTATCACACTTAGATCTACTGGAACATCTTTGCTGGTCTTCTGCTACAAGGTTTTTTAGGGTAAGCAAAGTTTTTGTGAATGCCAAACTGAAATCAGAAGGTAATTATGGGCAGATGTTATGTTGCCTCTTGGATTGCATTATCCTTAAGTGGGGTTATATTAGGAAAAAATTAAGTTATGGTACATCAGTAGTTCCCATTAGGACTGGGCCTTGGTAGGCCCTGTAGAAAAACAAAGCAAGAACAAACAAGAACAAGAGAAGCTTACACTTTCTGCTGAGAGATGCTTGCAGTCTTATCTGACATGGCAGAGGAAGATCTGTATAGTCAAATAGACAATGCAAAGGAAAAGAAGGAAAAGAAAAATAAATCCACCTGATGACAGCTACTGTTTTTTTCCCTATGTGTCCTAGCAGAGGGTCTCAAGCAGAAAGTAAAGCTTTTATACATTTCTTTTGAACATTTCCTTCAAGAATCAAATAACTGGGTGCCCATGATGACCTTCTCATGGAGTACAAGAGATGGTATAATGCAAAAAGAAGGGAAACATGAAAAAATCCCTAACCCTCATAGCTGGAAGAGGATACCTAAAAGATTGCAGCATGTATACAGGAGGCAAATATAGCTCCATGCTTAAGCGGGTCTGTAGAGCCACAGTCTCGTCACACAATGCACAGTATGCGGCTGGGTGTCGTCTGAAAGAGTGGGGTGAGGACAAAAGAGATTCACTTACACAGACACTGTTGTTGCCTTTCTGAGAAAAAAAAGGGTAATATCAATGAGTTCAGTAATTATATGAAATTGCTTTGGACTGTGCTGATTTCAGAGTGTGAAAACCATGCCGAGGCACATCTAGGGACACAAATCAGTCATGAAAAAGTTGACTTTTATGTCACACTTTTAAACATTAACAGTTAGAGGAAGTCTAGGAAATTCCAAAAGAAAAGATCTGATATATACCCAAATAAGCTGTGTATTTCTTATTTACTGGTAGTAAAAATGAAATTATAAAAAAATGCTGCTAAAATACATAAATAAGAACTTTATAAATCAATTATGTTTTGAAAGACACTCAGCAATATTTCAGAAGCTAATATTATTAATATTAGTATACAGTCGTAGACTTCAAACCTTTGGGTAGCTTTACAGATTTTTGGGTGCTCCTTCCAGGCACTTTCTCTGTAGTTCTGCCTACAGCCTGAAACCACAGCTGTAAGCAAAGGAGTCTGGCTGCTGTTTGCTCCTTAAAGTTAACAGACTTGATTAACTGGACTCTGGATTACTGGTGTGAGAAGAATGTGTCTGTGTTGGTTGGCATGAATTTTAAAAATCTTTTCACTATAGCCCATTTTATCTTGAATAGACTGTGGGTATCCATGCTGTACACATGACCTCTATTTTGCTGATTTCAGTTGTTGACTTATAACTGTCCCTACAGCTTCTGTAATTTCTGGACTAGCAGCTTGTCTGATGTTTATTGAATTGCCATGTTTGGCAATCTGTCACTGTCCAAAAGGTTAAGTAGCTGTGACAGATATTTTAGTGGTGTATTGGATTCAGAGATCCAGGGCATCCACTGCATTTTGTGATCTGACTCCTTTCTTTCCATATAAATGGCTGTATGTGAAAAAAATTACTCTTCCTACAACCTTACTGAAAAGTGACAGTGTGGGTGTTTGGCAGCCTGAAAAGTTCTGGTATGGTCTCATAGCATTAATGGCTCTTTTCGACTGTGATGAAAGTAGTTGTAAAACTGGACTCTAAAACTGCATTTATGGGGTTTCCAAAATGCTAATTTTTTTGTAATTTTAAAAATCGTCTTTTGACTACACACAATGAGGTAAAAGAAATAAATGTCTAGAATGGTAAGAATATTTTTCAATCATTCTTTAAGACTAAAATGAGTTGCTTCATCTCTCAGAAATTAAGTTGAAATGTTCTCATGAGAAGTGGATTGATCAAACGAGATACTGTCTACTGGATAAGTTCTTGGAATGGTTTATTTTGAAGCCATTTTGAAGTAAGTGAAAGGCTTTTTGAAATTTTACAGAGCAATACAAAGGTATGGCTTCAGGGAGAAAGTTTGGTTAAACTGTTAAGCATCATGGCGTTTGCTGAACCTCTTCACAAAGAGAAAATCCTAAATGTACATGTCTACCACAAGGTTAAATTTTGATACTGGATATGAAATGAGGAGGAGGAGTAATAACACTGAGCATCCCATCAGTGCCCTGGTGCTGACACTAATCCTTGCTCAATAAGCCATGATCTAACAAGATTATTCTTAAAGTTTTATAACAGAGAGACTACACTGACCATCAGGATTTCAGAAGCTGCAGTTTTTGGTTTACTGTCTCAGAATCTCACTTGACTGAAAAGGTTATGTTGTGTGTGTGCAGCCTGTTATACGTAAGGGTCTTCAGTCTTTATGCCATAACTGATTATGTAGCTGAGTCCACGCTGGAGACTTTTCATTGTCTAGCTTTTCATGGCTGGTCCCACAGTTTGGAGCAGAACAGCAGTCCCCTGAAATTTTACACCACATACACTTTTTATCTGTTTGCTGCATGTTCATTACTCTGATTTTCTGTTAATCTTCTTCCTTAATGTTCTTTCTTGCATTTGTTTAGTGATACACATTAGGTAAATTATTTCATTGATCGGGTCATGATAATGTCCAGATTTTTTCTGTGGTAGTGAATATGTCATTCCAAAGCTGTCAATGTGTGCAGGAAAATTCCATTACTCAGTCCAGTAGATGTTCTTTTGCCTGGCTTATCTCAGTTTCTAAGATCATCCTCTCTCTTTCCAAATGTTTTCCTCAGCATCTCTTGACTGTGTATTCTGCCAACATGCAGCTCATTTAGCCTATTCATTTGGGTTCTGTTAGAATTTATGTAATCCTTCTGCTCTTATGGGATTTCAGTGGTCTTAGTGTGTTGGAAAACTTTTTTCTTTCATGCATATTTTTATCCTATATCTTTCATGCAGTTAATGTAGCTAATACTGCTTTAGGTGTTCATTCTTGCAGTAAACTTATCTTCTATGAAGAGCTTATCATGTCACAAAATTATTTATTGTTGTTTGTTTTTTGTTATTTTGTTTTAATCTGTGTTATTATCACTTTTTACTGTTTTCTAATAGCTTGTAACTAGTTACTAGCTGAAAATACTTTAAAAATATAATTAATAACTACTTGAAAATTTCTCATGAAATAATAGTTTCATATTAAAGTCTGGTTTTTTTAATTGGCGAAACAGAATCAAAACAGCTACTTAACGTTATTCATTTACCGTTTTTAAAGAATTATAGGCAATAATACGTATTTATAAACACTATAAAAACAATTTATTTTCTGCTTTATCTGTGCTGTTTCAGGCTATTCATAGATTTATGTTTAATTTCAGAGTTCCCTCATCGAATCTTGTCACAAATATTTCCAATAATATTGACATAAACAAGAGTTCACCCAAAAATAATGATCATTGTTTGGTAAGTTTACCACAGGTTCACAAACACTCAGGTCAGTGCTGTCTGTCTCCTCACCCTTTGATAGCCCTCTCAGGACAGTTATGCTTTTGGGTGACCTCATGATATATCATGAAAATATTAAACTTCAGTATTGTTTTCCTACTAGTGAAGCAGTTACAATCATTTTCTGGAAAATCATTTTCTTTCAATGAATAATTTACACAGTTTCACAGTTTCACAGTATCCTAAGGTTGGAAAGGACCAAGATCATCTACTCCAACCTATAACCCAACACTAACACCAACACTAACACTATCATCTAAACCATGGCACTCAGTGCCTCATCCAGTCTCCCCTTAAACACCTCCAGGGTCAGTGACTCCACCCCCTCCCTGGGCAGCCCATTCCAATGGCCAATCACCCTTTCAGTGAAGAACTTTTTCCTAACATCAAGTCTAAACTTTCCCTGACAAAGCTTGAGTCCATGCCCTCTAGTTCTGTCCCTGGTCACCTGAGAGACGAGACCAACCCCTGCCCGACTACAACCTCCTTTTAGGGAGTTGTAGAGAGCAATGAGGTCTCCCCTGAGCCTCCCCTTCTCCAGACTAAACAGCCCCAATTCCCTCAGTCGCTCCTCATAGGGCTTGTGCTCCAGCCCCTTCACCATCTTCGTTACCCTCCTCTGAACACATTCCAGTATCCTGACATCTTTCCCAAACTGGGGAGCCCAGAACTGGACACAGTATTCAAGGTGAGGCCTGAACTTGAGTACAGGGGGACGATAACTTCTCTGGTCCTGCTCACTACACTATTCCTGATGCAGGCCAGGATGCCATTGGCCTTCTTGGCCACCTGGGCACACTGCTGGCTCATGTTGAGCTTCCTGTCAACCAGCACTCCCAGGTCCCTTTCTGCCTGACTCCTCTCCAGCCACTCTGTCCCCAGTCTGTAGCTCTGCATGGGATTGTTGTGTCCAAAATGAAGTACCTGACATTTGGACTTATTAAACATCATCCCATTAAAATCAGCCCAGCTCTCCAATCTGTCCAGGTCCCTCTGTAGGGCCATCCTACCCTCTAACAGATCAGCCCTTCCTCCCAGCTTGTTTCCATGTTTGTTTCCATGGCCAGAGGAAGAAGGTCCTAAGTAAATGGTGCCCATGCAGGTTGCTTTCACTTCCTTCCTCTCACACTACACAACTATCACAGATCTATTTTGTTAAAAAAAAACTAAGCGAACTCTTTGCTTTCAGTTCTATATCTGTATTGCCTTTAGAAACCATGAAGTAGAAATACAATTTACAGAACTGGGAAAATAAAAGCTAAGGCTTCACTTCACTGAGAAGGATGGAAATAATCTTGTGATTGTCCTATGAATCTATAAATTGTAATGGTCTTCCGTCAATTTAGAGAGTATATCACATTTAAGCATAAGCAGGGATGCACATTTTGACCCGGCACCTTTATCTGATAATAATGGGATGGTGAAGCTGCTGACTTGGGGTTTGGACCTAATCTCTTTTATTTACAGAAAACAAGCTTGTTCTGCTATTTAAAATCTTTTCTTTGAGGGTATGTTTGTATATAATCAAGAAGTTTGAACATGTCCACTTTTTACTCTAGAATGCTGCAGCCATGTAGAAAGCTAATGTGTAATTAATCATTTGTCAGCATTCACCAGCTTATTTTTTGTAGAATCCACCGGTGTTCTGATCTCAAATAATATTTAACAATGTATACAAGGTCCTAAATAAGAATTTGGAGTTGGAAGGGACTTTAAAGCCCATCCCATTCCAGGGTCCCTGCCATGGGCAGGGACATTTGCCACTGGATCAGGGTGCCCAAAGCCCCATCCAGCCTGGCCTTGAACACCTCCAGGGATGGGGCAGCCACAGCTTCCCTGGGCATGGGCCAGGGCCTCCCCAGCCTCCTTGTGAAGAATTTCTTCCTGATGTCCGATCTAAATCTTCCCCCATCCAATTTAATGCTATTCCACCTCATCCCAATGCTACATGCCTTGATCAAGAGTCCCTCCCCAGAATTCCTGTAGCCCCTTTCAGTACTGAGAGGCTGCTCTAAGGTCTCCTAGGAGCCTTTTCTTGTCCGGGGTGAGTAACCCCAACTCTCTCAAAGTATTACTTCACTGGAAGAGTTGTCAAGCATTGGAACAGCTGCCCAGGGAGGTGGCTGAGTTGCTGCCTGTAAATGTGGACAACTGAATCTTTCTAAGCTTAGGAGAGACTAACAGCAGATTTTTTTTCAAGTAAACTTAGCACAAGTACTGAATGTTAAACTTGGCATTCGCACACTGAGGTGTTGGGTGTGTCAAAAACGAGAGAGGCAGAAAGATCTTCCTGGAAATGATGCATGGGAGAACTCAGACTCTGTCTTGTGTTTGGATCTATCTGTCCCTCTTTTTGCATTAGTTTTAGTGTTCAAAAGTGTCTTTATTTTAAATAAAAGAAAAAGTTCTTGAACTGTAAATTATTTCCTTTATTTACTGACCTTTGAGAATATTTCTAAACTCAGTATAAATTCTTTGTTAAAAAAAAATGTTCTACTTTATCTACTACCTGCTTTCAAAAGCAAACTTTTGAAACTCTTCAAAAAGATTTCAAGCATGTTAGCAAATATGAATCTTGTCGCTGAAGTCTGGTTGCTTGCTATCCTTGTTTCACACTCACTTCATGAAAGGTTGAAACCGCTTAAACGCTGGAACTGATGAACCTATACATAAATGATTAGGAATGTTTTGCTAATAATTTCCAGTAGGACTCATCGCTGAGTTTCCTTATGAGCACATTGCTTTCCACTTTGAATGCTACTTAGACTTGTAAAAACTTTTTATTGAACAACCTGTTTATTCTTGAAAATAAATTGCTCAAGTCAATTCTGTTAATATTGTCACAGATTGAATTTTTCATTGTGGATCGTATTAGCCTCTGTAGTGATCGCCTGTTGTCTTGGCAGAAAGATGCGTTTTGACTGTAACTATCTGCCAGTGACAATTTTTCCCTTAATTTAGGAATTCCTACTTCTTATGAAGGCCAGCTGGAAACAGCTAAGGCATTACAGCACCTTCCTCAGCTGTTGGCTTTGGGAATATATATTCTCTCCAAAATATATATCTTTGGCAGGGAACATAAAAAAGGAATCTTGGGTAACGGGTGTTCATGCCAAGTGTAAGGATTGTTATATTTAACGCCTAGGTTTCTGTCCTTAAAGTTATGTCTAAAAGAAGTTCAAAAGTAGGACAAAATTCAAACAGAGTGGATAGGTTTTATTTGAAAGAAATAAAAACTTTCAAAAAATAGCTGTTAACTATATTTATCCAGGACTTTTTTTGTAATCTTTAACAGGAATGTTTTACATGTCTTCCTGCTTGAACGGTTTTACAGTACCTTTAGGACTGGGTCCAAAATGCACAGATTAACAGCCTCATAAAAAAACTTCTGGCTGCATATTAGAACATTTAGTCTAAACCTACAAACAGAGTTGTCCTATGGGAGTTTTTGCTAATCAGATACATGGCCTTAAAGTTCAGGTCATCTGAAAAGTCAGAAGTAAAATGTAATTGACCACCACAAAAAGAAAAGTGCAGCATGTACAACATTGATATTTGGGAGGTAGAGAAGGGTGGGAATAAGAGCTATAGAAAAGTGTTCTTCATTCACTACTAGTAAAAGCTGCGGGCTGAAATTATTCTGAAATCTGTTTAACTGATGCAGGTTGCTACAGATTGGTTTGGAGTGGGCATTTTCTGTAAATTTTATATACATAAGCTTTATATTTATATATATATTTACATAAAAATCATGGAAAATAGAAGCAGTTTTCACAGGTAGATTGCTTTCTGATTAAACTCACTCTTTAATATGTAGAAGTGAAATTATTTTTTTTGTTTCCTGTAAGTTGAAAGCTTTGTTACAGTTTTAAACATGGAAACTCCAGAAGTACAGAGAAGCTATGCAGCTTTAGCTACATATCACAAGTGCTACCTAAACTGTGACGGCTGCATATCCAGTGAAAGGCATTTGCCTCAGTTTGAATATTTCCAGTGAGAGAAATCTAAAAGTGCAGCAAGCTTAGGGAACAGTTTTTGAAGAGTCTGTCTCAGCTAGAATGTACACAGGCATATGCAATAAAAAGAGTATCAAAATGAGGGTCAGGATTGTTGCCCCAGTTGCATCCATCTGGTTTGCAGAAGCTGAGGTGTCTCCCAGTGAAACCGTTCCAAGTTCATACCTTTGCAGAGTGAAAAAGAAAAAAAAAATAGTATCCCTTTTATCCTCCAATATTCAGTGCCTGCTCTCACTTATACCAGCAGCTGGCCAGTGTGTTTTCAGCACAAATTCAAGTTTGAGACTACTTCACAAGACAAACAGAAATTTTACTGTCTGTGTAACTAATAAATATACTGCTAAATGCCATACCTGAAGCGTATTCTCCATATTTCACACTATTTCATACTGCTTTGATACGAGATGATATAGATATTGTAAAAAGATTTGTAAAAAGGTTTTTTTTTTTGGTTTCCAATTATTAGAATTCTTATTAGAATTCTCATATTTCCTATATGAACTGAAACATTTTATTGTATCATCCTTTAGTGTCAGTTTCTTCCTCTAAAACTGGGACATAATAAGTAGGTCATGCAACACTGAATTTAAATGTTGGCAAAATGTTTACATCTTTGGATAGAAAATACTGCATTGTAATGCTTCATAATGCTCTTTGAAATACCTCACAAGGGCCAGAAGTGGCTCAGTCATTGAAAGGATGTTAATTCAGCAATTCAAATTTTAACATTTAAATCTTGCCAAATTCTACATAGAAACTCAGGGCCTAAACACTAATTAGCTGAGATAGACACCTGTCTACTTGTTGCATATTGTTTCTTTTGCAAAGAGTCATAGAATCATACAATCAAAGAATTGTCTGGTTGGAAAAGCCCTTTGAAATTATAGAGTCAAACCGTCCCTGTCCACTGCTAAACCAGATCCCTGAGAAACTCATCCACTGCCTTTTAAACACCTCCAGGGATGGTGACTCCACCGACTCCCTGGGCAGCTGCTCCAGTGCCTGAGAAACCTTTCTATGAAGATATTTTCCCTGATGTCCAATCTGAACCTCCCCTGGCACAACTTGAGGCCATTTCCTCTCATCCTGTCACTGTCACTGCGGAGAAGAGCCCAGCACCCACCTCACCACAACCTCCTTTCAGGCAGTTGTAGACAGTGATGAGATCTCCCCTCAGCCTCTTCTTCTCCAGGCTGAACAGCCCCAGGTGCCTCAGCCGCTCCTCGTAGGACTTGTTCTCCAGCCCCTTCCCCAGCTCTGTTCTCTTCTCTGGACGCGCTCCAGCCCCTCAATGTCCTTCTTGGAGTGAGGGGCCCAGAACTGACCCCAGTACTCGAGGTGTGATCTCACCAGTGCCCAGTGCAGGGGCACAATCCCTGTCCTGTTCCTGCTGCCCACGCTGTGTCTGACACAGGCCAAGATTCCATTGGCCCTCTTGGCCACCTGGGCCACTGCTGGTTCGTGTTCAGCCCCTGTCAACCAACACCCCCAGGTCCTTCTCCTCCAGGCAGCTCTCCAGCCACTCTTCCCCAAGCCTGTAACGCTGCACGAGGTTGTTGTGTCCCAAGCACAGGACTCTACCCTTGGCCTTGTTGATCCCCACCCCATTGGTCTCAGCCCATGGATCCAACCTGTACAGATCCCTCTGCAGAGCCTCCCTTCCTTCAAGCAGACCAACACTGCCACCCAGCTTGGTGTCATCTGCAGACTCACTAAGGATACACACGATCCTCTCATCCGTATCATTGATAAAGATATTGGACAGTAAGTTTTTAGGCTTATTTGATATAGGGAAGATATGAACACTGCCAGAGTGCTCTCCACAAAAGCACCTGCATACATGAGAAGTTATTATCAATTAGAATATAAACCATCAGTGTCCATTTTGTCAGCAGAAGTCTAGTGTTTTCAAATCCTATTCTCCCCTCTGGTGATCCAGATGGCTGCATTGGACCTACTGATTTTAGGATAACCAAAGGTTAAGGGCAGGTAAATTCTATTTAGGAGAACTTATGTACCAGATCCAGTTGCCTGTCCTGTCTACCTTCTCTGTAACTGATAAAAGAAGATACATACATACTACAAACTCACACATACTCTAGGTTTTTTTCATAAACATGGAAGTGTTTGACTGAAGGAAAAAAATATACTACTGTGCGCAAAATTACTCTAAATTAAGATCACACTGATAATCTTTAAAGATTAACTTCATCATTACCTTCATCTTTCCTTCATTCTCAGGTTTTGAGGCTTTTTGTATTTTTGGTTTGTTTGGGTTTTTTTAATTTTGCTATTCCATGGTCTTACTTGATATTCCAGTAAAAAAAAAAAAAAATCTCCAAAAAGAAACGTCTCTGAAATTATGGAGAGAGGAGTACAAGCAGTGGCTGGAATTTTGGCGAGATTAAGATTAATGTCCTGGCTGATGATGATGATTAAATTTGGGTATGTATACATGTGATCATGCATGTTTACCATGTGCATAATATTTGCCATTATTGGAAGTAAGACTATTTTTACCTGCACAGCCAAAAGGCAGAGAATTCAGGAAAAGGAATTCTGTTGAGAGTCTTTTTCTCATGCAGTTTAAAAAGCAGTATACTACCTTCAAAGTTGACAACAGGTTTCTGCTTTGAAAAGACTTCAATATTAGCTGAATTCCTTCCTGCAAATAGCACATTTGCTCATATTTTAAGCTGTAGTTGCTATTGAATTTAAAATTATGTGTTCATAATTTAATATATTTGCATCCCTTGTTTCATCCAGGCTGTATATGAATAACTTTCAAGCAATTATAACTTTTTGACTTTATGGAGTACTCCTGGTGTACATCACTGAGAACAGAAGCACAGTAAAATCAACTTGCTGCCTCTGTAGAATACCAGTGTTTGGCTTCATGTGGTTACAAGCTTAAGTGATTTAGACTTTCTCAGTCCCTTGTGAAAATGCCCTTCAAGTGTATCTCTTAGTCTCTTACACCTCTTGGGGTCTCGTAAGTCCTACAGACTCAAGTCTCACTTCTCTTGATGTATGTACTTGGGTAAAAGCCCTCTATTTCCTGTATGCCACATGCAAATCTTTTCTCCACGTGACAGTGTTTAAAATGTCACTCAAAAGCACATGGATAACAAAAATAAAGAATGAAAAACCCTTTAGTGTTTCCTACACTCAAAATTTATTCTTTCTTTTCAGACAACTACACCTCTTCATCTCCATCTTGAGATAGGATGGTTGGAAATCCTTTTCTGTTATAGCACTCTCTCCTTGTCTTTCTCATTTCAATATTTTTCAGCTGTTTCTTGAAGTGTCAGAAAAAAATTTGTTCTGAATAGATACATTATTAAGATTTTTTTAGAATAAAAGTATTTTCAGGATTATGTGGAGTGTATGGGCATATGTTTTTCAGCCAGTGATCATATCATACGTTGCAAGAAATTGATTAATATTTTACGATGTCATCTATGGGAAATTTGTCCAAAATCTAAGGAAATTCATGGGTACTTGAGTAAAAATCATTAGCAGGTAAGAGCAAATTAAAATATATAATTTTTGGATGAATTTGTAGTTAGAGCAGTGGTACACGTATCAGTGGACGCAAAAATAATTCGTGCCCTGTGAAAACTTGTTCACAAAAAGTGAGAAAAGGGGGAAGCATTTACTTTATTGTTTTGGAATAGGCTTTGTGTGCATCTGTACAGCACTGCCCAAGTTTTCATTCTATTATGTTATATTCCTGTGATAGAAGTAGAACATTACCATTGTTGCAGTGTTCAGCTGTTTTATTTTCTCACCTCATCTTCTCTGATATCAAGTTGATCAGACTGGTGAAATGCCAGGCAGCGTGTCTCACATTGTGCATTTCATTTGTGGGACACACATGTAAACATGAAGAGGTTGTGCAAAGACAGGAGGCGTACACTCTGCTCAGTAGAAAGAGCTTTTTCACACTGGCAGGAATGACTTAATTAAAAATGCATTTCTCTGTCAGTGGCTGTGAGCATTTTCTTTTGTTCCATTGCTTTTACCACTAATAAGAGTAAATTAAGATGTAGATACAGTAGAATAGCCCCTGCTCCCTTCAGGCACATTGCTGCATCTCAGTTTCATTGCAGCGTCTACAAAATAGACCTTGACAGCAACAGGATGCTGGGATCAGTCTGTCAATAAACACTGAAAATTCATTTCTGCTTTTTAAATTGATTTTCACTTAGCTAATGGAATGAAAGGCAGAAATCTTGGAATGCTGACAACTGAAGGAGCAGCCACTGACATCACCTAGACTGGCATTTCACCCTCATGTTTACAGGCAGAAATACCTTTCAAATGAATGTGTGTGTTCTGTGTGTTCCAGTGCTCTGTCACCTGTGGCAAAGGGATGCAGTCTCGAGTCATCCAGTGCATGCACAAGATCACAGGAAGACATGGCAACGAATGCTTTTCCTCTGAAAAGCCTGCAGCCTACAGACCCTGTCATCTCCACCCATGCAACGAGAAAATTAATGTTAACACAATAACATCACCCAGGTTAGGTAAGCAGTCAAAATCACACATTCCCACTGGAAATCCAACTTTTGTTCTTTCTCTTTGTAGAGTAATGATGATCCCAGTTTAAAAAGAGAGAGCAAGGACCTAGGAGATGTAAATTCTATGCAGAGACTCATCTCTGTCTCAGGTTTCCAGTGCGTTACATCAAAGACTCACCATCTCCGAATGGTCAATTGGTCTTAAAGAAATTATGTTATTGTGTAACTACAGAACTGTTAATTCTCTTGCTGTTTCCTAGAAGGTTGTTGATGATACCATTAGCTCCCCAAATGCTTCATCTGCTTCTTCGGCATGACTGGGGATTATTCAAAGGCTTGGTGTCAACCAGCATACCCTTTCCAGATGATTTTCCAGAGCTCTTGTTAAGATAAACCCTCCTGTCAAATAGATTATTCCTGGATGGAAAGCAAGTCTAACATTTCAGGCTGTTTGTAATCCATCCTTTAAGTCAGTGACGAACATGTCTCTTTGAAGTTTTTAATTCTTAAACATTTCTGTGTAGTAGGCATTGTTTCAGTTTGCTGGATGAGATGGCAGCTGCTGCTTATGGCCCGCTCCTCTGCTATTCCACTATTATAAGGCTGCCCTTTATACTTTATTTTCCTTCCCTCAGCTGATCTCTCTGAAGTAGGAGGCCATCACCCCATCACTGTAGCTCTCCCTCTGGCAAGACATAAACAGCTTTGTGTCACAGAGTGAAGTGAACCACAAAGTTTCAAAGTAAAAAATACAGCCTGAAATTAATTAAAATTTGACTTAATGAGAAGTGCACAAAACCAGATTGGGCTATGTTGTCCTTGTAGAATGGATCATGAAGCACTGATGTTAGCAATGCACAGGTCAGCGTCAGCCGGTAGGAGTCAGAATCCAGGCTGGTAGAAACATTAGCATCTCCAAAATACATAATGCAATATTTTTCTTGAATATATTGATCATTTTGACCTCCAGTTCTATTAGTATTATGCAGTAAAGATGCTCTCCATTTTGGGGGTGGGACTAGTGGAAGCTGTGGATTTCACCACGTCTGTTCTTTTGCAAAAACGCTCACAGTTTCTCTTTCCTTTCTATTGAAAAAGGAGACTTAACTCAAATCTTCTGTGAAACTGACTTTTTTTCAATTCAGTGTTTATTTTGGGATAATATATATTTCTTTTACTGTTTTTCACTGTTTCCACTTATCAATTCCATGTATGCACCACAGCTTGAATAATTCAATGTGCAAAGACCCACGTTTGATACTAGGGTCCTTCTATAATAAGCACTGTAAGAAGCTTTTGTAAGCAAAAGAGGTGGGTGGATTAACAGATGGCTTCACAAGAAAAAGCCAACAAGTGTGAAATAGGCCTGGTTTGTACAACAGGCATACAACAGAAGTCAGGCTTCTGCATTTGAATGTTCGTGGCTGCTTGAGAGAACCAAATAGTTCTGACAACCATGGAAGGAGGTAGAGTAAACCAAACAGTTACTTTTCAGGCTAGTGTGATGTCCTTGTCATTTTAGAAAGTTACTGAGGAAGAATTTGGTGGTCAGGGATTCCCACAATTGCAGAGCAGCAACGGATTACTAACAGAGCAACCTGAATAACTGGGTGAAGATAAGACATGAAAGATGTGAAGTTAAGGATTAATAGCCTAATCTTGACATGAAGGAGGGAAGACCCATTGGAGTGATTAAAAAGAGTGTGATCTAGTCAGACTGATGTATGGGAATACAATTTAAAACAACAAAAAAAAATTTTGAAAAAAAAGAAACATGGCCAAAAAGATCAAATATTTGAGTATAGTTGGATAGGATAGAAAAAGGTCAGGAAGGTAAGAAAAGCACAGTATTAGAGAAGCAAAAAAAGCCTATAGTTGGGCCTGAATGAGTAAATTAGACAATATTATCAACTGTTATTTTTTTATACTGTAAGTTTCATTTTTCTAGACAAAATGGATTTACGTTATGAAATGTATCATGGCACTTGCTAACTGTCTCCAAACCTTAACAGAATGCCTCATAATGTAGCATCTTCAGCGTTCAAGCTAGCTAGACAATATATTTCTGTTCCTTTGAACAAAAAAGGCAAGCAAAACTCAAGGTCTGGTAGATTATTTCACTTATAAAGAAAGATGACATAAGACATGATGTAGTTTTGTTCAGTTCCCACTGACTGACAACGCAGCATGAAATCTTGATTTCTTGAGCGAAAGCTGATGAGAAAACCAGCAGCAGTCTCCCTGCTTTGTATCCTACGTTTCCCCACCTGCCTCTTACTAAAAATTTCCTTTATAGGTTTCACTGAGAATGCTATTCTGGTAGTATTCAAGTTCAGGTTTCCTTCTTTTCTAGGGGCAACTTCTGTATCAGACTGAGGGCAGTTTCATGTGGAGCTGCTGCTCATGTGGCTTTGCTGGAGCTGGCTCTGCAGCCCCACCGTGGCCCTTGCCACAGCCCCAGCTCAGCTCTGGATAAGGCAGAAAGATGGGCTTCGTTCTTTCCTGAGGAGGCAGATGCATGACACAGAACCAATCACTTTCAATGCGACCTAACTTATAAATTAAGCTGGCTTTAAAAAAAAATTAGTGCTATAAATATTGATAGTAAGAGGATTTCATTTTTGTCTTTCTCTAATTATCTAAACCTATTCTCCTCTACCTTCCCCAGGTAGACTTCTGGTGTCTTTGTCACCTTTGCTACCTGATTCTTCACTAATGAATGTAAAAATAATGGATATTTGATTTTGTTGTTGTTTCACAGCTGCTTTAACATTCAAGTGCCTCGGAGACCAGTGGCCTGTGTACTGCAGGGTGATAAGAGAGAAGAACCTCTGTCAAGACATGAGGTGGTATCAGAGGTGCTGTGAGACGTGCAGGGACTTCTATGCCCAAAAAATGCAACAAAAGAGTTGACCTCTGTCAGGCTGACTGGCTCTCAGCTCTTTGTATCTTATTATTTATAAACACACACACATGAACACATAGACACACACGCACGCTTCTTCAGACCAAATATTATCAGATTACATATAATTTAATCAAATTAATTTATTTTTGCCTGCCAGACATGCTTAATTGTTTTGGCTAGACAGCCAACTTGTTTTATCCTCTGGCATTTTCATAAGTAATTTTTATATGAACAATTTTGGATACATTTATCAGAATTTTAAAAAAAAATAGTAACTAGTATTTTAAATGTTTATTTTCAGTAGAGTCTTCTCTGTTGCCAAAAAAAAAGTCATGTTATCTTGAATTACTTTTTAATTTAGTTGAATAGGTTTGTTATATATGAAAATAAAGCCCTTTTTAATTTTATTATATTTTTGGCATTCAGAGTCAGAATGAGCTTGTGTGTTTTGCAACAGATGTTGAGGTGAGTAAGCTAACATTATTGAACAGGTTATTACAGAATGTATTGTGAAATTAGTTCATTTGATTTATAAACATACTGAATGGGGATAATCTACTGTAATTTATAACATATTATAGACAAGAAAATTAAAAGAGCTAAGTAGGGATTTTGATCATTCTCATGGACACATACTTGAACACAAGTATTGAATCAATGAAACACTGTAGAGATGTACACTGAATCACTGTTGCACTGTTTGAGGTAGTGTAGAGAAATTGAGCCCTAGAACTTGTACCATCCTATGAATCCACGTCTGTACTGTTTTAACATATCACTTGATTTTAAACGTTTTGAAATTAAAAACCCATGCCCCTCTATACCTTTGTGTGTCCTCCTACAGATTTACAAATGAAAGAGTCCTTCCTCCTGCCACTTTTATGAATTAATCTGTTAAACATTTTCAGTTCTCTGTTCACAATTTAGAAAATAGCTTTGTAATACTACTTTAGTTTTACCTTTGTTTTATGAAAAAGTCTTTATAAAAATGAAATGTTTTACAGTTTTGTGAAACGTGATGAAACAGCTAAAATTTTCCTTATGAGAAAATAGTGTACATGATTCACATGACTTTTACATTTTCAATAAAAAGTAAAGCTTCTTTTGTTATTTGTGTTTTTCCTGTTTTGGGCATCCATTTCTGGTAGCCAAAGCCATCAAGCCCTGCATTGCAGCAGATACAGATACACTGCTCCCTACAACAAGCATCCTGCTGCAGTTGTAGGCAACCAGGGCTCTTCCCTGAGCCTTAATAGACAGTAATTGGGTATTGCAGAGTAATATTCGGTGGAGAAGAATTTATTTATCTCATGTGAGTTCTATAACCAGTGAAGTTGGCAAGGAGAGAGGAGTAGGTCCTCTACCTCCCTTTTGTGATGCAAGCTATTAGGCATGCTCTGAAAATATGTAGAAGAGCAAACCCTGAAGGCAAAACAGCAGAGAGATTAGTCTGAAAAGCATCATATATTTCACTCAAAGCAAAAAGAGAATGCATTTTTTTGAATGATATTTGTTTTTAACTCTCATTCTGCTAAGATTCTACTTTATGGGTGTGATGTAGATAGCCAAACAATTTAATAAACTGAGGGTCCCAGTCAGAACTGTGATTCTGGCCAGGAAGAATACTTAGCCACAGTCTTAACTCCCCTAGAAATCAAGTTATGTGCTTTCAGACAGCTGTACTGTCAAAATCTTTGCTTTGGCATCTTAGTGCTGAGCATTCAAAACCTAGAGCTTCAATGATGTGCTAACATATGACTAAATTAAGTACCTTCTGGGTTTAAAAAGTAATGACTCTGACATCAAGGAATCTGATATTGTATTTTGTATAATTAAAAAGATTCAGTGCATAGAAAATTCAGTTGCTCTTTGTCATAACTCCTCAATGTCCCAGACACACACTGGAAATTCTAATAAAATTAGTGTAGTTAGCAGGCAAAAGATGTAATCATCATTTGAAATTTTCTTTATACTTATTTAGTACAAAATCCTTCTAATACACCTGCATTTGCTTGAATCACAGCAACTAAAAATGAAGCAACAGGCAAGATGTCTCCAAACTGGGGGCCAGAGGACAGTCTTTTATCAGCCAGTGATACTATCTGCACAGTTCTGACTGTTTATGCTCTGCTGTTTCTGAATGTTCCACAAACCAGAATGTCCACTTTATCTCAAAATGGAAAAATACATTTTAACTCTGACTATATCCATTGGATACAGATGAGTGACCTGCGCTGAAATCATCCTCCCATCAGCCTTGATAATATTTTAAAAGAGAAGACTTTTAGATGGTAAATAGAGGTGCATAGTAAAATGATTTTTTTTTTAAATGTAATGAGTGAAATCAGGATGCTATCATGCTGATAGCTCTGGCTCTGATTCCTTCATCACTGGTAGAACAGAATTAATTAGATGTGTGTGTGTCATTGTAAAGCAGTTTTGGGTCAAAAATGCTTTTTCCTTCTCTGCATTTGATAGGAAATTAATTTTACTGCTTTGATATACTCGACCATTCAGAGAAGCAGCACAGAAAGAAATACCTGTTTTGTCAGCAGATGTTAAGAATGCTTTGAGAAGGTGCCCAGCTTGTGGCCTGAGTCCCAGCCGCTGCGGGGGGGGGGGGTGCATGTGCCTGCCCTGCTGAGCTCTCCCACAGCCCTGGCTGACAACAGGGACTCCCTCCAGCTGTGCTCAGGGAAGCAACGGCCTTTTGCACTCATGGACAGCCCCACCCAAGTTTGGTCAGGTTTTTGACTTACTTTTTCAGCAACAATCCCTCTGCATTAATATGTATTCCTTCTAGCTTGATGAATATGTAAAATTTCAGCTCATGAATGTGAAATCAGTTAAGTTCAGCTAAGTAAAGGTGAAATACACTCCAGCTCACAAGGGCTGGAGCCAGCCTCTCTGCTAATCAAATCCCACTTAGGATCTATTTTGTCGCATTAAGTGGGATTTAAGTGGTGCACGTGGCTTGTGGAAGGCTGGTGTGCAGTGGGCTTATTTCTTCCCACATACGTGCTGGCTAGCTACAGCAGTGACCAGAAGTTACAATAGTTACTACTTCTCATACCAAAGGAATATATGAATTTTAGTTGTTTTGTCATCTATTCTGGAGGGAATTTGCTGCTTTGTTCTGGAGTTTAGGCTGTTTGTTTCGTTTTTTATTTCATTCAATTTTCATTGCCATCTTCAAACAGAGAAGCAGCCATTTGCTTATTCTAAAAATATATTAAAGATTGAAAGCCTGCCTGCAAGAGGAGACCAGTGGAGGCCCTAAAGACTAGCAAGTCAATTGTAAACAGAAAATGAAGAGCACTCAGGAAAAATTTGAAGAGCTCTGTAGAAAAGATGCTCAAATGAATAGTAAAAGGGACTTGGAATATAAAGGTCTGACACAAAAAAATGAGACTGTCCCTATAACTTTTATTTAACAAATTAAGAAAATCCACTATGATCACCTTCAAAGCAGTTCCCTTCTGAGTTGGTACACAGCTGCATACAATGCTGCCAACGTTCAAGGCAATCCCACAGATACTTTTCTGAAAGACTGGTGAGCGCCTCTGTCATTTTTACTTTCACATCTTCTACCAACAGAAATGGGCTTCTTTGACCACTGACTTGATCTCTGAGATCTCTTCACTATAAGCCTCAGTCAGTAATTGAAAAGTTTCTGTTGTGTGTTTCTTCTTTTTCACAAGAAACCTGATGTTAACTTGCTGTTCGCTCCTGCACAACAACACTTTCTGACCAAGGGTAAGAAAATGTTTCTATTTGAACACTCATCCACGCATACTGAGTGCTGCGGTTGAGCTGAGCCTCATCCTGCTGTGATGGGTTAAAACATGTTCTATAACTGTCTCTTTCTCTCTCCCCTTCCACTCTTAGTTTCTGAGCTATAGAGTTAGTCTCAGGTCTGGGACCATCTGATAGCACAGGTGTGAAAGGGACACTCAGGGATGATGGAGATATGAAAGGGAAGTTCAGTGAATTATTTGCTTTGGCCTTTCCAGCTGAAATGTTACAAGTGTTAACTTACTTTGCCTGTTCCTTACAGCAGAGATGTCAGAGAAGCTAGATCAAGTTGAGGGAAATATATGAGAATGTAAGTCTAAATAGCTAACACATATCTCAGGTGGCAGTTATATGAGATTCCTGGAAGAACACATTTGGGAAATGACAGAACTGCTTGCCATGGTGTCTAAGCTATTGTTTAAAACAGCGACGCTGCCCGCGGATGCAGATTGCAGTGTACTTCTGCCATGCAAAAAGGGATCTTTAAGGAATCCTTTGAACTACATGCTAGGGTATCTTGAGCTTCTTTTCTGGTGCTGTAATAGCTAATAAAAAATAAGGCCCTTGGACACCTGGATAAGGGTGTCCTGAGCAAAGAGGGTCTTGTGGACACTTGTGGACACAGAAGTCTCCAACAAGGTTCCACGTTACAGGATATTCAAGAAACTACATTCACACAGAGCTACAGGAGCAATCTTTACAGTTTGAAAGGTCATTATCATCTTTGAGGATGGAGAGGAGTCAGCAGTATGGTTCTCCGAGGAATAATGCTGTTTATTTTTTTCAACAATTTCATCAATGGAATGCGGAGGAGAGTAAAAACTGAGATCTCCAGCTCTGCAGGTGACATTAAGCCTCACCTGTCAAGATATTCACAAAACTCTGTGATCAGCTAATAAACTTTGATGTGGGTAAATGTAAAGTCGTGTAGCTGTGGAAAATAGCTTAAATTATTCCTACAAGATATTGGACTTCCAGGTGGCCTAAGTAGAGTTGGAAGAGAAGCGTAGTGTCATTGATTACTGTGGTCATGTTTTTGGCTCTATGAGAATAGAAGGGAAAAAAGCCAAAACCTTTTGGATGTTGTCAGAAGCAAAGACACGATTTTTCCCATTTTTGGAACTGTGGCATACCCAGACCATTGCATTCATTTATGGTTGCTGTGTCCTCATGAACAATGTGGTGGAATTACGCTGTAACACATTTTAAAAGGCAAATAACTGACAAAGGGGATAGACTAGGTGGCTTATGAGATGAGATTAAAACAGATAAAACTTCAGATTGGAGAGGAAGAGACAGAGTACGGTCAATTAAAAAATCCTGAAAGTGACAGATAAGTTGCACATGGAGCTCTTGTTCTTAAAATCCTGCAGTGCAACAAAGATTCTAGTATGGAAATCAGTTAAAACATAGAAAGGTAAGCTTGTGCCTGCCTGGAGGGGGTAGTGTCAGAAGATTTGAAAAACAATCAGACAAATTCATAACCAGGTCAATAAAAAGACACTAATAGGCCTGATAGGGAAGAGACACCAGCACAAAATATTTTGCAGCTTCTGGAGGAGTAAAAGGAGAACAAACTGCAGAAAGTAGCCAGATGTAAACAGTCTCCATAAACAGCATCTCTTCTAGTCTTTTTCAAACAGTGATAGGCTTAGGGGGGGTCTGACCTAGTGAGACATTTTGTGCATTCTTGTGCCATATCTAATGAAACAAATTGGTGTCTGCAAGTAAATTCATACAGATAGACACCACAATGTAAGCTTCCGTATCACAGCAGAATCCTGTGCTCAGAAAGGTGCTGAAAAGAGTATACATGTTTAAGAAAGAAAGCATGGTTGTATATACGCAGCTATTTTAGAAGGCAAATTATTACTTAGTTCTGCACGGGTAAAAAGGGGGACTACATGTCATAAGTCTAAAGCAGCAGCTTCATCATTAAGGTGCATTAGTCTTACAAGGGTTCATTACACTGGGGAGGAACAGTTCTAAATGTCACAGCAGGTTCTCCAGAAGGATGTATATCCACTCGGAAACACAGTCACTACTGTCTCTTTTGAGGCTGCTTTCAAATACTCATATGAATAGCTGCTTGACAGGCAACAGATTAATAATTTTTAACAATGTGCTGTAAAATAATTACGAATAAAAGCATACAAGAAAAAAAATGAGGTTTGTAAGTAGATAAGAATTTTAACTTACATGTATATTGAAGTATTCATTTACTACATTAGGAACTCACATTGGTAACATTTGAAAAATAGTTCACTGGTTTTATTTTCTTTACAAATTCCAGCAAACTTCTGTAAGGAAAATAGATTGGTCTGATTCATTGGTCTAAGTATAAGGCTAACATTTTTGTGATGCCCTAATTCTCAGCATTAATTTGATCCAAAATAGATTTAGCTGGATTTAAAACAATAAGCTTTCAAAAATCTACCCTCTGTGTCAATGTCATCAGAAATTAAACATATCCTAGAAAAACAGAAACTTCTGGAAAAAAAAAATGAGGAGACTACTTTGGCTGGTTGTAAGCAACGGCCATGATAAGAAGGGGAATTTTATTACCTGAAAGTCAACAGAATTTTATTTATAAAATTCTGATGAAAATATGAAATATCAAAATAAAATAAGAAAAGTGAAGGGACTGAGACTATGCCATTCAAGTCAGACTTTTTTCCGTTCACTTGAACAGGAGCCAAATCAAATCTCTGAAAACTTCTGTTATCAATTACTTGAAACAATCTAATTTTTCGCAGGGTCAAGAAGAATTTACTGTGAAAGAAATCCCTGAACCTCAAGAAGTGCATGTCATAGCCATCACGGTAAACAGTACTGACCCACCCAGCACAATGGAGCCTCTCAGTTCTGCCTCAGTAAAGGAAGACCTGCTTTGCTCTGGGAGCTGCTTCTAATTTTCGGGGGCGGGGGGGGGGAAAGCTTACTTTGAAGTATTGTAAGCCTGACATTTTTGGCAGGTCACTTGAGGAAGTGCTGGTATGCATTTAAGTGTCTCATGCATCTACTCACTGGTACTCTGTTAGCTTTAATGAGCACATATATATCTATCAAAATAGACCTTGAACTTAAAAACTTAAGCTAGGCACTTACAGAAACGTGTCCTGTCTGCTGTGCTGCTTCTAAACAATCTTCTATCATTGGTAGATGATATGAGTGAGCCTGACACCAAACGGGTCAGATACAGTTTCAGGAAGCTGTCGTATCCTTCTTCACGTCATTAATAATAGAAGGAGCATGCACAGCCAGGAAGCAGAAGCTGGGGCTGTTTTCGTTATTACTCTACAGGACAGAAAACATGGACTTATCCGTTTTGCCAAACAACAACCATCCTGAAAAATTCCTGCAACTGGATGTGAAGTATCTAATGAAAAACTCTGCCTTTCTACAAGCCAGCCTGGCTAAACTCCCAGAAGCAGCTTTACCTGGGGTGCAGCGATGGCACAACAGGGTCTATTTGCAGGTAAGGTCTAAAGAAGGCTGACATTTTTCCTGATTTTTCTATCTCTTTTTTTGGAATAAGGAGACAGACAAAATGAGGCTGAGACTTCAGCTGTGGATTCAGCTTCCTGCATCTCTGAATATGCATCACTAATATCCCTGCAAGTTTTCCCATTAACTTAAGTGAGGATCAGGCTCCAAGAGAAGAGTCACTGTCTTCAGGGTGGTCTGCTGACTTTGTTACAGTACATTAGGCTTTTTGCTGCTCATTGTACAACTTTCATAGCATTTCCCAGAAAGTCTATTGATGTCAAATACCAATTAATTGTATTAAAGGGGCGAATGGAACACACTCACTGAAGAACTATTTTTGAGAACACAGAAAGCCAGGTCTACCCCTCAAACTTGATAAAAGGGCACAGTAGAGAGAGCATTAGATATTGGTTTTAGTGCCATTTTAAGCTTATATACATGTACATAGTTTGCCATAGCTTCCTCTGTATTTTGCCTTGTTTTTCTCATTCTACTCTGACCCTTCTCTTTTCCTGACAGACAGCTGTTATAAGTGTGGAACATACTGACTGTATTAATTCAGGTTCTTACACAGAGGTAACAGCAGTTTCTTGGTAAAAATGTAAATGTGTGCTGCCTGGTAAAGGCCCTGGAGCTGGCGGTGGAGTTCATGTCTGGATCAGCAGCAGTACAGCTGCATCAGCTCACACCCCTCAGGGCCCCACTTGCTGCTCTGCAGTGCTCCTTTCCTGCTGTCCGGAGAGCCCCTTGTCTTCTCCACCCCTAGCATGAGCAAAAGCTCCAAGGTCTGGTTCTTGTCAATGGATGGAGACGTACACAAGCAGTTGGGGGGGGAGGGGGGAAGCTTGAAGGACTGTTTGCATCCTGAGGATCCTTAGGGTGGGGGTCCAGTTCCCCAGAGGAATGAGGAATGGGAGATGAAAAAATATCAACGTGTGGGTGGAGAAGGGAAGAAAAAGATCCTAAAAGCCTCCTACAGCTGGTTCCAGTTGCACTTCCCTCCTCTCAGACATTTTTCCCCATCAGCTCCTCAGCCCCTTTGCTCTCTCGCAGAGTCTTCATCCACATGCAAAAGTCATCCCTGTCCTGACACCCCACCACCCTTACCTTTCATAGCTTCCTCCCCACCCCCGACACCTTTCCTTCTGCCTACCCCAATGCTTTCAGCTCCCCTGCTCATATGATATAATCCTATCTGGCAATACCCCAAGGGGAGCTGTGGAGGGGGGGCACAAACAGTCCCCCGCACTCTCCCATGCAAAGAAGCCTCATCAAGGGAAGAAGCCTGCGGGATCCCAAACAATGGGTTATGGTGCAACACTCGCCTCGTTCCCCACCCCACCTAAGCCCCTCTTTTGTGCAGGATGGAGGCAGCCACACACAGAGACCCCGCAGCAGCAGGGATCCTTCTTCCCATTGTCCTTAAACAGGACTCATTGTCACCGAGCCAGGGCTGCAGAGATGCGTGAGGATTAAGAATATGTGGGGAGCCTTGTGCTTTCTTGACTTGGGCTCTGCCCTTTGCCACCAGCAAGATGGTTTTCCTGGAACTCTGTTCCTAACCCCACATGGCCATTTCAAAGGAAATTGCTGTGCTTGCCATGTGTCCTGAAATGCAGTTCGAAATGTGGTATCTTTTATAAATTTTAGGTGTAGGGCACAACTTATACTTTTCAAATGTAGTCAATGGTGTGTTCAGGCTGTCCAGATAAAACTCATTGTGCATATTCTCTCTCCCTTATGAGCTCGCCTCCCTTTTTTTTTCCCTTTTGCTGACAATCAAATAAAGGGAAAAGAACTGATGAGTTCCAGACTTTAAGAATAAACACGATGGCACAGTGGAGAACTAATGGCACAGGAATAATATGTTTCGCTTTAAGATGAGAGAGCTAATGGGTTTAAGGGTTAGTTAATTCAGAAACGGAAACAGGGAGGGGGAAACCAGCGCCAGGGAGAAGAATTCACTTCAGAACATATGTGCGTGACCTGAAGATTCCCAAAGTCGTTAAACCTTGAGAGTAGCCTGAATTCCCTCTTCAGAATTAATTTTCTTTTGAGAAACTGTTGCTACTCATGGCTCCTCATGTAAAGTGACTCCTCAGTGGTTGTTCGTTGTCTCTTCCAGGTCTTTATTATGAGATCTCTTAAGTCCAAGTGTACTTTAGCACTTATGTGTTTTCTCCACCTATACGTTTTTAAATTTATTTCCATTATAAAAAGCAGTTGAACATAACAGTAATTTCTATTGCTGACCAAAAAGTTGCTGCCCTTTCTCTGTACTTTCCTAATCTGCATCAGGCACACTGAACAGCTTCCCTGCTTAGCATGTATTTTCATAGTCTACTTTGAATAAAACAAACCATAAGGCAGCCCAGGAATCTTGGCCCTTCCTTATGAAAAGCAGCATTAAAAACACAGATTATTTCTCTTGCTAATGGCCAGCTACTGAATGCTTTCTGATTGCCCTGAAAATTTCCAGTCCCACTGTCACACAATATGTTTTAGTGCTCAACAGGCACCAGATGATTAATCCCTTTTATCTGTTTCTGATAGCCAGGATACGTCTCTCCTGTATCCTACCTGGTCATCTTCTGCAATTCTCAGACTCCTCTTTTCTGCTTGCATTTTTTTTCCCTATTTCTGGAAGACAACAGAGAGCATTTGGTCTTTGAACCCCATGCTACTTCTTGTCATGTAATTCTTGCTCAGGAATTAACAACTCCAAACCAATTTTGGCTTGCAGGTGTTACAGTTTTGCAAACCCCACTCCTAACACTTCCTCGTCTCTCATCTCAGCTAATGTCTTTGCTTTTTTCTCATTATATTAAGACAAGCAATTTTTTTTTATGTGTAAGTCAGCTGCTGGGTTACAATCACCTTTTTTTCCCCTGCTTATGCATGTGTAACATACTTCCACTCTCGCCCTTACTCTTCCTTAAATATCTACAACTGGCCACAGTCAGAGCCAGTGTCTGACAACATACAGGAGGTTTTTATAATGCACTCTCAACCCTGCACAACTCCATTACCAATGACAGATAAACCAGCTTTCTTTAAGTAAACAATTCATTACAAGGACAGAAGTACTCTCAAAACTGCACAATTAACCTGTGCATGAATGCCTACTTTTCTCTAAATGTAACGCTCACTTCAGCATAAGTCTTTATAAGGATCTCCTGATCTTCCTACCCATGTCAGGTGGCTTTCCATGTTGATTTGTAGTACCTGGTGCTGCCTTACATTTCTGACAAGCAATTCTGATCCTCCTGGATTTCTTAGATAAGAAAACTCACATTCTCAGGAATCCTTGATGTGCGCTTTCTGCCCTACTCTCTTCGATGTCTGATCACCTGCCCTTAGCTCCTCCTTGCCTTTCTGACTGTTTTTCCACAGCATCTGCTATAGATCAGATTTGTTCAGGGAATTCTGAAGAGCTAAATATTATTTATCCCAATAAATGAGCTTTTTTTTTAATTGACCAAATTCCTAGCAATACCTGTTGTTACAACTAGGACATGTATTCCTAGGTTACTACCTAGCAGATTTTTATCTGCCAGACATTTTGTCTGTCTTAGAGATAGCTCCATACAGCAGAAAAATGCCCTTCCAAGTGCTGGGAGAGTCCTCCAGAATACCTTCTAAGTCTTACCCATACGCATAATCTGCAATATGAAATAATCAGCAAGAAAAATCTGTGGAGTAAGGACATTTTGACCCGGGGATGGAACTAACATTGACTCTCTATAGATCTTCAGGTTCTTTACAGAACATTCTTTTTGTACATGCCAGATCTGTGGGTCTGTCAAAGAGAGACAAACTGTTCTTAATGAAACACAAGTTATAAACCATAGCAGCTTTCTTGCTCATGAGCTATATGTAGATCAAACATAGTTATGTGTTTGCAGAATTAAGCATTTTTTGTCTTTTTAAAGAAGCATTTCATCAGCACATTTGTATTACAGCTTCTCAGAGCACTTTGTAACTATTGCTGCTTTGAGCATTTACTGTTCCTTCCCTCCATTCAGTGAGTAATATAATTTGCCCCTAATTTGGTCTGTTCCACCCTCACTACTCTGGCTTCTCACAAGCTCTGTATATCATATAAATTCTGCAATGCATATGGATATCTACATTTGCAATACTTTCCTCTTTCTTTGAACATTTACTTCATGAATCAAAATCAAAACATAGAAGTCTGTGGAAAATGTTACAAGATATTTTGAATCCTAAAAGAAAAAAAAAATCCAGGTTTAGCTAGAATTTGTACTAGCAGGTCTACTTTTATTACTTAATCTCTTTCTGTTTCTCTTCTTCTATAAATGCATATGTTTCATGCAATCTATCTTCTTCACATTTCTCTGTATTATTTCTTGGACCTAAACCATTTTTTTTTCTTCATATGTGCTTCAGGCTTCTGTCCTTCCTTTTCCCTAAGCATTCTCTAGGACATATTTACTGCAGAAGTTTCACAACCGAGCGTTCACAACTGCACTCAAGTGTATTTCCCCAATTATCTTGGCACTTCAGTGTCTGTTCTCTAAACCTTCTCCTGCCCAAAATTCCCACCCACATCTCACGGTAGAACCCTGTTACTCTTCCTGTCCCATTCCCTCTCTACCTCTGCTCCAGGCCACCACTGTTACCTGTTCTCATGTCTGTGAAAGGGAAGGTAGCCCAGATAGAATGGCAAAACATTTTGCCACACTGACTTTATGAACAAATTTGGTATCATACCATCTATTCCAAGTTTTGGAGCATTTTATTTAAAACAGCTTTAGAAATCACTGTCAAGTCACATTCTTTTCACAACTTTTTAGCCTAGGGAGACTGAGCATTCCCTGGTGAGACAGATTGTGTTCTTCAACAAAGTGTTCTCCAAGTTCAAGTATCCAGGAAGACTGAGGGAAGTATCATTAAGTTAAATGACAAATTTTAAATAAGAAATATAAAATAAAATAAAATATAAAATAAAATAAAATAAAATAAAATAAAATAAAATAAAATAAAATAAAATAAAATAAAATAAAATAAAATAAAATAAAATAAAATAAAATAAAATAAAATAAAATGCAGTCAGAAAGAAATGATGGTTTAAAACATCTCAGCTGAAATGTGGCCAGTAGAACTCGGAGGGCTTCAGTGCCAGCTGTAACTGCAATGCAAAGAGTAATATTGTCAGGGGATATGTTAAGACTAAGGAATGACATATGGAAATTATGAACTAGTAGAGGACTGTGAGGGCACTAAGGATCCACCCACTTACTAACGGTAATTATTGATGGGAAACACAGTCACTTGTGCACAATTTAGCAATAAGCACGATGATACCTCCTAGTCTTAGGAAAGGATGCTGTTTTCTCTTCTCCACTCTTCCTTTTGGAAGGTAACCAGTTCTCCCTCTTCCTTCTACACCTGTCTGGCCCAGACCAACTCACTTATGTCTATGCGTGTGTCCAGGTACCAAGGTATAAAGTAGATGAAGAGATGTAGCAGCTGACTTCTGATGAAAGTGGATTTACCATCCCAGGAAGCAGATAGAAAATTACTCAAGCAGAAGCCAGGAGTTTGCACTCAGCTTAGGGACCTGCACCAGCTGATGCAGGATCCAAGCAGCTCACAGAGCCAGTGTGTGGGAGGAGGTGGGAGACCCCAAGCTCTCACCAAAAGGGTGAAAGGAGAAGCAGGATTTGCTCATAGAAGCAGCAAGCTTTTTGACAGCTGAAGTCCATCCAGCCCACGGCACCTTAGCAGTTGAAGATCTCAGTATAAGTGAAATATCCTGCAAAAGATGGCCTTTCATGTGAGGAATTTTCTCAGGCCACAGGTGCTTCATCAGTTGTTTAAGAAGTGCAGTCACTTTATGGGAGCCTGGCAGCTGGTGCTGCCCCTACCTTTGTGATTTCTGAGGATGGGAGAGGGTGGGGTGGGCCCACTCCCAGCACACCAGTCTCAGGGCCACCAGGTCAGGCCAAGGCTCCCCTTGTGTCAACTTAGAATTCCTAAGGACGAAGGTGCTAATGGGGAAGTGTTGCTTGCTAAGGAGGGAAGCTGAATTTGCACTATTAAGTTTCTGTAAAAATAGACCTGAGGCATAGAAGAGGTCTAAGCATAAGGCAAGGGTTCTGTCAGAAGCAGGGCTCTCTGGAAGCTGAGACACCACTGGAACATCACATCGGGGACAGATTAATACAAAGCTTCAGGGACAAGGGGTTGAAGTGAACTAAAATGTTGAACAACTTGGACTGGGGAGTCTGATTGCATTCCTCCATACAATCACAGATCAAAAAATATGGTAAGCACCATCTTACAGTCTCGCTAGTATTCTATTAAGCAGCAGCTTGTGTAAGTTCTCCAAAACTGTGATCTCACCGGGGCTGTTTGTACTCCTCCCTTGTCACCTCCCTGTTCTAAAATGTTCAGTTTAATGTTTGCTTTTTCGGGAAGACTGCTCAGGTATTCGATTACCTTTGACTTCTATTATTGCCCAGATTGAGGACTTGGTTGAATGAAGGGCCTCTTTGACATCATTACACAAGTCGAGCATTCAGCAGTGTGAACAGCACTGTAAAACTCGCCCTTGCTATCAGAGGTGCAGCTCCAGTCAAGGCAGTCACTTATAAACCATTAACCCTGTGCTTCATTCTGCTTTGTCCTTAAAGCTCTGCTTCTGCATTGTGCACCAGTACCTTGCATCGAAACTGCGTCTCCAACGCACTGTTTCTCTAAAGCAGAAGCTTTCTTTCAGCAGGCATTATAATGCCAGTTTACTTTTGCAAAGTAGTGTAAAGTTCATATTGTACCCATATGCTTTCCTCAGAAGGAAGATACTTGCCCAGAGTGAGCAGTCTGGCTCCCTTACTGCGCTGTAGGTGTTTGCCAGAATGAGGAGGATTGTTGCATGTGCAATTTTAAAAATTGTTCTGTCATGCTACAAATTATAATTCTGAAAGGAGGCCTGCATTGTAGGTAAATGCAGTTGAAAGCCAATTTCTGATCTAACTTGTGCCTTACAGAGAGAAAAGAGAAATGTCACTGAACTGCCAGGTTTAGACTCCAACAAGGTCAGTCAAGAAATAATAGACAAAGCCCTCGGGAAACACATTACACCCATCACCCTGAAATCCACAATCAAAAACAACCCCTTGTATAGTGAAATCCGCGCGGATGACTACTGGGAGGAGAAGAAAAAGACGCCTTCCTGGACTGTGCAAGACTATGACAGGCAGTCAATGCACTCTAACTTGGCCAGCCACATAAAGGTAACACACTGCTGCTGCTGTGAGCTCTCTGCGAGTGCGTGAAACACTGTACAGCCCACTTGGCTGTTTTGAGGAGACTCCAGAAGAAAACACGAATGTATTTTCCGGCATAGATGTGACACTAGCATGACTCTGATCTGTAAAAGAAGTCTATGTACCTGATTAGACTCCAGGAATGTCAGTTCTGTGGAACACAACCTCTGTGCCTACAGAAGGTCTCAAACTACGCACTGCACAATGTATCCTCCCTGTATGTGTAGGGAAGAACCATAAACAAGGCACTTAAAATACTATATACCCACTTTAATAAATGTTGATAACACCATTCTGTTATGAAATATCACACATTTTCTCAGCCTCATCACATAGGATCCTGCCTGACTGTGTGTTGGCACAAATCACTTCTGAGTTTTTTTTCGGCTGTTCCCATTTTTGGGGAAAGGGCTGAGATCTGTGTTTATTTAATGTCTCTTCTTGATAATACAACATGGTTTCTTCTGGTTTTTTTAAAGACATTTCAATAGCTGGTGTCCTACATTTGGTTCCTGGCTGAAAAACCATCGTTTTAATTTTCCCTACAGGAATATTTGCAGCATCTGGCAAGTAGAACAACCTATGTTCAAGTGAAAGTCACTTGCATTTGTGTTGTGATGCATTAAATTCATTAATCACTATCTGACGGTAGCCAAAATACTTCTGGCTATGTTCTAATGACTTCATGTGAAAGACAGAAACTAAGTTCATTTTCTGATTTTTCTTTTAGGAAAATCCTAATGAGCTACAGTTCTGGATGGGAGATATTTATACTCCTGGGTACGATACTTTGTTAAAAAAGAAAGAGAGAGAAAAGAAACATTCCAAATGTTGCCGAATCATCCTGCTCATGGTACTAGCCATTTGCATCCTGATTACCATAGTCACGCTCAGCGTTTTACTTACTTAGTACAGCTAAATGATGTTGATGGGCATTTTTTCAATAAATATTTTTATTAAATTATTCCCCTCCCTTGTTTTATTTGAATTCCAGTTTTTGTCACAATTACGATTTGTTTGATATCACTATGCTACGATGTTCCTGTGCAGTGTAAGGAATTGATCCTGAAAAGATAAAAATGTTATGGGCATGACAGAATGTCTCCTAATGGGTATAATTAAAAAAAAGAAAATTATGTATATGCTACTTCTCTTAGTACCTTCTTCTTTTGACTACTGATTTGTGTCAGTATGTGTGGTATTGTACGTATAGTATGTAGAGACAACCAGCTATTTGTTCCAATAGACAACTACCACCTTGTTCATATGTTTAAGACAGCTATTATTGAAATATAGATGAACATGATAAAGTGGCATTTAAGACAGCCCAAAGAATTGTAAACCAAAAATTTCCACGTTATTTTGCGACAGAATGCACTGCTGCAATGATGCAGCACTCTTAGTAAAAAGCTAGCCTAAATGTACAAATATTTCCTCATACTTTTTCAGAGGAGAAAAGCAAAAACTAGACTGCTGAGCTTCCATCAAAAGAATTCCCTGTAACCTGTGGCAGGACTTCTTCATTGTTGTGTCATGTTCTTTGAATATGTGGCATCTCTATCACTCCAAAAGATGGAAAGCTATTTTTTTTAAATCTGCCACACCAAAAACTAGAATGAAATTGGTGGAACACTAGACAATAAACTGAAATTAGAACACACCTTAAAAAGAATAAATGTACATAGCCCTGCTGTTAAAATGTTCCTTGTAAATGAAAGGAACAAAATTAAAGGTTAAGAATAGTCTGACAATTCAGTTCATACACCCCAGAATTATTTAGGAGTATGAAAATACAAGATAAAAATTACAAAATAGTGAGTGAACAGTGAGAAGAAATTAAAATCTTTCTTTTCTTCCTGAAAAATACCCTGAGTGCTGCAGCCCCTTCTACCTACATATTAGGAAAAGGGCAATGAATGCAGTGAAGATGGGTTCTCTCTCACTCTCAAGGGAATGTAACAGATGCAGAAAAGCTGGAAAGTTGAGGTTCTACCGGATCTACCTCTTGTCACATAGAATCATAGAACCATGAATTCTTCCAGTCGGAAAAGAACTTTGGGATCATGGAGTCCAACTGAACTCATCTTCTGCTAAATCATGTCCTTCAAAAACTCATCTACCCGTGTTTTAAACACCTCCAAGGATGGTGACTCAACCACCTCCCTGGGCAGCTGTTCCTGTGCTTGACCACCTTTTTGGTAAAGAAATTCTTCCTAATATCCAGTCTGAACCTCCCCTGGTGCAGCATTTGTCCTATCACTGTCACTTGTGAGATCAATGCTGTCTCTGCTACAGCCCTCTTTCAGGCAGCGATGAGGTCTCCCCTCAGCCTCTTCTTCTCCAAGCTAAACAACGCCAGTTCCCTCAGCTGCTCCTCACAGAACTTGTTCTCCAGACCCTTCACCATCCTCGTCACCCTTCTCTGGATGCATTCCAGCACCTCAAAGTCCTTCTTATACTGAGGGGCCCAGAACTGAACCCAGTACTCAAGGTGTGGTCTCACCAGTGCTGAATATAGGGGCACAATCCCTGCCCTGGTCCTGCCAGCCACATTGTTTTTGATACAGCCCAAGATGCCATTGGCCCTCTTGGCCATCTGGGCCACTTCTGGCTCATATCCAGCCCCTGTCAACCAATACCCCTAGGTTCTTCTCCTCCAGGCATCTCTCCAGACACTCTTCCCCAAGCCTGTAAAGCTGCACAGGGTTGTTTTGTCCCAAGCGCAGGACTCAGCATTTGGTCTTGTTGAATCTCATCCCATTGGTCTAAGCCCATTGATTCAGCCTGTCCAGATCTCTCTGCAGTGCCTCCCTTCCTTCAAGCAGATCAACACTTCCACCCAGCTTGGTGAAACATAAGAACATGAAATGTGCTTTGGAATAGGCCAGGAATAGGACCAAGGGAGAGAGCGTATATTGACCCCTCTAATTTTAGCACGTGCACCTTTGCAGGGCTTTAAACTCAGGTCAGGATGGATCCATCTTTAAGTACAGAGAGAAACTCAGCCTGCACAGGCAATGTGCGATTGCAGCCCAGAAAGCCAGCCGTACCCTGGGCTGTATCTGAGAAGTGTGGTCAGCAGGGCGAAGGAGAGGATTCTGCCCTAGTGAGACACCACCTGGAGCCCTGTGTCCAGTTCTGGAATCCCCAACACAAGAAGGACACAGAACTGTTAAGAGGAGACCACATAGATAATCCAAGGGCTAGAACACCTCCCTGTACGAGGACAAGCTGAGAGAGCTGGGGTTCTTCAGCCTGGAGAAGAGAAGGCTCCAGGGAGACCTTAGAGCAGCCTCCCAGTACTAAAAGGGACTCCAGTAATAATGAGGAGGGACTCTTGATCAGGTATTTCATTTTAAGATGAAAAGAGGTGAGATTTAGATTAGACATTAGGAAGAAATGTTTTCCTATGAGGGTTGTGAGACACTGGCACAAGTTTCCCAGAGAAGATGTGGCTGTCCCGTCCCTGGAGGTGTTCAAAGCCAGGCTGGATGGGGCTTTGTGCAGCCTGGTCTGCTGGGAGGCGTCCCTGCCATGGCAGGGGGTGGTAACTGGGTTATTTTTGAGGTCCCTTCCAACCAAAACTATTCTATGATTCCATGACAAAATGTGGCAGTAAGACAAGTGGGTTTAATTTCTTCCATCCTCGTCTGGTCTACGTTTGAATCTCATTTGTACCATAACTATTTGGACCCTAGTCTAGCTTGGAGTTTAACTGGTTTAATAACCAAAGCTAAAGCAGTTTACTGCTTTAATCTGATAAGAAACCAACTGCAGAAGTGTAGCAGCAATTTAATGCACGGGCATGAAATCAGTATCCTTATGACAAAATAGAGCACTGCTGTAAATACGCAGGGGAACTCGGTCTCCTGGCTTGCTGCAGTTTCAGTGTAGACAAGTGATCTTGTCTGAAAGATCAGGTACATTCTACTTATGAAAGTAAGAACCTGGGAGCGTTTTACAAGACTAATAGCTGACATTATGAAGCAATTATTCACAGTAAAGCAACAATACTTAGCTACTTTTTCCAGCCGAAGTACATTTTCTTTAAGTGTATTGCATACAATGCTGAAATGTATTATTGTAAATTATGGAGGCCTGCCAGCAGGAAACCTAAAATCAGAGGGCTCTGAAATTTCCAGGAAAACAGCCAATAAAGCTAGTTTCTCAACTGCATTGCTCTCTGAGGGTTTAGCAGTAGGGATAAAATTGTTTTCTCCAAGAATCCATTAATGGCTGTTTCAGTCTGGTTTCGCTGCTGTCATCTAGCAGAGAGTCCGAAAAGAGGACAAACGTTTCAGACACGGAGATGCCAGTTGGGAGTTTGACTTATTTTCCCTCCTTTTTTGAGGGGGAGGTGATGTTTTATGTTCGGCTCACACCGTTGTAATGCGGGTTCCTTTGCTGACACCTCGTGGCAGAGCAGAGAGACACCCCCCCCCACCCCCCCCCAGTACTCTGCTCACACACGTTTTCCCTTATGGATGAGCAGCAACGCTAAAAATGGTAGAAAAAGACCCATTCATGCTCTGCCTGGCCTTTAAGGGGCTTGCTGCTGCGCACTTGAGAGAGCGTTCACAGGAGGACAACCCATTGTCTGCGGAAATGAGGGCTGTGTTCTAGGGTTTGAGAAAATAAACAACAATTGAATACTTTAGGAGGGGGGAAAAAAAAGTCAACAGACTGAGAAAAAAAGACCACTCTTCAAAAGGGAGTGGTGGAGCCTCAGGATCCTTTTCATGATGTTCTTAGTCTAAAAACAAGCTAGGAGACACTCCTTCTTTAACAACTTGATGCAATACTTGAGAAGTTGTGACAGTCTGGTCAAGTTCCCTCTGACTGGAAAAGGGAAAAGGGAAAACATAAGTCCCATTTTTAAAGGAGATTAAAAAAGAAGACCCAGGGAAACACAGACTGGTCAGTCTCACCTCTGTGCCTGGCAAGATCATAGAGCAGATCTAGCGGGAAACTCTCCTGAGGCACATGGAAAATAAGGAGGTGATTGGTGACAACAAATGCAACTTTACTAAGGCAAATCTTGCCTGACAGATTTGGTGGCCTTCCACGACTGGTTCTACAGCATTGGTGGAGAAGGGAAGAGTAACTGATGTCATCTACCTGGACTAGGGCAAAGCATTTGACAGGGTCCTACATAACATTCTTGTCTCTAAATTGAAGAGACGTGGATGTGCTGGATGGACAACTCTGTGGATGAAGAATTGACTGGATGGTTGCACAACGGTTCAATATCCAAGCAGAGGGCAGTGGTGAGTGGCATTCCTCAGGGCTCAGTATTGGGACAATTGTTGTTTAACATATTTGTTGCACACATGGACAGTGGGATTGAGAGCACTCCCAGCAAGCTTGCCAGTGACACCAAGCTGTGTGGAAGGAAAGGATGCCATCCAGAGAGACCTGGACAGTCTGGACAGGTGGGTTTCTGTGAGCTACGTGAAGTTCAACAAGGCCAAGTGCAAGATCCTGCACTTGGGGTGGGGAAATCCCAAGCACAAATACAGGCTGGGCAGAGAATGGATTGAGAGTAGCCCTGAGGAGAAGGACTTGGTGAATGAGAAGCTCAACATGAGCCAGCAAAGTGCGCTTGCATCCCAGAAAGCCAAACCATGTCCTGGGCTGCATCCAAAGCAGTGGGATCAGCAGGGTGGGAGAGGGGATTCTCCCACTCTACTCTGCTCTCATGAGAACCCACCTGGAGCCCTGAGTTCAGTTCTGAAGTCCTCAGCACAGGAAGGACATGGACGTGTTAAAGCAAGTCAAGAGGAGACCACAAAGATGACCAGAGGGCTGGAGACGCTCTGCTATGAGAGGCTAAGAGAGTTGGGCTTGTTCTGCTTGGAGAAAAGAAAGCTCCTGGAAGAACTTAGACCAGCTTTCCAGTACTGAAAGGGGCTACAGGAAAGGTGTGAAGGGGCTCTTGATCAGGGGTTGCAGGGGTAGGATGAGTGGGAATGGTTAAAAGATGAAAGAGGGGAGGTTTAGATTAGATACTAGGAAGACATTTTTTTACTATGAGGGTGGGGAGGCCCTGGCCCAGGTTGCCCAGAGAAGCTGTGGCTGCCCCTCACTGGAGGTGGTCAAGGCCAGATTGAATGGGTCTTTGAGCCTCCTGATCCAGTGGGAGGTGTCCCTGCCCATGGCAGAGGGGTGGAACTGGATGGGCTTTGAGGTTCCTTCCAATCCAAAATATTCTATTCTATAATATTTAGTTGTGTGTGTTATAGAAGAACAATTTTAATTTTTCTTTGGCACGTTTTCTTTGTGTTGCTTCTTTTACAGTGTGGATTTTTATTATTATAGTCCATTAGTGACAGGGACTGAAAAAGAAACTCATCAGGTAATTTTCATAAACTAGGGTCAGCATAGGAGTTTGGAGAATAGAATGCTTAGTGTATTCCAAAAATGCTTTTAAAACTGGATTAATACAACAACTCTACTAGGTAATGACATGAAATAGGACATATGGAATTTTTTCCTTGGTAAGTAATCTCTGGGCTCTACATTCATTGGTGTCAACTTGGTCTAAGAGAACACTTACATATGCTTTGTTTCATTTAAACAGGATTTAAGCTGGTGCTTAAAGCTAGGAAAGTAGTTAGATTTTGGTCAGAACAGAAACAAATGTTGGCATGCGTTTAGATTTTTTTTATTCCAATGGTAATCACCTCAAATGACAGCAGAGTTTCCTACTTATATTAAAAACTGTAACTAGAACTCTACTCACAACACGTAGAGCAGGGATATAACTATGGTGCAATACTACCTTTGACTGGGAAAACTAGCATTTGCAGTGAGACGTAGCAGGAATTATTCTTAGAAACTCTCCAACTGCAACCTGGAAGCAAATAAGAGCACTCGTTCATGTAGATTCTGCCAACTTACAATTGCACTGGCACCTACTGTATTTCAAAAATTATTTTAGAAAAAATAACTTCTTTCTCTCTAATAAATAAGGATCACCTTTCAAAACTAGCTAAGCAATTGAGCCTGATTTTTTATTATCTTTTAGTACAGCCACTCTCCCAAATCATTTGAGCATCTTGGAAAATTCTGATGAGGAAATTTCCTCCCTCTTCCTTTGCTACATTCTTCCGTTTCTGAAAGTGTCCATAATATGCAACTAAGTTCTCATGTTATTTTCTTTTAGCCTGTGAAGCTGCTGAACCCCAGGCTCCAACAGCCACTATTTGGGGAAATAACTGCTCCCTCTCTCCTTCAGAAAAACATAGAGCTGGGCCATGCAAAAGATCTTGCATGGCTTGTTGCTCTAGCATGGTATGCGTTTTCACACTTTCCAGCTTCATATTTTTCCATCTGCCAATCTACTCATTAAACAAGACAAGGTCTAAATGAGGAAAAGGAGAGGGAAAGAGACATTTTGTATTCACCGTAGATAAAGACTGGAAGTTGGCCAATGTGACGCCCATCCACAAGAAGGGCCATAAGGATGATCCAGGTAATTACAGACCTGTCAGCCTGACCTCGGTCCCAGGTAAAATCATGGAGCAGATAATCCTGGGTGAAATCATGTGGCACCTGTAGAACGGCCAAGAGATCAGGCCCAGAGAGCATGGGTTTAGGAGGGGTAAGTCCTGCCTGACCAACCTGATCTCCTTTTACGACCATGTGACTCGCCTGGTGGATGAGAGGAAGGCTGTCGATGTGGTATACCTGGACTTTAGCAAGGCCTTTGGCACTGTCTCCCACAGTAGACTCCTAGGGAAGCTGGCAGCCCGTGGCTTAGATGGGAGCACTCTGTGCTGGGTTAGGAATTGGCTGGATGGCCGAGCCCAGAGAGTGGTGGTGAATGGTGTTTCATCCAGTTGGTGGCCGGTCACCAGTGGTGTCCCCAGGGATCAGTGTTGGGTCCCGTCCTGTTTAATATCTTTGTTGATGATCTGGATGAGGGGATTGAGTCCATCATCAGCAAGTTTTCAGATGATACCAAGCTGGGAGGAAGGGTTGATCTGTTAGAGGGCAGGATGGCCCTACAGAGGGACCTGGACAGACTGGAGAGATGGGCCGATTCTAATGGGATGATGTTTAATAAGTCCAAATGTCAGGAACTTCATTTTGGACACAACAATCCCATGCAGAGCTACAGACTGGGGACAGAGTGGCTGGAGAGTAGTCAGGCAGAAAGGGTCCTGGGAGTGCTGGTTGACAGGAAGCTCAACATGAGCCAGCAGTGTGCCCAGGTGGCCAAGAAGGCCAATGGCATCCTGGCCTGCATCAGGAATAGTGTAGTGAGCAGGACCAGAGGAGTTATCGTCCCCCTGTACTCAAGTTCAGGCCTCACCTTGAATACTATGTACAGTTCTGGGCCCTCCAGTTTGGGAAAGATGTCGGGATGCTGGAGTGTGTCCAGAGGAGGGTAACAAGGATGGTGAAGGGGCTGGAGCACAAGCCCTACGAGGAGCGACTGAGGGAGTTGGGGCTGTTTAGTTTGAAGAAGAGGAGGCTCAGGGGAGACCTCATTGCTCTCTACATCTCCCTAAAAGGAGGTTGTAGTCGGGCAGGGGTTGGTCTCTTCTCTCGGGTGACCAGTGACAACACAGGAGGGCATGGACTCAAGCTTCGTCAGGGAAAGTTTAGGCTTGATGTGAGGAAAAAGTTCTTCCCTGAAAGGGTGATTGGCCATTGGAATGAGCTGCCCAGGGAGGGGGTGGAGTCACCGACCCTGGAGGTGTTTAAGGGGAGACTGGATGAGGCACTGAGTGCCATGGTTTAGATGATGGTTGGTGTTAGTGTGGGTGTTGGTTTTAGTGTTGGGTTATAGGTTGGACTTGATGATCTCAGAGGTCCTTTCCAACCTTATGACACTGTGATACTGTGATACTTTAGACTTGAGTTTAGACTTGATATGAGGAAAAAATTCTTCACTGAAAGGGTGATTGGTCATTGGAATGGGCTGCCCAGGGAGGGGGTGGAGTCACCGACCCTGGAGGTGTTTAAAGGGAGACTGGATGAGGCACAGAGTGCCATGGTCTAGATGATGGTTGGTGTTAGTGTTGGTGTTAGTGTTAGGTTATAGGTTGGACTTGATGATCTCAGAGGTCCTTTCCAACCTTGTGATACTGTGATACTGCAAAGTTACCTTGGTCACATCAGGATCTGAAAAAGGAGGATGCAATATGAGTTGTGAGATGTCATGTATTATCATAGAATCATATAATCTTCTGGTTGGAAGAGACCCCTAAGATCATCAAGTCCAACCGCACTCATTATCTGATAAACCATGTCCCTCAAAAACTCATCTATCCTTTTTTTAAATAACTCCAGGGATGGTGATTCAACCACCTCCCTGGGCGACTTGTTCCAGTGCCTGACCACCCATTCAGTAAAGAAATTCTTCCTAACATCTAGTCTGAACCTCCCCTGGCACAACTTATGGCCGTTTCCTCTTGTCCTATCAGCTGTCACTTGAGAGGAGAGATCAACACTCGCTCTGCCACAGCCTCCTTTCAGGCAGTTGTAGACAGTGATGAGGTCTCCCCTCAGCCTCCTCTTCTCCAAGCTAAACAACCCCAGTTCCCTCAGCTGTTCCCTGTAGGACTTGTTTTCCAGCCCCTTCACCAGCCTCGTTGCTCTTCTCTGGACGCGCTCCAACACCTCAATATCCTTTTTGTACTGAGCAGCCCAGAACTGAACACAGTACTCGAGGTGTGACCTCACCAGTGCCGAGTACAGGGGCATAATCACCTCCCTGGTCCTGCTGGTCACATTGTTTTTGATAGAGGCCAAGATGCCATTGGCCCTCTTGGCCACCTGGGCACACTGCTGACTCATATTCAGCCTGCTGCCGATCAGCAACCCCAGGTCCCTCTCCTCCAGGCAACTCTCCAGCCACTCTTCCCCAAGCCTGTAACAGTGGGGTTGTTGTGCCCCAAGTGCAGGACTCGGCATTTGGTCTTGTTAAACCTCATCACATTGGTCTGAGTCCAGCCAACCAGCCTGTCCAGATCTCTTTGCAAAATATAAATTTCTCTGGGCAGTGCAGGAGTTACTCCTTCAGTTACAGTGTTCTGTTGTTGGAGTGCTGAATTAATACCTACTTGGACATTAAAGAATAACAACAGAACCTGTGTGAATGCTGAACATCTTTGATGTCTATCATTGAAAGATCAGGAAAGTGTTCACAAATTGCCCTGCCCAAGGAGAGATGTTTTGAAGGAGATCAGACTCAGCACCTTATTTAAGGACCTGGCTCTGCATGGTTATGCTCTTTTGAATGGAATAATTCACTGAAGTACAAATTTACAGTTATGTTAATCAAATGAACTAAGCATCAGACAGCCTTCCAGCACAACAGATGTGACGTTCCTGTCAACTATTTTCTGAGCAGGTTTGAACAAGCTTCCCCAAGCTCTCTAACGCACAGTTAAAGCCCCTTCCCCAACTTCATTCTTTTTCAAAGAAAAATTATAGAAAAAATGAAATCACACTAAATATATATGTATTTTTACATACACATAGCCACACACAGAAAGGATATTATGCAATACTCCCAAGAAAGGGAAGGAGGGAACGGAAAATGGGAAAAAAGGGAAAAAAAAGAACAAAAAAACCCAGGTATGCACACTTGAAAACCCCAGTAATTAACAAAGTAAAGAACTAGAAAAATCTCATCACTTCCCTTGAGAAAAGCAGGACAGCCAAACCAGGCCCAGCACTCTCCCCTCACACATGGGCAGACAACAACAGTCACCAAAGGCCTCAGCTCCAGACAGGACCAACGCAAGGGACCTACTGTTCCCAAACCTCGCCGGAAGAGAAGAGAGCAAACTCTCTTATCTAGACCTTATTTATATGTTGTGTAATGTTCAAGGAAGATATGGAATACTTCCGTAGATTTCTGACACCTGTTGTTAAGGAAGACCTAAAAAAATCCAAAAGCCAACCCACTACAATGAGTATATTAGCCAAATGAACTAAGCATCAGACAGCCTTCCAGCACAACAGATGTGATGTCACTGTCAATTATTTTCTCATCTGATTATGCTCGTTAGAACATACTCCTAGATTTAAAAAGCTAGAGCAGTAGTTACTGGTTGTAACAAGCAACAAGTGTAACATAAAGTGTACCAACTCTTTTTGTTGCACAAGCTATATTTTAAAAGTTTTTAGTACCTAGCATTTTGGGTGGATTATACTTTTGGATTTAAAAACAGCGCTTTCCTCCTATATAGTTTCCTTTATAAAAAAAAATGCTTCTGCACTATATAATTATTTTAGTTGTTGTTAGGATTTCCCAGAAAGCTTTGCCCTGTGGACAATACAAATCCAGAACATGTTTATGGATTCACAGTTCTGCTATGACTTTACCTGTACAGCTGTAAACTGATTATTTGCATTGAGTAGGAATGCATTAATAAATACTGGAGACGTTCGTCTGTCTGACATTGGCTAAGACTCAGGTCTCTGCTACATACAGACACAGGGCATCTGGATTAAGGGTAAGAATATGATATGAGCCACGGTTAAACTCAGAAGCAGATGCTAAGTTTGACTGGCCTGTGGCTGTTTCCAGTCCATTCGCTGAAGGAGATCAACAGAACAATGTCTTGGAGAAAAATAAATTTCTTCATGAAACACTGGCCTCTAAGTTGATGAACCTACATCTGCAAGAAATTTAACTTGCAAGATTCAGGGTTTGAGGGTATCCTCTCAACTTGGCTCCTTCTCTCTTCTAAGGAGTTTTATTTGCAATGTTTTAATTACCTTCCATGGGGCTGGGATTTGTTTTTCTCACATTCACATGATCTACACCATTAAGCTAGCTTACTGAGTTAAATCTTGAAAATGGACATCTGCCCAGGTTTTCAGGTGCTCTGCTTCTCTGGACATGTCCAACTGCAAACAGCAATGTGTGACGGTTGCTGTTATTGACATAAAACCATCTTAGAACTGTCCCTGGATGGATACTTCCCAAACAAACAGAAACACAATCCAGACAGATTTCTGCTGCAGTGCAGATGCAGTTCAAGCTTGAACTGAGATGGAATCTGAATGCACGTGTGTTTTAATAGAAAGAGCTTTTGACCAGATCCCCCGGATTGTATGACCCTGACTTCCCCCTTTTGCAGCTGCTTTTCAGTGGACTCCTACCTGGGAGCAGACAGTCTGGTTGGTGGTGGTGCATGTTGGCAGGCAACATGCTTCCCATCAGAAAGATTTGTCAGTATTTTTGAGCTGTGGAGGCTGACTGTGAATCTCTGTCACTGTTCACATTTCACAATGATCCTGATACTGCTCTAATGCTGACCACAACACATTGAATCCAAAATCAGAATACTCAGTTATGAATGGCATATTGTTAGGGGCTTTTTTTCCTCCCCAGACCTAATGAAAACCATCTGGTTGTGGAAAACAAAAATGGGACACTCTTTCCTCTGATATATTGCACTCTGTTAAGGCAACCCAGCAACAAAATTCTGGTACACAGATATATTTTCAATGCATTACTGAAACAAGCTGGCATGCAGTTCTTGTGTGACATTGAGAGAGAGAATTCATAGCAGTGTGACTTACTGTATTTACAGGAAAATGTGCAAATCCTTAGTTCGTGAGCATTAGTTTTTCCCACATACTTAGCTTTGCAGACAACACAGCATATAAACCAGCCTTCGCAAAGGGGGTTTGATTCCCTCTGGGGCTTCCTCTGTGCTGATTGTGCTCTTCCTGGAAACTCTTCAAAAGACCACTTCCAGCTCAGAAACCAATTTGCTGCAGCTGCTGCAGTAAATTGAAACTCTTGTAGCTCTATGTGGGTTTATCTGTGGGGATTCTCATTGTGTGTGGTAAGGTTGCTCTTGTTGGAGTAGGCAGTGTGGAGGTAAGGTGGAAGGCAGGGAGTTTCATGACAGCACATTGTTGCTACATTGCACAAACCTGCTGGATATGAGGCTTATTTGGTTCAGATTTTTAGTACCTGTTGGTGTACAGTGTATGAAGTAAATGTCAGTCTTTAAAGCTGCTTCTCTCTGGGCACAAGTGGATCCTGAAAATATGCATATATGTGTGCATACTGAAGCAGTATTTTGTGTTCAGCTGTTCAAGTGTCTCTCTTCTAAATAACTTGGTGCTTTCTCAGAAAGGGAAGTGATAAAGATGGTCCATTGTGAAGATGCTAAATGATGGTTGTGGAAGATGCTTGCTCTTGTTCCAAGTCTGATTTCACTTTTTTATCACCCTCATCTGCATTCTTAGTTTTCTGAACTACAAGTATGGGAACCTTTTGAAAGTTCTTAGGGTATCAGACAATCTGGAGTTGGAGGGGTAAGAGCTATAAGCGAATAATATTCTGTATATAACCTGCATTCTTAGTGCTAAATTGCTAAGGGAAAGACTGTGTATCTTATAGAAGTAGCAGTTATTGTAAAATAAGAGCCAGACCTTCTGTCTTTAAAATTGCGTTAATTCTCTTTCTTTTTAATGAGCAATGTCATAAGTGCTGTCTCAATGAGAAGTGAGCTGAACCAAGCATTAGTAAATTTGTTTGTGTGTAATTTACATAGCTGGAAGCCAAAAGTGCTCTTTCTTTTTTTAGTCACCTTTTTTTTTAAGGCTGTTCCTTAAGATTAACTGTACTGAATCTCAGATCCACTTGTATTGCGTACATGGCAGAAAATTCAAATCAGGAATCAGAAAGCTCTGTTGTGCTCTGAAATGGTCTGTGTTGCCATAAGGCTAGGGCAAGTTATTGTATCTTCATGGCACCCCATGAAAATTTCTGAGACATGCAATATTAAGCTACCATATAGCACAGTTTTCAGCAGAGTATAATGTGAGAGAGCTTTTTAATCAGACCGTTTGAAAACAAAATAACAAGAAAGGAAAAGGGAAACCTCGTGATTCATTAAGATTAAGCTGAGGATAAAGAGACAGTTATGACATAAGTTTTTTTCCGTGGTTGAATTGTTGCATAGAAAGTGATCTATAATTAGAACAAAAATAAATCCTGAACAAGGCATTTAAAATCAAATGAGTTGATGTAATAACAGCTCTGGCTTTGTTCATATGCGTAAAAATATAAAGAGTTAGAAGTAATTAGATCTGAACTATAAGATTACACAAAGCTCAAAGCTATGGGCTCTCCTAGCAAATGAAGTAAATACAATGTTTGCAGCCTCTATGCCAGTGCATTAAATTGGCAAGTCATCAAATCACTAGGCAGTAGAAAACAAACTAGTAACACCTAGTGCATAAAGTTGTAATGCTGTGAGGAAATGGGCATTGCAACATATCATAGAATCACCTGAGTTGGAAGGAGAACGTCCTGAGTTGGAAGGAGACCCACAAGGACCATCAAGTCCAACTCCTGCCCCTGCACAGCACAGCCCCAACACTCATACTGTGTGCCTGAGGGTGTTGTCCTACCACTTCTGCAATATTGTCATGCTTGGTGCAATGAATTCTTCCTTGGGGAGCTGTTCCAGTGCTCCACCTCCCTCTGTGGGAAGAACATCTTCCTAATATCTAACCAAAACCGCTGAAGGAGAGAAGTATCCACTAAGAAACCATATGCATGTCTGAACTTTAAGTGAAAGATTACCTTCCTCAGGGTTTTCTTGACAAAGAAAAATAGAATGTGATGGTAGACTCTGTAGTGGCACACATTATATTTTACCTTACTGTCTTTAACTGCAGGTGCCTTGGTCAGGTACTTTCCCCAGTCACCTTTTTTTCACTAAGCAAGTCTACCACCAAGAAACCTACTTCCATTCTGAGTGAGATCTCCTTCCATCAGGGTAGGTTATTACATGCTCATCCTTGTTTAGACATAACAGTTGCAATGATGAGCCAGTAAGAAGCTGTGAAGGTGCCTGGCCTTTCTTGCTTGACATCCTGGCAGGGGGGAGCTGCCCGTGACTTCTCCCTTTGTTTCACGCCTGTAAAATTTCTGAGATGCTCAGTCATGTATGCCTCTGTCTCAATACATGCTATCTAGTGCATTTTCATCTTAGTTTTTTGGTTTTTTTCCTTTTAGGAGTGAATCCACAGCCTGTTCATTCACAAAATCAGTGTGCCCACTCATGGCTTTAGGGACAGGCCTGGCTTTCACTGCTACTCAGAACAACTGCTTGGGCTTCCCACATTATAGTGAATTTTCCGGTGAAGTTTGGTGATACATGCAAACATATATACACAGAATCATAAAATGGTTTGGGTTGGAAGCAGCCTTAAAGCCCAACCAGTTCCAACCCCCCTTCCATGGGTAGGAACATCTCCCACTGGATAAGGTTGCTGATTCTGCACATACATGTAACTATGTCTGTGTACACACACCTGTGTATGATAGATACTTATGTGTTTGTGTGTGTACACACTTGGAAAAAAAACATTTGGTCCTATGAAGCTGTTACCTCCTGAAAGGAGGAGGTGGTTTTTTCCAGCATCCAAAGCAGAAAATCTCCATTGTCAAGAACAATTTTGCTTAAGAAGTACTTAAGCAGTAATCAGGGTATACTAAGACAGACAAGACACGTAGTACTTGAGAAACAGATGGCATTAGTCCTGTGCTATACATTGCTTAAAACTGCTGCTCCTTCTTTAGGAAGTCTGGTTGATCAAGTAACAAGGGAAAGCGACTAGGCTGGAGGCCATAACATGACTTCCATTGTTATGGATCTGTGCTGAACATTGCTTTCCACTGGTAAGCCCACTTAGGAAAAAAAGATGTGATGAAATAGCTTTTTGAGATCTTGTACTGAATTCTGCAGAATTCCATGAAGCTGCATTTCCCAGGCAGCTGCGAGTCGGAGCTGCCCAAGGCATGAGAGGGTGTGCAGGTGCCCTGCCTATTGGATGGGCAGATCAGCCAAGAAGCTGGGCAGATAGATGCTGCAGAAGCTTGTCTGGATGTACCAGCTGCCAAGGAGCAGGGCAGCCCTGCAGCTGGTGGCCAGGGGCTGTTGCTCCTGGGGGAAAACAAACAGGTAACAATGGTCATCTCTGCCTTTTCCTGCTGAAAGTTCTAGTGGGATAAGATCACTGAAGAGAGACTGCATCCTGTCCTTTAAAGAGCTAAAAAGCCCCCTCACCTGCAAATACTTTTCCATGTTAAGAGTTGAGGCTCAAATATTGCTGAAAATATAACTTTTTTTTCTGTTGTTTTTTTTATCGATTTTGCCTTCCTTATTCAGCACAGCGATGCGAACCAGAAGGGTGAGCTCACCAAATTTAAAACGGTATCTATTTCTGTGGATTTGCAGGAGGTATTTGGTGTTCAAAATTAGTTTCGTGTCTAGTAATTATTAAGTAAACTGCTGATACATTCTTATGAATTATTGAAGAGTAAGCTGTTACTGATCATATCAGCAGAATGCATTTGAGGAAGATATTGATCAATGAGATAAAGAGGAAGGCCTTCTTTATCAAGTTATACAAACTAAAAAGCACTAAATTCTGTCCTTAATAGCACAGTGATGCACTAAACCTAATTGACAATTACCAAAGTCCAGGAGGCTTTCCCTGCCTGCTCTCCATTTTTCCCCTCTGTTAGGAGGTAAGCTTCTAGATGTGACTTTAAAACTTGATAATGACTTGGAGCAAGTGTTGAGGAATCCTCCTCATGAATTGAAAGAATGTCCTTCTTGTAAGAATGACAATAGAATCATAGCATGATTTGGTTTGGAAGGGACCTTTACAGATCATCCAGTCAACCTCCTCCATGCATGAGCAGGGACATGTTCAACTAGGTTAGGTTGCTCAGAGCACCATCCAACCTGACCTTGAATGTTTCCAGGGGTGGGGTATCCACCAGCTCTCTGGGCAACCTGGGCCAGCGCATTACTAATTTCATTGTGAAAACATATCTGCTCTGAAACCCGATGCTCTCAGAGCCCGAATGCAGGTGATCGTGTGCTGTTAACGACCAAAGGGCCCCGGGCTGCTCTGAAACCCGAGATGGGACTCCCTAGGGGTTGGCATCTATGGTTGTCTCTAAGCGGAGCCAGGGTGAATGCATTCTGCTGCCAAGCAGTTGCAGGAACACTTCAGGAGCTGAGAGCCTTCTGGCACAGCAGTACTACCTTAATTATTACTGTCCAGCTTCTGACAAGAAAACAGTAGTAGCTTGTGTTTTTTTTTCTTTTTTCTTTCCTTATACTCTGTTCAGAGGTGAATAACTTCGGTCCTGCACATGCGTGCATGGTCCTCCATGTATGCAGTAATGCTAAAACACAAAGTGACTTACAGCCACTCCAGAAACAGAACTTGAAGGCATTCTAAGTAATTCAGCAGGATAGTCATAAACAAGGATTTTGTTCTGTTTTAATTATACTGAAAGACTTTGCCAAAAACCTAAACGCTCCCCATTTCTTTCAGTAAGTAGCAGCAGTCTGTTCTGCCTTATGACCTGGTTCTGCCTTCTAAGGCCTCCAGCTCTGGAGTTCCAAAATAAAAATAAAATAAAATAAAATCTGAAAGTTATAAAAGTAGGCTTCATAAAGCAGTTGGCTGTAACTGCTATGCGTTATAATCTCAGAGTTGGGTTTTCATTTACATCTATATTTTTCCAGAAGAATAATAACATGTCAAACATGGTGATAAGCTCCATTACAGTAGAAAAGGACTTTTTTTGGTGACACAACATAAATTTGCTTTTGCTTAGTATAACCTCTCCAGATGATAATTTATGTTAAACTAAGAGTGAAATCTTAAGCAAACAGTTATTCCCTTGATAAAAATACTGGCAGTAAACCAGGGAACACATGTGTGATTACTGTTGCATTGTATAATTTCTCAGGGTTTCTTAAATCTTTAGGTTCTCCTTCAAAGTTTAATTTGATGCTTTTATTTTTTTTTCATGAACTTACAGAAGACCAGGAAGAAGAATGCTAATCTCTAATTTTAGAGGACTGATCTTTGATTTTGTCTTTCCATTGTTTGTATAAAAAAAGCCTTGACAAAATAATATTATTATTAACCTTATTATTGAACTTTACTTGGTATAAAAAGCACCCTGATATAACTCATCTGTTACCAAAATCTGCAAATGTGAATGAAAGTGTTTTCTCTTAAGGCATCACATTGTTTCACACCCTGAATAAAAATCTCAAAACCCCTAAACCTATTTGTGGCTTCCCTTTTGGAAACTGCTCTTAAAATATATTATCACAAGCACTGTGCTTGTGACCCAGATAGGGGCCTGGCAAGCAAGGGAGTCAGTATTTTGGAAAGAATTCATTGCTGTCAATGGACCAGTAAATGTTGGATAGAAATAAACACAAATGCATTTTATTGCATAGGTTCAATGGAGCAGCACATATAGCATTGACATGGCAGAAAACCACTTGCTCTGGCAGAGCATTGGGTCCTTCATATAGAAACATCAATAAGAATCTTTGGAAAGCTTCATCCCAGTTAAGGAGAGTGGAGAAGTACTACCGAGATGTAGAACTAGAAAGAGAAACAGGTACCATAAGTTTAGACAGAGAACCATCAGAGCTCCTGCAGAGAACTAAGGTGGAGGGCTTTCAAATAAAAGCATGAGCGCAGACTCTTCATTTTCAGTATCAGTCTCAAAAGAAGACCTGAAAATTCTGAATGGAGTCAAAGAATTTGTACTAAGAATATATGTCTTGAACTCCCCCTGCTTTAATAGCATTTTTGAGTGACTGAACCCAAGTCATCTTTGAGAAATGCTGATTTGATAATATGAAGAACCTTAAAGTTTCAGGACGTGTTTTCATTGTTGTCAAGAACAGAAATGGACCAAGCACAGCCTCTTGTGCTCAGGACAGCTTTCCACTCTCAGCTGTTGTCATGTTTTATATGATCAGAAATTGGTGGGTTTGCTTTAGGTTCTCTCTAGGAGCCATAGGTAGCAAACAGATAAATTTTTTGAAAAGTTACAGTGATGCTGTTCCATTCTCTTAGTATCTCACCAAACTCACTGTTCTGGGATAAATTCAGGCTTTACGTTTTCTCCCCAGCTGAACAAGCTTGCATCCTAAGACGGACAGACCTTGGGAACATCTAACTTTTGTTAAGGGCTCTGGTATCTTCTTTCCCCATTCTATACTGAATTCTATACTGAATTCTTTTGGTGCTGTTACATCCTATGTTATCAATCAGATCACAAATAGCCTCTTCCATGAAAACTAATGAAAAAGAGAACTACGCTGGTGCTTTGATGGAAAGAAAGGCATACTGAGTGCTCACATCATCGCTCTTTCGAACATCATCACTTTCCTACCACACACTATGAATAAGTTCTCATTACCTATGATACCTCTTGTTATCTTGCTTACTTTTTATCCTGGGATGCTTGATGACATTTTCATCCTCATCTTCAGTAATTTGGTTTATTTTTTACTTTCTTCTATTATCTAAGGCAATAAATAATGTACAGTTAAGTCAGTTCCGTTCCTGCACGTAACAGTGGGTGCACTGGAAATGCACATAACAGGAAATTTTTTTCTCTTAATGCTGGCACTGTTGTTTTAAAGGAATTTCTTCTTCACTTCCCTTCTTCCCAAGGGTCTTTTTTCTGCCAGGGCTCTGGGCGTATTCAAGCCTGCCAATTCAGTCTTGTATCACTCTGCTGAAAACTGTTTTCAGCGTTGGGCTGTCTTCAAATTTGAAAAAGAAGAAGAACATGCCCTGTACTAATGCCAGCTTCATTGACAAGGAAGATCTTCCATTGGATCGGTCAGCTCGTGTTTAGGCATAAATCAGCATGATGAGCACTATTCATTGTGAAGAGGCTTTCAAATAAAACTCTGAAACAGAAGAGATGAATCACTGAGTGTATTGAAAGTCAATATATGACTCTTCCTCTTGTCCCAGGATTAAAAGAGTGAAGCTAAAGAAGTGAGGGAGAATGGCAAATCTTAAATCCTCAACAGAATCTATGATCTCTTGTCTGATATTGCAAGAGACATATAAGGAATCTCCAGCCTTCCCCACCCACCTCCCACACCAGAAAGACAGGTTGTCATCCAGAGTTACCTGGACAAGCTGGAGAACTGGGTCTGTGTGAACATCATGAGGTTCAACAAGGCCAAGTGCAAGGTCCTGTACCTGGGTCAGGGCAACTCCTGGCATCAATACAGGATGGGCAATGATATGATCAAGAGCAGCCCTGAGAAGAAGGACTTGTGATGCTGGTTGATGAGAACCTCAACGTGAGTTGGTAATGCATGCTCGCAGCCCAGAAGGCCAAACCTGTCCTGGGCTGCATCAAAAGCAGCATGGCCTGAAGGGGGAGAGGGGGATTCTCACCCTCTATTCCGCTCTTCTGACACCCCACCTGGAGCACAGTGTCCAGTTCTGGAATCCCCAACTCAAGAAGGACATGGAACTGTTGGAATAGGTCCAGAGGAGGTCATGAAGATGATCCAAGGGCTGGAGCATCTCTGCTGGGACAATAGCCTGAGAGAGTTGGGGTTGTTCAGCCTGGAAAAGAGAAGGCTCTGGGGGAACCTTATAGTGGCCTTCCAGTACCTGAAGGGGCTACAGGAATAATGGGGACGGGCTTTTTACAAGGGCCTGGAGTGACAGGATGAAGGGGAATGGCTTTAAACTGGAAGGGAGAAGATTTAGATTAGGCATTAGGAAGAAATTCTTCACACTGAGGGTGGTGAGGCCCTGATCCAGTGGGAGGAGGACCAGCCTGTGGCAGGGGGCTGGAACTGGATGGGCTTTAAAGTCCCTTCCAACCCAAACCATTCCATGATTCTATGATTCTACATATTACAGTTGATTTTGGTCTGCCTTGGGTGAACCATACATCATGTGACTTCCATAACAACACACACACAAACAAAACTCCTATGGAAAGCTGCAACATTCATCATGCTGACAATCCTAAGTAGATTGAATGACGCTAAAGTGCTTTATCGACAGATATCATTAACAACTACTTGATCATTTATATGTGTGCCTATAATTACATATGTATTTCATCTGAGTATTCTAGAAAGCTCTCTTCAGAGCAAAACTTGGCACTGTAAGGGTCAGGAGTTCTATCTGAAGTAATAGATATAATTTCACATCTTAGCCTCAGTCACTTGAAGTACAGCTAGCTTTAGTCAGTGCTTTTCTTCTACGACTGCCACGAAGAGATGGAAAACAGCGTCCAGACTATTGTGTTTCAGATGCCCTTTAGACAGCAGCTATGATCTTCAAACTGGAGCTCAAGTGTCAGCAACATATTCAGACATCTCAGGAAGACAGTTGAGCGAAAACGCACAAGAATGCTCTCAATACTTAACTTCCATTTTGCTGTCCAATGTTGAATTTGAAGCCTGCTAATAATTCCTAGGCTTTGGACTTGCACCTGAGAAGAAAAAGCAGCAAGACTACTGCTGGGGTAGAGGAGGAAGAGGTTGGAAAAATACCAACTCTGTTGCTCTCTGACACTGCAGTTGTGTCAACCATGCCTTCAGTTTGGAGTTTTATGCCTGTTGAACATGAAATGAACAGGTTCTGTGCGGCCAGAATGACTTTCAAACAGGCAAAGTGCGAGTGATATGTTGGTGCCCACTCATTTTCTTCTGCTGGTAAGAACAGGTTGGTCCTTTCTTCTAACACTAAAAAAAATAAATATTCTTTTAGTTTAAGAGTATTGCTAAGGACAAGGACACCTCTATGTTTCTGCAGTTCCTTCATCGAAGGCCATCAGAGGCCAAGTTGATCACAGAGTGTAAAACTGGTGGGAGTAAAATGGGAGATTGCCTTTTCCTTCCTTTTTACAACACAAAACCCAAAAATGTTGAGACTCTGCCAAGATACGATTGGAAACACACAGAGAGTGGACAGAAGGCAGATTTTCTAATTTCCAAACCAATGTTTGTTACAAAACTACCTTTTAAGTGTTTGAAGCTGTCGCCTGGCCTCCCTCATTTCATCTAAGTGTATTTAGCATGACAACGGTGTAAAATTCTTATCATGTGTGTTGTAACACCCAGCAAGAAATGTAGACGTGGACTCACGACACCAAGCTTAACAAGTTATTCTATCAATTATTTATTTTGATTGGGAAGCTGTTCAGGAGTTCACTCCTTTATGGATCACAGCCAAAGGACTGTTCTTGCTACCCATCAGATGCCTTCGTTGCTCCTATAGAAGTCGTCCAGCCTATGCTTTGTCTGTCCATAAAAACTCACAAACTTTCAGCAGATTTCCCTGAGAGATGTCTAAATCTTCCTGGAGCACTGAACTGAAAATACAAATGCAAGTACATGCCTGTAATACTTCTGCTCCAGCTTTCCTTGCACTCGGTACCTTTCTAAAATATCATGATACCACACAATGCTTTAAGGTCTGTTTTCATTTGGAAGTGTGTAAAATGCTTTACGGTCTCCTCTCACAGGTAGGTGCTGTTCCCCTAGCTGTCAGACCTGGGGTATCAGCCCAGCTGACACTGTCTGGAGGCATTTTATCATAGGCATCAGCTCGTAGCTGCACAACCCCACGGCAGTAAGCTGTCTGAAATTTTAGGACATGATGATCATGCAGTTGTGTAGGTGTCAAGGAACCCTCACCATGGAAGGTCACACTGTGTGTGACTCATTGGATCCAGCAACCACCAGTGGTTTTCAGGGAGTTGTGGAGGGAGTGGGAGATAGTATTTTCAAGCAGAAGACCTAAACCAAACTCCTAAAAAAGGAATACTTTGCTGACTAACAATTAAAAAATAAATGCTATTGGATCTTCAGCAACATGGACAACTGAGAGAAATTGTCAGTGCAATGACAAAAGGACACATGAGGAATGATGTATGGCAACTGCTGGAGATGAGCACCTTGCTCAATGAAGTTATGGAGACATGAGTGAAATCTTGAACAGCAGAATGAAAGTTGCCTTTACAGGCACAGAGACCTGAACATTTAACTCCAGTCATGCTGGGCTGTGGACAGTTCAGTAATCCAGAGGTCAGGAGGATGAGGAGAATTTGCCTCAGCATCTTAGAGCTCCTGACCATAGCAATACACTCAGGCTGTGGGAATCCACACCACAGAAAGACAAACAGCCAGGGAGGGCTGCAGTTCTTGGCTGGATCACTGTTACCTGTTGGGGGCCAGCAAGCAGAGGCTGGAGCAGGGGCAGAGGAGCTGGCTTCACTCCTTCCAAAAATACACTTCTGCTCTGCCTTGCCACAAGCTCCATTTGGATGACAAACCACGGCAGGGCAGTCCAGTCCTACCTGGAGCCCCACAGCCTCCCTAGGGAGACACAAAACTGGCAGCTGATGAGCCCCGGGCTTCTCCAAGCAGGGTGTTGGGAGCAGGGCCCACCCAAGGGCACCTTGGCCCGCTGCCAGCAGATGTGGGAAGGTGGTGGAAAGCAGTGTGGATGATGGAGAGCAACACTGGTTGTCAAAGAATCATAGAATGTCTTGAAGTGGAAGGGACCCACAAGGATCATCAAGTCCAATTCCTGTCCCTGCACAGGACAACCCCAACATTCACACTGTGTGTCTCAGGACATTGTCCGTATGCTTCTTGAATATTGTCAGGCTGTGTCTGCTTTCCTGGGGAGTTGTTCCAGTGCTCCACCACCCTCTGGCCTCCCATGGCTCATCTTCCTGCTATTCCCTTGGGTCCCATTACTGTTCACTGAGAGAAGAGATCGGTGCCTGCTTCTCCTCATCCCCTTGTGAGGAAGCTGGAGACCATGATGAGTTCTGCCCTCAGTCTCCTCTTCTCCAGCCTGAATAGCTGTGACTTTAGCTGCCCGTCATACTGCTTCTTCTCTAAACCCTTCACCAGGTTCGTGGCCTCCTCTGGACAGTCTCCAGTAGCTTTAGGTCCTTTTTGTACTGTGGTGCCCAAAACACCCAGTGCTCGAAGTGGGGCCCCACCAGTGCAGAGCAGAGACGAACAATCCCCTCCCTCTCCCAGATGGCAATGCTGGTGCTGGATGCCTCCCAGGACACCGCTGGCCCTCTTGGCTGCCAGGGCACTGTTGGCTCACATTCAACTTGCCATCAACCAGAAACCCCACGTCCCCTATCTGCAGGGCTGCTCTTCAGCCTCTTGCTCCTGTATGGACACACAGGACTGCCGTGTCCCTGGTGCAAAATCTGGCACTTGCCCTTGTTAAACTTCACGTGGTTGGTCATTGCCCAGCTCTCCAGTTTGTCCAGACCCCTCTGCAAGGCCTCTCTGCCCTCAAGGGTGACAATGGCTCCCCCTAGTTTTGTGTTATCAGTAAACCATGATATCCAGATCATTTAAGAAGACTTTAAATACTACTGGGCCTTAAAATGGGTTGACTCCGGTGGGAGGGGGAATGCCATGGCAGCACCATCTCAGAGCCCCTGGCTGGGCTCCACTACCTCCTCCTGCTTATCGCCCCCAAAGCCGCTGAGCTGAGTGAGAAGAATCATAGAATCGTTAAGGCTGGAAAAGACTTCTAAGATCATCCAGTCCAACCATCCGCCAAACACCACCGTGCCTTCTGAACTATGTCCAGAACTGCCACAGCCACACATTTTTTGGACCCCTCCAGGGATGGTGGCTCATCACTGCCCCAGGCAGCCTCTGCCAGTGCTTCCTCACTCTCTCAGTAAAGATATTTTTTTCCTAATATCCAATCTAAACCTCCCTTGGTGCAACTTGAGGTTCTTTCCTCTTGTCCTATCACTAAAGAAGCAGCGCAGCCCACTCCCTCTCTGGTCACTCTGCAGAGCCAGGACTGCAGTGGAAGAATGGGGTGGGCATGGGGAGAGGTTCCTGAATGGTCACGCTCTGGTCACAGCTGCAGCTCAGCATGAAGGTTTCAGTGCAGCGCTCCTTGGGAGTGATGTTTTTGGCACCAGCAAAGGTTTTCTGCTGGCTCACAGCATTTTCCATAACTAAAACTCAGGCCTGCTTCTCTGGAAATATGATGTTACAGCTCAGTTACAACATTCAGGTGCTGGAGCCTGTGTACAGAAGGGAAACAGAGCTGGGGAAGTGTCTGGAGCACAGGGATTATGGGAACAACTGAGGGACCTGGGGCCGTTTAGTCTGGAGAAGAGGAGGCTGAGGGGAGAGCTCATCACTCTGTGCAGTTCCCTGAAAGGAAGATGGACCAGGCAGGCCCAGCCTCTGCTTGCAAGTAGCAAGTGATAGGATGAGAGCAGATGGCCTCAAGTTGCGCCAAGAGAGGTTCAGACTGGATATTAGGGAAAATTTCTTCGCTGAAAGGGTTATCAGGCACTGGCAGAGGCTGCCCAGGGAGGTGGTGGAGTCACCATCCCTGGAGGGATTTAACAGATGGGTAGATGAGGTGCTCAGGGATCTGGTTTAGCAGTGGACAGGTACGGTTGGACTCAGTGATCTCAAGGTCTTCCCCAATCAAATAATTCTAAGATTGTATTATTCTAGTGGCAAGATAATTGTTGCAGATAAAAAGACACTGAGCATGCAACTACCAGAAAGGGTAAAGGGTGATAGCTAAGATGATGAAGATGATTTTAGTTATTTTGAGGATTTCTTTAATATTCATGCCTGCTTTCTTTTGTGGCTCTCCCTCATTAAGCAGGAAAAGTCAATGAGGTGGGCCACTGGAAGAAGTTATGCCCTATTAAAAATAAAATACAAGAAAACTAATTAAATTTGTGGATGAGTGTTTCTTTGAATGGCCTGGGGGAAGGTGGCCATAATTAGAATACCTTTGGTAGGCCACAGTGCATGGAAACAAGTGAATGAAAGCAAATTTTAAAGAGTTGATCCTAACTAGGTAGAAATCTTAGAGGTGGAAATACTACCCATTACCACAACACAGAAAGGTGCTTTTAGAGACTATTTCAACAAAAGCTGTCAATGCCAATGTAAAATAATACACCTGTCGCACTGCTAGAGCAGGAAAGGCATTTATCATGCAGATGGACATCAGTGTAGGACTAGGGTTTTTAATCAGACTTCTAAACTGCACACTACGTTGGTAGCTTAATCCTAGACTCTGATGTGTTTGGGCTGTGTCTGTACAAGGTCATTTTCAAATCCTTAAGGGCATGTGACACTTGCTGATCTGTGTCAGAGGAGAACTATAACGCTCCCTTGACAGTTGTATCTTGGAAGGTGTTCTGGTTTTGTTTTTTCTGGTTCATCTTCTTGTGAAGAAATCTGGGGAAGAGAGGAAAATGTAATAGACAACAAGCTCAGCTTTTCATAGTAGGATTGGGGCCTGGAAAGTGAAAGTTTTGGGAAAAAAACTTGGTTTTATGTGATCTGGAATAGAGTGACATCAGTGTTGACTGTCAGTTGGTCTTGAAGGCCCCAGGTCTATATAATAAGTAATGGAGCAAGAAAAATGTGTTACACAGCTGCTCCTTTCTGAGCAGTATTTTTGTCTGTTAGAAGAATCTTTGAATCTGTTGTCGGTCCAGGAGATGTTCCAAAAGATGCAAATGATTAAGACAACACTGCTTAGGAGGGCAGAGGAGTAGCGGGACTACTTATTCAGGAGCTTGTGCAGTCTCCATGGAGGAAGGCTTGGAAGTTGCACTTCAAGTCAAAGGCTGGACTAGGTCATCCCCTAGACCCTTGAAAATCAATGTGTGTATGAAGAGAGGACATGCTGAAGAATGATGAAAAAACAGGCCATGTTGGATGTAGGCCCGCTTTAAGTATTGGAAGGCTGCTGTAAGGTCTTCCCAGAGCCTTCTTTTCTCCAGGCTGAACAAGTCCAGTTTTTCAGCCTGTCCTCATATGGAAGGTGCTCCAAACCTCAGATCATTTTCATCACCCAGAATAAATGAATGTCATCAGAATGAGCATCATTATAACAAAACTCTTTCTAAAGAATTCTTTCTACAAAATTCTTACTACCAACTACAGTTGGTAGTAACATGCATTGACAGTTAAGATTTGTGGTCTTATGGCACTGCTGATCACAAATTAGGTTAATGGTTGTGGCCTCTTTTTTAAAGATATCCAAGCTTTTCTTTCTTGTCGATTGCACCAGAGCTCAGGCTCACCAAAAAAAGTGGACCAGAAGGATTGGCTGCATTTGAAACGAAAAAAATGAACTCACAATTTTGTAATAGAAATAGTTGACCTTCCTTTCTTTTTTTCCTTTCCTTCTATAGGAAGGATAACTCTTAACAGTTATATTGAGGGTAAAAACAACATGACAAAGGTAACTTTAGCTTAGGAGAGGACTGTAATCTGATTTTAAAGCTAATCTCAGGCAAGTTTTTGGGTGTTGTGTGCATCCATACATCATCCTCTCCCAGCCTTGGGTGTATTCTTCAATCCTACTGACATGGTCCCAAGTGCATGATTTCTGTAGGAGTATTTCCTTGGCTCCTGTCACAGAGGAAATGTGTATGCCATGTACCTTTATATCAAAGCTTTGCATCTTCCTACGCAGAGAGGAATAATAATGCTGCTTACATAAGGGAAAGATTCAAGAAAGATGCCTGCATATCTAGTGTGTAATATGAACAAACAAATGCATGAACAGGGAAGTTCAATAGTAAATATGTTTCTTGCTATAGGAGTAAAATATCAAAATATTAAATAACATGCATACCTTGTTTTATGACACATGCAGAAAAGCCTCACTTGCCTGTTCTGGTTCTCCAAAGGCCTTTGTTTCTCTTCTCTGAAGAAGGCGGGGGAGAACCCAACAAACTCGTTCTTCACAGAACGAGTAATCAGGCATTGGAATGGCCTGCCCAGAGAGGGGGTGTATTCACCATCCCTGGCGGTTTTTAAAATAAGACTGGATGTGGCACTTAGTGCCATGATCTAGTAATCATGAGGACATTGGACAAAGGGTTGGACTTGATGATCTTGGAGGTCTCTTCCAACCCAGATGATTCTATGACTTCTAGGAATAATGTAGAAGTTTAAACTTGTTGCAGCTTGATTTCAGACATTTAGAGCTTTGTGAGGCATAACTGAGCAAGAAAGCTGAGTGTAGATGAGTGAGATTGCCTCTTTACGGAAATCAGTGTTACTTCAATTTATTTTTGTGTTTTACAAATTAGTATGAAGAAGCAAAGACTAAGAAAGGCTTTAAACACAGTAAACAGCAATTTTAATGAAATATGAGCTGTGGTTATTCATTAAGTTGCTAGAAAACACTAATTAGTTGGAATCAGATTTCCACAAAAGCTTGTGCTTTGCATATCTAAATTCCAGCTGTTCCTTTCTTAAGCACATGTGGCTGATCCAACTTTTTCACCATAGGAAGTTTTTCAGAGCTTCTGAATGCTTTGAATAATACCTTTACTTCTGTAAATTGTCTGCTTTTTTATCAACCATCCCATCATCCCTCTGGTGACCAGTTAGCTGTCTGGGACTCACATGAACAAAGAAGCTGACCTGTTAGGTTACTGTTCAGTGAGATATTGGCCATCATCAGCTGATTCCAAAGCCCTGAAGCTCCCTGAGAGGGGCCTGATTCAGTGGTCTGGCCAGGTTCTGTGCAGCATGGGCACACCATCTTTGTCTTACACCTTTGGCAGAACTGAATGCCCCCACAGCAAGAGAGTCACAATACTAGACTATATTTTGAAAACAAAACAGATGCAAATGTATGTGTATGTATATATATTATTAATTACTGTCTGTATAAAACTTACAGTAAGTTATCTTGCCCAAATGTACACACAGAAACAGGAAACTGATTCTTTTACTTAGCGTGTCATACATTTCAAACTTATAAATGTTAAACATTCAAATGTTTTAAGAGCTGACTCTACTGAACCAATTTACTATTTTTTTTAATCAGCTGACAAATTGGAAATTACTTGGAAGTTACTGGAAGGTGTTCTGTCCATTCTGATCACCTTCTGATCAGAAATGCAAAAATATGTTTCAAAAAATAGCATTTTAAATTGTTTTAAAAATAATACAGCAGTCTTTTTACAACCTCCCAATAGAATAAATACAGTCTAGTTACTGAGGATTAATCTATGGCAGGGATAAATGTAATCTCCTGAAATAAAGCATACAGTTCAATAACTGTTACAAACTACAGTATCTGCAGTAGAAACCTCTCTGTACAGTGTGGTAAGACACACAGTGTGGTGTCTGCAAACTTGCACTTGATCCCACCAGCTATGTTGTTGACGAAGTTACTAAACAGTACTGTTAAGTAGAAATGCATCCCCAGAGCAGCCCCTGGTTTTGTTAAGACCATGCTCCCATGGCACACAACTTATTTTTTAATGATTCAGCAGAAGTTTGGACTGGTTTCTTTTGTTTGAAAGAAAACACTAAGAAAAGAGAACAATTGACAGCTTTGCTTTTGCAGTGCAGTGAGAATGAATTGGCAGTAAATTAAATGTGCTGAGCAGTAATTACAGTAATACACAGAGCTTCTCTGTTAATGATCCCTTAAGTAAAATTCGCAGGTGATCTAACAGGGCCAGGCATGCTTTTTCTGTGCTTGGTTGCTGCCCTCTCTTGGCAGCATGAGCAGCTCCAGGAGAGAAAACAGAATGGAAGTTGTCAAAGTTGTCAAGGACAGAGAGCAGCAAAGCACATTCACTTGGAGAATATGTAAGCAAGAGTGTCGTTCCAAAGAAAAATGCAATCTTTTTCCACATTGGTTTTGCTGTCTTTTCTAAAACAAGATTCATTGACCGAGTATGTGTGTGAGAGGAAGAATTGATCTGGGTGAAAAAACTGCACGTCACAGATAAATCATCATTCATTCCTATTCACCTGAGTATGGGGAATGTTTTTTCATATTCCCAGTGTACTGCTTTACCCAGTATATTCTTCCAGCTGGGCTGCAGCTGTCCCCACTTCTAAAAGAAGAGACTTTTACTTCCCATTTCCATTCCCTTAACATTTCCAAGGATGTTAAAATAATATTGCAGACAAAAGTTTGTTAGAAATATACACTTGCTTTAGTCTTTATAAGCTATTTTTGCAGGCACTGCATGGCCGGCAAACTTTTTAGGAGAATATTGCTTTAAAAGCAGAACTTAGAGAACTGCATAACCAAGACTTTCTGTTACGGCATGCAATGCTGTTTTGGGACATCTTGCACACAACCTTTGGCTACATCCCTTTAGCTGCTCTCCCTGCCGAGCTACTGCATAGGCTTGCACCTCTTCTCACTCCAGTGTGTGTCCTGCTGTGTGTTCCTGTGAACGCGTGCTTGTGCCTGTCCATGTGTGTGCCTTGAGTGTCTGCACAGCACACTTTTTGCGTGCTGTCCTCCAGGTGATTATAATTAGTTCTTGAACTTGCTGCAAAAGATAGGTTAGTGAGTTTTGAAGCAGTAACTTGGTAACTCATTTCCACTAAGTCATAGAGAGTGATAGAAAGTATAATAATCCTGAGCCAGTCCGACCAATATGAGAGGACTGTGTATGTGGCTCAGCCCAACAGAATCCTTCTGGCAGTGTCTCTCCAGGTAATTCCTGGTTTTGTCTTGCCACACTCCTAGGAGATCAGTGGAAGTGGATGGGTCAGTGTTGTGAGAAGCATGGATCTCCTTGAGGGATCAGGGCCTGCAAAGGAGGAAGAACACCCAGATGGCCCAAGTACCAGGCTAGCCCCAGTTTCCTAGGGTTTTCATTACGATTTCAGAATTACTTCTAGACCAAGCTTATTGGGCATTTGGGCTGTATCGGTATGCACCATAGGCATCACAAGGGTGAAAGGGTTTATCAATACCATTATTATTGCTATTTGAATATGGCAGAACCTCTTCTGGGATTTCTCTATTTAAACATCCCGAGTCAGGGAAGCTATGATGTGACAAGTTGTGTTCACCAAGGTAGGTGGTAATGTCCCTGTCTTGGCATTCATGAAGTGTACTGACTGACACTTGCAGACGTGCTATTTATCCTGTTCCTTTATCACTGTGCATTCAGTGTATTTCTTCCTTCACACTCTTGTGCAAGCAAGTGCATCACTAAAATCACTGCTTACAACCAAGTGCTCAGAAGAAATTCTATTTCCTAGAAAGATCATGAGAAAACATTATGGACGGGAAACAGATATCCCAGGCCCAAGCCAATAGAGTGCTACAGACTTCCAGGACATCCCCAAGTGTTTTCCTTTTCCTCTTCTCTTGACTGCAGTGAGTGTGGGACTTTTAGCTGCGTACAGGCTAAACTTCCAACTTTGGGGGTTGTACAGCCTAACTAAGGAGTGGTTTCGGGTTTTGATCATCCATATGCGCAAGCGTAGTAATCCACATGAACATGTTTTCCTAAAGAAATTCTGCAAGATAAAACTTCCTTTTGAAATGTTTTTTCAGACATCTTGCCTAGTGCTCTGTTCCAATGAATTGTAAATAATAGCAGCTGAAAACAGAAACTAAATTACAATATTTAGACCAACACAGGGTCCACCCGTACCCCAGCGCAGGAAACATTTTGTCCATGGAGAGCAAGCAGGGCCCTCCTCAAGCCTCCCAAACCCAGAACACAGACTTCACTCCTCACTCTGTCCCCTCATTGATTCTTATCTCCTTTGGTCCTTCCCTCCTTTCCTTTCTTCCTCCCAGACTTTTCCTCTTTCTCTTCCCCCTTCTTTGAGTCACAATTGAGATACTTCCTTGAAACCCAGTGGTATTGTGTTCTCTGAACACCAGAGGAAAAAGACAGTGCCATGCCAGAGCAAGTTCAGAGGAGGCCACGAAGATGATCTGAGGGCTCTAGAACCTCCTGTACAAGGGCAGGCTGAGAGTTGGGTTTGTTCAGCCTGGAGAAAGAGAAGGCTCCAGGGAGACCTTAGAGCAGCCTCCCAGTAAAGCCTCTACAGGAAAGCTGGAGAAGGGCTCTTGATCAGGGAATGCAGGGATAGGATGAGGGGGAATGGCTTTAAGCTGAAAAAGGGGAGATTTAAATCAGATATTAGGAATTTTTTTTTTCCCGTGAGTATGGTAAGGAAGTGGCACAGGTTGCCCAGAGAAATCGTGAATGCTCTATCCCTGGAGGTGTTCAAGGCTGGATGGGGGCTGTGAGCACCCTGCTCCAGTGGATATGTGGTGGTCTTACTGAGAAACAGACATAGCGCTCATAAGCTGTAAATGCACAAAGACTATCTCAGTGGCAGAGAGAAACAGCTCAGTAAAGTGGATTGCTAAGTTTTAAACAATCCTTGACAGTAGATGATCCCCTGACTGGTGGATTTCTCTGTAAGCCTAAGTATGGGTTCTCCCTGCGAAGAGCCCAGTAAGGCAGAAAGGAACTGCATGAAAGGTTTGCACATCAAGAATAATGATTAGGAGACGCATTTTGACGGCAGCTGAAGATAAAACCACACAAGTCTCCAAGGTCAATAGCTATGTCTCCAGTGTTGCATTAGATAATGTAAATCCAAGTTCTTGATAATATACAATACGTTTGCTTTCCTTTAGAGATGGAGAAGCTGCAAAACCCCCACACTCCTTAGGAAAGCAGTTCTGCATCTCACGAAATTCACTCACACCCAAAGCACAGTCACACTGCTGAGTCACACTGTTGATTCCCTGATGAACTGCTGGGCCAGGCTTTGAAAATGTCTTTTGGTAACTGCTGTCTTTGTGTAAGTCATACAAAACCCAGGCTGCAGCACCCCTGCTGTTGTGCCCCCAGGCAGTCGGGCAGCCTGAGAAACTTTAAAATGCATGGCATTTTAAAAGTTTAAAATGCATGGCAGTGGCATAGAGCACATTCCTGCTTCATCCTTGACAAAAGTCCCCAACATCATACAACTCAGCTGATCCACCAGCTCAGCTTTTCACTGTCTCAACTTTCAGTGGAAAAGCGCTTCAGACCACAACTTTCAAATCCTGGTGCCAGGTATCTAAAATACCCTAGACAAATACTAGACCATAAAAATAACACATCACTGACTGAGCAGAACGCACCCATATTTCTAGACAAAAGCATTCTTTAATCCAAGTACTGTAAATATTACGGAAAATTTTTGAATGTACATGAACCACCAAAGGAGAAAACACACAAGAGAAGAAAAAGCCATTTTGGAAAGTGCCCACACAAAACAACGATGCCTACTCCTCTGTATCTGATTTTTAAATCTTAACTGGTATGCGCTAAGATTCAGCAAGAAGCTAAACAATACCAAATATCTCCAATCGCACATTTAGTCACTACATAATATTTGAAGCTTATATCGTACAATTAGGGAGCAGGAATGAGACACAACAGTCTAGCTCACCCCACATTAACCCTGTATCTACAGAATTCATGTGAAAAGATGTAGCAGATCCCCAATCATTCCTGGCATCTGTAGCCAAACACTTCGAATTCCACTCCAACAGAAACAGATCTATGAATATTACTACACACACTGCTCAAGTGCTGAGCAAAGGGACAGTAAACACACTACCCTGCTGAAACTAGAGTTTTTCCAGTGACCTGAATGCATAGCTGACAATAAACAGCAGTGAACTAGTACAGTTCTTCATGTACATCAACAGAAGTAATGATCAAGTGTCTGGTAGATTAACTGTAAAGAGTTAAAATACAAGCTGCCTAGTCAAATTGTTATTCAAAGCTGTTATGAAGAATAACGCTCCCCACTCATACACGAAAACAAGACAATCTGACCACACTGATATATTAATTTTTATTTTCCCATTCGATATTCACAGGGTCTGCTTTTTGTCTTATTCAAACTAAACTTTCCCCCAACTCCCCAAACTAAAGGAAGAACTGACATTTCAGGACATGAAAAGAAGTTCTGTAAACATAAAACATACAAGGAACAGTTGAAACACAAGGCCTTTAGCGATTAAAAACACAGTTATATCCCCTTTAACGCAGGCCACTTACTTGTGTATCACACAATAAACCAAATTATTCTTTCGATATATTAAAGACGAAGCTTTAACCAAAAGTCACAATGCATTTCTTCATCCACTGCGTGTTAGTATGTGTTTTATTACACCCTATTCAGTCACTTATTTTAAAAACTATATACAGCTATGTTTAAACATGTGTATTTGTGCCATGATTTTAATAACTAATAAAACTAAAGGCAATTTTAAGCTTTTGCTGCACATTATGCAGCAGGATACCGGTGGACTGTTTTGGATATCTAACTTCAATGCGGAAGTCAAATCCACTAAACCCCTGTAGTAAGAGTAATATTGAGCTGACCAGTCCCACTTCAAACATTATGAAAGAATAGAGAGATGTGTATGTGGTGGCAAATGATTATCTGTTTTATCTCATTGTTTACCAATTTTGACAGCACACAGAACAACTCAGTGGAAAAAATCCCCAACATGTTTCAAACTTTCAAGCAAATGTTTCTGCTGTGATTAAAGCTACACAAGTGATAACCAAACTACAGAAAAAAATAGTGGACACTACCAATATTAAATCAGGTTTTCATCCAACACTTGCACTCAAAGTGTACCACTTGCTTCATTATTGTGTTCAATGCAGCACAAAAAGTACTGAGTATCAGTTGCTGAAACACATGAATAAAGCCCATAGGTACTATCAAAAATATTGTGTGCAGGCACAGATTTATATCACAAGAAGAAAGTTCCAGGGTTTTTTTTTCGCTTTCTGTCTGTGTGAGCCTATTTCTGGGAAGCTTACATCCCCAAATGGGACTACAGTATTTCTTTTTTTCAGCCATCACAAGATTTTAAAATCAAATGATCTTCAACTGTTCAGTCTGCTAAAGTGTCACCTATACGTATAATTTCAAATTTTTCCTAGAAATAATACAGGCAATTAATAAGGGTCTAGCATTCCTTCTCTGCTTGCTGAGAACTTGCTTAAGAAGCATGCTTTGAATTAGCAAGTAATATGTAACCATTTTTTTTACCTCAATTTAGTTTGTGTGCACTTAAAAAAGCAGTCAGTCTTCTTATTCCTCAAGAGACATTTGAAGGAGTTTAGCCTTATTACGACCAGCTCAATTCAAGCTACTTGTAGGTACATACACTTACTGTCTTCCACATCCAAATACAACAAGAATTTACAGTACATAAGCTACTAAAGACATGAGCACTGGAAATAATCTAATGACAACTGTGCCAAAAAGGTAACCTGAAATATTTTAAACATTTCCTGACTACTAGCAAACAAAAGAGTGGCAATTAGATGCACAAGGCCATCAAGTATCAGTGCACCACACAGGAAAAGTAAAATGTACAGCACTCGTGCAATGCAGTATCAATATCAAATTGGCCTCTTAATAGGAAAACAATTTAGTAAAAAGCTTTGTACGTGCCTAACACATAATATAACCTCGTTCAGTGCTGGTGCTGTGCTGCTTAGCAAACCAAGCTATTTCAGGTCTTAAACCCAGAAAGCAGTAGCAGCATGTATGAAACTATACAGTTTTAGTGACAAAGCTATAAGATGCCCTATTTTATTGCATGTTTTTTAAAACCGGAGATTTTGATTTTTGAATACAGAAAGCGAATTTCCTGAGTAGTCTCAGCTTACAATCTGTAGAGTGAAACAGACGTAAAAGAGGAAATGCACTCATTTTAATATAGAAGAACATACAAAATTTAGCAAGCTTTGAAGGTGGAGACTTACCAGGCTGATTGAGAATTTGCAACATGATGTAGTGTCAAGATTGTAACAATTTTATAAATAAGGGGTATCGTTGGATTATTTTTTAACAGCAAATCAAAACAGACCACTACAGTTCATCACATTTGCGTTACACACTCAGCCTGAAAATGAAAATCAAATCAAATGGCTCTCATCTCAGACACTAAACTCATGGGTTATTTTAAAGAGTCCTACTACAGATGGCCAATCTTTTTGGAAAAAAAACCTCAGTTTGGATTAAAATCAGTAGAAACGAAGAGAGGCTGGTCACTGCCAGATACTTATTACAAGTTCCAAAGTATTTTTTAAATATTTCATATCATGTGTCCCTTCCATATTTCAGGTCTGGTTTGTGATTTTTAAATGAGGGGTAGACACATTTAAATGTTGCATATATATTCAGATCCTTTGTACCTGCAATTAATTTGAGAACAGTAATTTTTACAGATAAGTAGCACACAATGACCTGAAGCATTACCACTGCCAGTTATGATCCAACACGAGTTGTTGTGGTTCTTTTATCCGAGAAGAAGCTTTTGAGGAGAAATACCTGCCCAATACTAACGACAAGAAGAATGATTGCTTCCCCTATCGACCAGTAAGCCACCCTCGTGTTTAAATCCTCTGCTCTGCTGCGGCCCTGCGCTTCCCTCAAGCGGAAATGAGTCTGATAATCGATCACTGACTTCAAAGCTTCATGAATCGAAACGCACGCAGACTCCATCTAGAGAAGCAAACAAAGACACACCACTGAATTAAGAACTCTTCTAGTGTTTTTTTCTATATAGTTTTGTGGCTTGATTTTTAAAATTAGGATTCATGTAACTTTGTAAGCTAAGGATTAAATCACTCCAGTCCACTGTGACACAAAAATTCTGTAAATGCAGCAAAATTTAACTTACATGATCAAACGTTACACAGAGGAATGCAATAGTGTATTAAATACAGATGCATGTAAAACGGTAGAACTAATAAATTGCAATGGGCTCTGAAGAAAACTAGAGCATTAGAAACACTCCTGAAGTATCAGTGACCTCACAGCCGTCAATTCCACATGTACCTGGAAAACCAATAGTTGCTAATAACACAAAGTTGCACATTGTACATATTAAATGCCTCTGTGTTTCACAAGAACGACATTCTTCACTGTATAATTCTCATTCAAGTAGTAGAACATGCTAAAAATCCACACTATTGAACTCAATGTATTATTTTGGCAGGAGACCCTTCTCTTACTCATTTACACAAAGCCGTTAGAGAAAGGACAATTCTGCTACCTTCCAGTGTTCCTGAATGGCCATAACAGAACCATAAAACAAATACTTAACAAATTGTCGAACTTCATTGCACTTTTCATTTTAAAAACATTAAGAGTTTTCCAAGCCCTAGATCATTTTTCACATAAACTTCTTCACTTTACCTTCTGTAAGTAAGAGTTAGTACCCCTCATTGTGTTTTGATCACCAAGAGATTAATCAATAGATCTTATTTTTCTTAATTTCTTAATCTTATAATACTTGATATCTAATCTGTTTGGTTTTATGTTTTATGTCTTAAAATTATTATTTCTTGAATATCAAACAGCAGAACCTATTAGAAAAGATGTTCAACATCCTGACAGAACCACTCTCAGTTACTTCTATTTGTGTCTAAGTATCTCTTCAAGTTAATGACTTCCAAGACAGCTGTCAGAACAAGTCTAAGATATTCTTCTCAACAAAATTCAGGAAGAGACTTTCCAAACTAAGTTCTGCAATCGGGCTCTCTGATAAATCTTAAAGCCCTCCTAGTCTGCACAGGGATTTAAATACAAGATCACTCTAGTTTTAGGGATTTACCTTACACTGTCCCTGCAAAAGGCTGCCCAAACCTGGTCATGCTTCAAGCCTCACGAAAACTGCAACAGAACCTTCTTACCAAAGTTGTGTTGTACTCTGGAAATTAACTTTCCTGTTCCTGTTCCCAAATACCTGATTTCCATTGTTCACACTACAACCCAATGATAAACTACTTTTTCATAGGCTGCAAGGGGTTGCAGAGATGCTAGATCCAGGAACTGCATGTTCTGCATTCTCAAAACCCCTCTGCTGATGCCAAGCTGGCAAAAGAAAAACCAGGCATGACAGATCACACAGGTTGAACAAGACGAAGAACAAGGTAAGGAAAAGGGATAGAAAGTTACAGCATCAAGAATTGGAATACAAAATAAAGCAAAGGAGAAAAGTGATAAGAAAGAGGTAAGAGCTATAGTTGAATTCACAGCAAGACATCTCCGCATTACAGATCTCAGCTACTGCAGACTTACCAGCAGTAAATTCAAGTCAGAGGAAGCAGTATTTATAAATTCAGTTCAGAAAAGCAAAAGAGTGACTATGTCCAGCAGTCTTTAATGGTTGCTTAAGGCAAGGTTTGGTAGTGCTTATAACATAGCAACATTAGTGGGAATTCACAAAGCAAGTATCCCAAGGGAAGTTTTGATGGATTTTTTTTATGATTTTAGATTGAATAGAAGTGGTACAAAACTGTAATAGCCTGAGAATATAGCAATAATGCTCTGACACTTTCTAGTGTCTTATAAAGGACAAATACCTAGAAGACTGCTAAATATGGCTTATTTGTTCATTTATTTTGCTAGAATTTCCTTCTCCATTTTAAAAACAGCAGTCACAAGAGAGGTCAACTTAAGTTGTCCCCCAAAAAGATTCTAACATTTTAAATATACAAATAATTCTCAAAATTTCTCCAAAGTTTGGAAACTCAGAAAACTCTGCTACTCTGATACTTGCAGATTACGAAATCCACATTTCAAGAGGCACAGAACTGTGACATTAAGAGGAAGTAAAAAACAAAACAAAAAAAAAAACCCAGAATAGCCTGAAGTATAAGAGAAAATCAGGGTACCTAAACCTTAAGAACTTGCTTCTTTCTCAGCTCTGCTTTGCGTTCTATAAATCCTGCCTTCAGAAAAAAAGTTTATTTGTAGGAATTCAGATTATTTTAAAAGCCCAAATCCATTGATTTTGAAAATTGATATGGACATCTAATGCAGGTGAACTTGAAAAAACTCTGCCTCCACCTAAAAGCTGCGGTTAAACAACAGCTTTTTACCTGGGTAAGTGCAGTTACTCTGTTCTCACTAGGGAACAGTGGTGGATCTTCTCCAACCTGGAAATCAAAGTACACAGTTTTGTGTGTGAAAGTAGAGAACTCATTGCTGAAGCAGAACTTATATGTTCCGTTTCTGGATGCAGTAAAAGTGAAGCTATCGTATTGTTTCTTCATCTCTTTGTATAATACAGTGCCATCAGGATCTTCCAATCGACAGTCAACATCATAATGACCTCCAGTGATCACCTGAAAGCAAACAAGAAGACATTGCCTTTTTAACAAAACAGATGTTTGTACATTTCTTCTTAGAAGTAGGAGTTGTCAAGTAGGAGTTGGCACTGCAAAATCATTTACTTTAGCAAATGGTTTAAAACACAATGCATTAATCTGAAAAATCTTTCAAAGCAAAACTGAAAAAATATCTTCTTATGGAAGACACTCAAAATACAACAGCAAAGGCTACAGTACATGAAACTTGACGAGGCAGCAAAGTCAGTACTGTAACAAATCCACCCTTTGCTGTAATCACAGGTCATCCATAGAACTGATTCAGCACTCAGAGTGCTCCTTTGATAAGCTCAAGCTGCTTTAGGCTGCAGGAATGGCATTTGACCAGTAGAACTGGTATTTCAACATTGTTCTTCCTCAGGTGTGCTTGTGAATAGAGCTATGCTCTGGGAGGTCTGCTGCCTCCCTCCTGCAGAGTTAGACACAGCATTTTTTCCCCCAAACCAGCACATCTGGATAACACCTACAAATGACTAAAAACCTCGCTTGGTTGTCTCAAGTTTTTTCAGGCTTTGTTTATTACTGGTCTACAGTATATCACTCCATAACTAGTTATCCCACCTCTGCAGATAGCTTAGGTATTCATAACTTGGGTGTTCTGATGACTCTTAGGCTAGTAGTTTTACATTTAATCCTTGCTCCAAACTCTTCGCTTTTAAGATAAAATGCTGAACGTGGAAGCATGCAGAAGGCATTGAAAAATGTTAGTACCTGAGTACCTGCACTTCAGTTAAAATTATATTATCTATACTCCCATCAGTTTATTTAGGTATCAATATAACAATAACATTAATGGTGCAACTGAAATAACAAGAGATCTGAGCAGTAGCTGCTCCGTAAACAGGAATTTTTACAAATATCCAGTTAGCAAGCAGTATTTTCACAGTTTTTTTCAAAAATGTCATGACAGGATACAAAGGGCAAAACAATTTTTGGATATCTGGATCTATGGATGTCTCTCCCTGGAAGCCTGCATCTACTTGAGATTTTCATAAAGAAATGCTTACCTGGTTGAAAGAAAAATTAAAGCAAGATTTTCTATAACAAAAGAATGCCTCATTTTTGAAGTATGATATCAAATTTGACAAGAGTGTGCTTTCATTCAGTTACATGGAAGTCACTTTCAGTTACATCACAGACCCTGAAATGGTCAGTTCACACACACAGGGTAAATCACAGAATGTCCTGAGCTGGGCGATTAAGTACAGGACAAAGTTCCCCTAGAAATCTTTCCCATAGAAGCTGCTTGAGCCTCCTCTCAGCTCTTGAGACAAAGGACATGCACACAGTGCTTCAGTCTACAGGTGGGTGGTCAAATTCAGACTTTACTTTTAACAATGTAGCTCCTTGTTCCGATCACTGGCAAAAGTGAGAATAGCAGGTTTATCTGTACAGCAACCTCCAATAAAAAACGCCTCAAATTGGGGGGGGGGGGGGGGGGGTGTGAACTGCACAGAAAGAACCTTTTTGCAAGTTGACGGGTAAGGGCAAGAAACATTTGGGTAGGGAAAAAAGATACATCTAATAAAAGACCAGAGGCATAGAACAGAGTAACAAGGATATTTGGTGGCAACACTCCTCAAAATAGAAAAGGCAGGCCAGCATCCAGGCAAGAAAAAGACACGGGACTTCAACAAAAGTCAAACCAAAAAAGTACACAGCCCCTTCAAGAGCCATCAAAGGTAACTGTGATTCCCATAGTCAAGGACGATTTCTCTCTCATGCTGCTGCTGTCCTGTCAGTGACTTCATCAGCTGAAGTGATAGACAAAAAGAGTTGAACTCTGCTGATAATCTTGAAGTCCCCGAAACTGTCAGGGCTGTTTGACTTGATATATCTTAAAGTCACACAGCATGCTCTATCATGGTGGATGTATGTTCAAACTCTAAGAAACAGAGGAAAATAAGAACAACTGTGCAGCCTCACTTACTACATGCAAGTTAACCACAGCCTTTCATAAGATATGTCACCTGTACGTCTTCTTTTACAAAAGACTGCTGTTTTGCTACATGTCTGAACACTTTTTCTGAAATAAGAAGCATTGGCTCACCATGCAAACGCTACACAAATTGCAATGAAATGTTTTTTGCGGTACCCTGTTGGGTAGGCATACTTTAGGTATTCCCCAGGCTCTTAGACGGGACACTTGCTGACAGGGACCAACACAACAGACACTGCTGCTTTTCAGGGTCAGCTTTACCTGCCTTACTCCACCCTAAGTTAAGTCATGCCTCCTTGTCGCTCCTGTAGAGCACATGGCACATAGCAACACCTAAGATGCCCAGGAGTCTGCACTGCCTACAACAACTGCTGTGCAAAGAACCAGCTAAAGTAATTGGTCTGTTCAGCCTGAAGGAGGTTGAGGGGATACATCATCACAGTCTACAGCTTCACAGCAGGGGAGGAGGACCAGATCTTCTCACTAGAGACCAACAATAAGACCTAAGGGAACAGCAGGAAGATGTGTCAGGGGAGGGTTAGGTTGGATATTAGGAAAAGGTTCTTCACTCAGAGGTGGTGCAGCACTGGAACAGCTCCTCAGGGAAGCAGCCACAATGCCAAGGCTGACAGTATCATAGAATCGTAGAACCTTCCAGTTGGAAAAGATCTTTGAAATCGAGTCCAACCGTACCCATCTTCTGCTAAACAATGTCATTCAAAAACTCATCCACCCATGTTTTTAACACCTCCAGGGATGGTGACTCAATCACCTCTCTGGGTAGCCAGTGTCAGTGCCTGAGAACCCTTTCATTAAAGAAATTCTTCCTAATATCTAGTCTGAACCTCCCTGGCACAACTTATGGCCATTTCCCCTTATCCTATCACCTGTCACTTGAGACGAGATCAACATTTGCTCTGCCACAGCCTCCTTTCAGGCAGCTGTAGACAGCGATGAGGTCTCCCCTCAGCCTCCTCTTCTTCAAATTAAACAACCCCAGTTCCCTCAGCCGTTCTTCATAGGACTTGTTCTCCAGCCCCTTCCCCAGCCTCGTCACCCTTCTCTGGACGCACTCCAGCACCTTGATGTCCTTCTGGAGTGAGGGGTCCAAAACTGAACACAGCACTCGAGGTGCAGCCTGTACCAGTGCTAAGTACATGGGCACAATCCCTGCCCTGGTCCTGATGGCCACACTGTTTCGATACAGGCCAAGATTCCATTGGCCCTCTTGGCCACCTGGGCACACGGCTGGCTCATATTCAGCCGGCTGTCGACCAACACCCCCAGGTCCCTCTCCTCCAGGCAACTCTCTAGCCACTCTTCCCCAAGCCTGTAACACTGCACGGGGTTGATGTGTCCCAAGTGCAGGATTCGGCATTTGGTCTTGTTAAACCTCATCCAGTTGGTCTCAGCCCATCCAGCCAGCCTGTCCAGATCTCTTTGCAGTGCCTCCCTTCCTTTTAGCAGATCAACACTGCCACCCAGCTTGGTGTCATCCGCAAACTTGCTAAGGGTGCACTCAATCCCTTCGTCCAGATCATTAATAAAGATATTGACCAGGACTGGACCCAGCACTGAACCCTGGGGAACACCACTCGTGACCAGCCTCCAACTGGATTTAACTCCATTCCCCACCACCCTCAGGGCCTGGCCATCCAGTCAGTTTTTTACCCAGCAGAGGGTGTGCTTGTCCAGGCCAATGGCAGACAGTCTCTCAATCAGAATTCTGGGAGAAACGGTGTCAAAGGCTTCACAAAAGCCCAGGTACACCACATCCACAGACCTCTCCTCGTCCATTATACTGGGTCACCTTGTCACAGAAGGAGATCAGGTTGGTCTGGCAGGACCTGCCTTTCATAAACCCATGTGGACTGAATCTGATAACCTGTCTATCCTGCACGTGTTATAGTGCTCAATATGATCTACTCCATGACCTTTCCTGGTACTGAGGAACCTGGTACCCCTGTATCGAGGTATTCAAGTACCATTTAGACAACATCCTCAAACACACAGTGTGAATGTTGGGATTATCGTATGCAGGGACAGGAGTTGGACTCGATTATCCTTGTGGGTCCCTTCCAGCCCAGGGCATTCTGTGATCCTATTATACGATTCTATGAACTGCTCAGAGACGCTGAGCAGTGTGCAGCCAATCATAGAATCATCTGGTTGGAGAAGACCTTTGAGATCACGGAGTCCAACCATACCTGTCCACTACTACACTAGATCCCTGAGCACCTCATCTATCCCTCTTTTAAATACCTCCAGGGACGCTGACTTCACCACCTCCCTGGGTAGTCTCTGCCAGTGCCCAAGAACCCCTTCAATTAAGCAATTTTTCCTGATGTCTAATATGAACCTCTCCTGGTGCAATTTGAGGCCATTTCCTCTTGTCCTACCAATGTCACTTGGGAAAAAGAGACCAACATCCTCCTCACTACAACCTCCTTTCAGGTAGTTGTAGACAGTGATGAGGTCTCAACCTCCTCTTCTTCAGGGTAAACAACGTCAGGTGCCTCAGCTGCTACTCATAACAGTTGTTCTCCAGCCCCTTCACCACTGTTGTTGACTTTCTCTGGATGTGCTTCAGCCCCTCAATGTCCTTCTTGTAATCAGCAACCCAAAACTGAACACAGGCTTCAATGTGTGGCCTCATCAGCACCCAGTACAGGAGAAGAACCACTTCCCCACTCCTGCGGGTCACATTATGGCTGATACAAGCCAGGATGCTACTGGCCTTCAGGGCCATCTGTGTGCACTGCTGTCTCACATTGACCCAGCTGTCAACCTGCACAGCTAGGTCCTTCTCTGCCAGGCAGCTTTCCATGTGCATCCCACATGCAGGTGTGCTGAGGACAGGCTGAAAAAGTTGGGCTTGTTCAGCCTGGAGAAGAGAAGGCTCTGGGAGATCTCAGAGCAGCCTTCCAGTATCTGAAATGGCTACAGAAAAAATGGGGAGACTTTTAAAAAGGGCATGTAGTGACAAGATGAGGAATGGCTTTAAATTGGAAGGGGGAAGATTTAGATTGGACATTATGCAAAATTCTACGCAATGACGGTGGGGAGGCCCTGGCACAGGTTGCCCAGGGAAGTCGTTGCTGCCCTCTCCCTAGAAGCGTTCAAGGCCAGGTCGGATGGGGCCTTGAGCCGCCTGGTCTGGTGGGAGGTGTCCCTGCCCATGGCAGGGGCACTGGAACTGGAATGTCTTTTGCGTCCCTTCCAACTCAAACCATTCTACGATTCCCGTTTTTGAACGTGGGGAGCCCAGGGGTTCCCCCGCCTGCCCCAGGCCCTCGTCCAGCGCTGGGCGGGGTTCCGGTGCGGGGGTCCCGGTTCGGCCAACGCTTCCCCCGGCAGGACCTCCCGACTACCTGGAACTCAAGGGTGCACTTAGTGCCCTGGGCGATCTCCTCGTAGAAGCACTGCTTGGCGTTGTCGGGCAGCTCGAAGGTGATCTCGGAGGCCCGCGCGGCGCAGGCCGCCAGCGCCAGCACGAGCAGCGGCACCGCGGCCGGGGAGCCTCGCAACGGCATCGTCGGGCTCGGGGGGAAGGAAGAGAAGGAAGGAGGCGATGGATGGGGTCAAGGCGGATCGCGCAGCGGTGAGAGGGGGCGGCGGCGTGGCGGTGCGGCCCAGCGGTAACCGCGCCGACACACGGAAGAACCCGCGCCCGCAGAGCACTTCCGGGAGAGCGGCTTCACTTCCGGTTCACACCCATCCCCCCCGACCCGGGCCTGTGTCAGTGCCGACGTGGAGCAGGCGGGGGAGGGGCGGGGCCTCGGGGAAAGGACGGGCCCTAACGGATGGGGCGGGGCCTCGGGGAGGCGAAGGGCCGGCGGCGAGGATAGGGAAAGGGAGCGTCAGTGCGGGGGAGGGTGCAGTGCGTCGGGGATAGGGAAGCGGGCAGGGCCTCGCGGAAAAGGACGGGGCCTCGGATGGGGAAAGAGACGAGTTAACGTGTGGGGAAAGGGACAGGGCTCGCCGATTGAGCAAGCGATTGGGGAAGGGCCGTGTTCTCGGGCGAGAAGTGTGGGCCCTGGGGCAGGAAGGGGCGTGGCTTCAGTGATTCTGTAAAAAAGCGGAGTCTCCGGCATGGAAAGTGCGGGGAAAAGGATTGGAACAGTCGGGGACTCGGGGATGGGGCGTGGCATCGATTCAGGGGTGTGCGCTCGGGGGAGGGGAAAGGGCCGGACATCGGGCCGGGGATGGGGCGGGGGCGAGGGGCGAGCAGCGGAAAAGGAGCGGGGTCTTGGGTAGGGAAAGGGGTTTGCAGGGTGGAAAAGAGCGGGGCCTCGGCCCGGTAAAGGGGCAGGGGCTTGGGGATTGGTTAAGGGGCGTGGCCTCGGTGACGAGGAAGGGGCGAGGGCGAGTGGAGTCAGTGGGCGTGGCCTCGGGCGGGTGTCGAATCGGGCGGAAGGGGCGGGGCTTCGGGGTCTAAGGGAGAAGGGATGAGGGGCGGGGGAAAGGGGCGGGGGAAAGGGGCGGGGGAAAGGGGC